>BSBK01005303.1:85000-603188 GCA_027943335.1 Chamaecyparis obtusa
GCGCTCTTAATCAAACATTCTTGACTCTTCTCCAATCACTAATCCAAGGGCACATACTGAAATGATAGGCAAAACTCTTGTACTAATAAATCTCTATCGGGTCTTCTAAATAAAGACAAGAAACTACTACTGATGATTAGAGACTTCATAACTACACTTCTACTGATCAATAGAATCTACGTCCACAAATTTAACATCACTAAGATGTCTTCATCACATATTTAAATGTGCAAGGCTCCATGATAATTGTATAGACAATCATTTACAAAATATTGCCTATAACTCTGTCAGGGATACTACTGACACAAGCTTCTATATAACTATCTATACTAATAGTTAACCTTTTCATCCTTGATATCATACTAATAACATGTCCATGCTTCATATACTTAAGGCTTATTTCATAAGTCCTCTACACATGCTACTTACGATATGTTGTCATCAATGACAAACATATAGTTAGCACTCGCTTGCTAGAAAATCTCCAACAATCTCCCCCTTTGGCATTGATGGAAACATATGGAATGAAAAACACCACCAACCCAAATATAAATTTCTTTTGTAACATTCTCCATTTCCTCTTCAAAAACTCCCCCAAGGATGAATCCTCCATTTTCTGCAATATTTTCAATATTTTCTATTTCCTCAACTGATTTGCTTCCATGACTGAATACTACTCCCCCTTAGTATATTAATCCTTCTTTGCTTCTATTTTTCATGATTCTATATATTACTCCCCCTTTGACATCAATGGAAAAGGGTGCCATTCATTTTAAGCACCAGTACTACTACTGAGGTATAGTAGTCAACCTTCCAATCCCTGAGGACTGATGTCTTTTCTTCATTCTTCTAATCAAAACCAAAGAAGGGAATTACTCCTAACTTCTCCCTAAGATACTCAAAAGTATCCTTTGGTAAGGGCTTTGTAAATATATCTGCTAACTAATCTTTAGCACTCACAAAGTCCAACTTGACTTCTTTCTCTACAACTTTCTCTCTTAGGAAGTGATACTTAATATTGATGTGTTTTGTCTTTGCATGCATCATAGGGTTCTTTGACATGTTGATAGTGCTAGTTTTATCACAATGAATAACAATAGGATAATCAATCTAAATTCTGAAATCCTTTATCATCTGCTTGATCTAAACAATTATAGAGCAATTCAAGGTTGTTGCAACATACTCTACTTCTATTGTTGACTGAGAAATACAAGTTTTATTCTTACTTGTCCAAGTGACAAGTCTGTCACCAAGAAATAATGCTTCACCTAATGTACTCTTTCTATCATCAATGCATCCTCCCTAATCAACATCTGTATAAACATGAAGGTAGACATTTTCTAAGTTAGGATACCATAGACCAAATCTATAGTGCCCTAAAAATATCTAAATATTATCTTTACTACCATGAGGTGGCGTTGTTTAGGCTCTATTGAAAATCTTCCAACTATGCCAACTGCATTGGAAATATCTGGTCTAGTTTGAGTAAGATAAATGAGTTTTCCAATTATAGACTTGTACAATGTTATATCTACTACTGGTGAATCATCTTCTTTTGTAATCTTGCATCTAGTTATCATAGGTGTCCCTACTGGCTGGAAATCATCCATATTGAATTTCTTTATTATTTCTTTCACATACTTGGACTAATTAATGAATATGCCTTTCTCTGTCTGCTACACATTTAATCTCCAAAATTATTTGATAGGTCCAAGCATGCTCATCTCAAACTCCCTCTTCATCTCCTTAGCAAATTCTTCACTAATCTTATCATTACCTCCAATGATAATGTCATCAAAAAATATATCTACCAATAACAAATCTTCAGATGTCTCTCTTATGAATAGATTACAATCTGCTAATCCTTTCTTGAATCCAATCTTTGTCAAGTATCCACCAAGTCTCTCATACCAAGCTCTAGGGGCTTACTCCATAGAGGGCTTTCTTTAATCTACATACCATATCAGGCCTTTCTAATAAGGTGAATCCTTTTGGTTGTTTTAATGTACACTTCTTCTTTTAGTTCTCCATTCAAGAATGCTGACTTAACATCCATCTGATAAAATTTGAAGTTTTTGAATGTCGCATAAGCTAGAAACCACTTAATAGCTTATAATCTGCTCATAGGTGCAAATGTGTTTGAATAATCAATACCTTCTCTTTGCGTATATCCTTTACATACTAATTTTTCTTTATTCCTTACTACTATACCATTTTCATTCATCTTGTTTTTGAATATCCACTTTGTTCCAATCACATTCTTATCACTAAGTCTTGGGACTAGTTCCCAAGTATCATTCTTAATGATCTAATCTAGTTCTTCTTTCATAGCTTCATGCCAATCTGAATCACTACATGTATCGTCAACACTTAAAGGTTCAATCTAAGACAGCAAACATACCACCTCATTTCTTGTAGAACTCTTTTCTTTTGATCTTGTTGTAACTTTTCTGCTCGAATCTCCAATGATGTCATCCTTAGAGTGGTATCTAGATGTAAACTTTGGAACTTTAGGTGATACTATCTCATCTTCCTTTGGATTTTCTTCTTCACTTGTCTCAGGGTCTTTAAATAATACATCAATACTATCAAACATCTCTTCAATTATTGTCTCACTAGTGGAAGGTCTGGGTTCTTCTTCAATCATAGGTGAATAATCATGATATCTTTCTTGAACCATGATCTTTTCATCAATCTTAACATGAGCACTTTCAATGATTTTCTTCAACCTTAAGTTGACACATCTATAAGCTTTTATTTTAGTAGAGTAAACAAGGAAAATACCTTCATTGCTTCTTGCATCAAACTTGCCTACTACTTCATGCCTCTTGATGTAGCACTTGCTTCCAAATATTATGAATTATTTCACTGTGGGAACATTTCCAAACCATAGCTCATAAGGCATCTTGTCTACACTAGGCCTTAATTGAATTATATTAATGGTATAGACTATTGTATTGATTACATATCTCCAATAGGTGTGTGCAACTTTTCCTTTAATCATGATAGTGCATGTTGTATCAAGGATGATCCTATTTCTTCTCTCTACAATCCCATTTTGTTGAGGGGTTATAGGTGCACTCAACTATCTCTTTATGCTATGTTCTTTGCAGTATTCATAGAATCTGTCAGAGGTGAATTCTCCTCCTCTATCTGATCTTAGACATTTTATCTTTAGTCCAGATTCATTCCCAACTTTAGCTTTGAATATTTTGAACTTCTCAAAAGCTTCTGACTTATCTTTCAAGAATGCAACCCACATCATTCTAGTATAGTGACCAACAAACAAAATGAAATACCTTTCAACATAGTATGGTCTTGTTTGAGTTGGTCCACATAGGTCTGTATGAATTAGACCCAACTTATTTTTCTGCTAAATTATGCTTGCTCCTGAATAATTTCTTACATGATTTCCCATTACACATTCTATGCATATAGTATCAACTGGTTTTTCTATACTAGGTAGGTCTCTAAGTGCCTTTACATTACTTATCTTTACTATGTTATCAAAATTGATATGACATAGTCTTTTATGACATAGCTAACTATCATCAAATTTAGCAATAAAACAACTTGCTTTTGAATTAAGTTGAAAAAAATTACCTTTAGTTTTTGAGCCAGATGCAATGATAACACCATCCTTGTTGTTAATGATGCACTTGTTGTATTTGAACTCCAACTAATAACCTTTTTCAATTAATTTTCCAACACTAAGAAGGTTGTGTTTCAAACCATCTACATAGAGAACATTGACAGTGTTGTTCTTTCTATCGAATGTGATAGCTCCTCTACCAATGATAAGTTTAGGAGTGTTGTCTCAAAATCTAACCATGCCACCATTGTACTTGTCTAGATGAACAAATGTTTCTTTATCACCTATCATGTGATGTAAACATCCACCATCTATAATCCAATCTATCCTTATATCAACTTGTGAAATCATTGCTAGCTCTTGTTCCTTTTTCTCGTCTTCATGATCTATCTCATTATTTACTTTCTCCATAATATAAATGAATCCAATTTATTCTTTAGCTGAATCATCATTTGATACTCCATCTCCAGTATAGTAATATTCCTTTGAGTATTTAGGTTTGTAGTTATATTTGAACTTTTTGGCTCTTGTAGGACACTTGGATGCAAAGTGACCAATCTTATTACATGAAAAGCATTTAAATGGAAAATGACCTTCATATTTACCTTTTCCCTTATTTTCACTTTTAGCAATCACAAAAATGAAATCAGCTATTGGAAAGTTGACTATACTATTGTATATGACTTGATTTAGTGCTGTCATTATGGCAACCAAGTCATATAGTAGTTTGGAATGAGCGCACTTGATGAAAAGATCAGAAATCAGTTAAGTGTTGAAGACTAAATAGTATATAGAGTACCGGAGACTTAGAGCATCAGCACAAGTGTGTATATATGAATTATGGTATGCACCCTAGAATTTAAGCTTGTTAGACTATACTTATGCTTAGTCTATGAGTGCATAAATAGATATGCAAAGATGTGAAAGTTATAGTCATTTGAAGTTGCATAGCCAATGTGTGCCAGCAGAGAACAAAGCATAGAGATGATAGTCAGTATTTTGATATGTGATTGTAATGTAAAGTTGTTAAGGCTATGCACCCATTGTATTTAGGTTGTCGACATGTTTATATGTATAATTGTAAGAGCGCTTTAGCCAATTCATTTGGAAGCATTGTTTGTAATAGGTCTAAGGGTCAACCTAGTTGATTATTTTGTATGAGAAAATAAATATAAGGTGCACCCATTGTATTCGGCATGGATGTTGTAATAGAATTGTGATAAGTAGAGCAGGGGTATGAAAATATAGCATAAGATGTATTAGAACTTTTCTAGAGTTCAAAGCATCAGTGCACCAAAGGAACTGATTAGACAAGCAGTGTCACAGAGATAGTTCACCTGCAGATATAGTGTGTATCTGAAATCAGAAGGTTGTAGCCTTCACCATTTGAGTAGTGAGCTCTAGGATAGTGAGTCCACTCCCCTAACATGGATCATTGTAAAAGACTCCTAACAGGGTCCAACCCTTAACCAAGTCTACTGTACTTAAAGCATTGTAAAGCTACTCCTAATAGGGTAAAGTATCTTCTAACAAGGATCACAAAACACTAGTGCAGAGTATTAGTGGGTATCAATTCCCATAGGGGTTTTTACCTATTTGGGTTTCCCTGTAACCATATTGGTGGCATGTGTAGATTTCATGTTTCATGTTTATGTGAATTTTTAATTCAATACTTAAGCATTTAAGTTCAGTATAAAGAATTAAGTGAAAATTTAAAATACAATGAGCACCGATTCACCCCCACCACTTCTCAGTGTTCCCTTTCCTAACAATTGGTATTAGAGCTCTGGTCCTTAGTAAAGAAGTTTAACCACTTGAGGAGCTCATGGACTAGGAAGAAATGAAACATCTGGAGAAGAATCTTGAAGCCGCTCTTGAAGACCTAGACAATTCAGAAAGAGAAATTAAAGAACTAAAAGACAAAATCAGTGATGCTCAATTAGTTATCAAAAGACTAAGAAAAGATTTGAAATGATGCTCTAACAGTGATCTTAAAGAAAAAATCAAGAAGTTGATTGAAGAGAATGCATCCCTATTAAGTCATCTTGAAGAATTTGATGACAAACTAATGAACAATCAAGATGTCTACAATGAACAAGTCAAGGAGAATCTTCAACTCAATGAGGAATTAAGGGAAGCTAACTTGGAAATCCTAGAGCTAAGGATTATCAAAGGAAGCTTGGAATCTGAATTGAAAGAAGCAAAGGATCATATTGAAAAATTGCACACTAGTTCTCATTTGATAGAATCTTAGTTGTATGCAAGAAGAGCCAAAGGAGACACTAGCTGTATTGGATAAAATGAAGCACAAAACTAGATTGACAATATGCGAGCAAGAAAGGATACTCAAAAGGACTCTACCAATACTGAGAAGACTAAAGATCAAACCAAAGTCAATGGTGGACCTCCTAAGAATGAAAGCAAGCCTGGAGAATGCACTTGTTTTTCATGTAACAAGTCTTGTCACATTACAAGGAACTAGATAGAGGTGAGATCCTTTAACATATATTGTTATTCATGCAATAGATTTGGTCATAGAGCAATAAATTGCAAGACTAGAAAGAAGAATGGGATTCAACATGATTAGAAAAATTAGAATCAGACCAATGCAAGAAGTTCTCAGAATGTTACATGTCAAATATGTAACTGTTACCCAATTTTTTTGTTACATGCAAATTTGGCTAGGTTCTATCCCAAAGTTTGCATTTTTACCCTATCAAGCACCTCTAAAATTTTCATGGTTTTGTGCCTTGTTCTCTGGTCTCTGCAATTCTTTAACTCCCTGGTTTGTAGGTCTAAAAATTTGAAAAATCTAGCCATTTGTGCTTAAAAACCCTAAACCCTCTGTCCTGTTCTAATTCACCATTACCTTTTTGGGCCACTTAAATCCTTAAAATGCATGTGCTCTATGAAAATTGACCACCTTCATGTGTTACTACGAGGTCGTCAGGCGGGGTCCCCTTTTAATATTTCATGCAAGCCTAAGTTTTCCGACAAATATTTCCATACGACTAGTCTTAAGAAACTTGTGGCTATCGTATGATCTCATGACTCTAGGTTGTTAGACTTTCTGACATGTGATCATGTGATAGAGTGACACCTGTCGATGGGCCCAGTTATTAAAGTCCTAAGCATTCTGATTAAGGAGATTAATCTATTTAATTAGGTGGTTGTAGCATGTTCACAAGGCTTAATCTTGTGCCTTGCAATCATGTGACCACCATCTGATGCAGGGTCCAGTTTCTTTTGACTTCTGAGGTGTCAGTTGGTGGTCTGAGATGCTTTATTTTCATTGGTTTCCACTGACAACATGGACTTCAACCTTTCAAATGGTTTTTGAATGTTATAAGAGGTGATCTAGGCCATTCATCTGTTGAGAAGTGATAGATATCGATGACTGTGGTTTAAACCTAAACCTGTTAGTTGTTATTATTCAAATTTAAATATCTGTGAGAAGGTTTTTGCCAGCATTTGATTCAATCAAGCCATGAACAACAGGGGTAGCTAAATAATTCATGTCTTTGGATGTTTGCAGTTGAAGACAATGATGAGGAGGTCTGAGCAGTCATCTTTAGCTGGTTCTTGTTTCCTAATAAGTACCATTTTGAGCATTCATGGCAAGCCTAAGTTGCAGAGAAGTAGATGGATCAAGGTGGCGTGTCTACAGGTGGATGCAGTATAGGGATGGGAACATAATATCTGATCGGTTGAGATATTTCCAGAGATAAATTTATTATTATTCTAATGAAAATCATTGTAACCCTAGTTAGGTGTTGACTCCTGCCTGCGTGCAAAATAGGAGATGTATATATTGTTTTTTGAGAGCTTTAGAGGAGAGGGAGTTGGAAAATTGTAAAAATAAATTCACCTTTCTTAAGAGTTATCTGTGGCATTTTCTCTTCCCTCTGGCTTCTACAGTTGTAATCTCCCATTGATTATTTAGATATTAAAGAGGTATTTTGTGACATCTTTTCTGTCCCTATGCTTCCTTGTCTTAATTCTCTCTTATTGAATTGAAGTATGTGCATGTTTTCAGTGGTATCTTAGGGTTCCTAATCCCTCTATCTTTCTATAATTTATGTGTATTCTTGTGGGTGATTTGATCTAAATGGTCTTGTGGGTATACCTCAACCCCCTGACAATTTGTCTCATTCCTATATCGAGTTGCAAAGGTGAATGTTTGTTTGCAGGTTGTAGATTGTGTCTAAATTTTTAGGAATGCTATTGTTTGTGAAAGTTTCTCTCTTTCCTTGAATAGCCTCTTTCTATTTCAGACCCTTCTATGAAATATTAATGTAGGCCTATTTAGTGAGTTGTGATCTCCTAGACCTAAGTTTAGTCACTGATTTCATCTTCTATACTATGATTCAAACCATTGTTTCGGTGTATCACCTAGTAGGTAGTTTGCCTTCAAGTCATTTCCCTTTCAAGCATTCCTTCTATCCCTTTTCCCCTCAAGTTTTATTTTCATGTCAAGAAGAGAAAACTAAGGTGATTATCCAAGAGGAACCAGCCTAGAACCTGGAGGTCTCATTTCAGTTAGCATAGGTCCCACAACCTAGAGATGATTGTCATGTTATACTAAGTTATCAAGACGAAGAGAGCTTGAAACAAGGGTGAAAAATTAGTGTATAATAGTAACTATAATGGTCAATGCACCAAGGAATATGAGACCCCAAGTCATTTTTCACTCTTGTAACAAGGCTGGACATATCTCAAAATTCTATAGATCAAGGGCGAAAGGTCAAGAAAGCCCTATAAAGGCCAAAGAACCAGTTTTGGATCCTGAAGTAGAATTCAAGTTTGTGAAAGCCTCAGAGGATGTGAGCTTGATTTGGACAAAAGGAAAGAAGGAAAAAGTTGATGAGAATGTATTGGATGCATCCCCAATGGATGCACCCTCTACATCTGCATGAATGGCCCTCAGGGTCATAGGGCGAGCTAATTTAGCTCTAGACCCCTGCGTGGCTGGTATACTCATCCTTGGAGTATGCGCTTTTGGGCTTAAGCTTTTAGAGTATATAGGAACCTTTGTGCAAGAGCGTACATGTTGATTGCTAGTGGAGCTTGAGTTTGAAATTTTGAAGTGACAGCCTGGTTTACACAACTTGCATTAATGGCGGAATTCTCACTTTAAGTACACAGGAAGTTGTTTTCATTACTCATTGCATTCGAATTTAGAGTGATTGGAGAATAGAAGAGCATTGGAAGCTATTGTGAAGATTTAGAGATTGAACTATAAGTGTTTGTAGTGCATTTGATTAGTTGTGAAACCCTAGCTCATTGCACCATTTTGGAAGCCTTTAGAACATCTTGAAGATCAATTGCAAAGTGTTTATCAAGTAAGTCATGGCCACTCCTATTGTTTATGATGTCACTAAGAAGAAGAGATATGTGTTCAAGATACACCCATTTAAATCTACCCTAGATGATTTAGAGGGAGCTTTCTCCCACACGCCTATGGGTGTCATGCATGTGGAAGACATATGGGCTTACATTTACTGTAAGAAGGAACCTGTTGGACTTGATAGGTTAAGGGCACACATAGACACCATGTTGAAACTAGACAAAACCTTCATGGATGAATACACCAAATGGAATGATCACCCTATTGTTGAATATGCCACGGCATATGAATTCTATGAAATTGAATGGATAAAGATTTTGTTGAGAAGAATCCATGATGATCTATTTTGGATTGGAGATGTACCAGTAAGAATCACAAGTGACCTAATACATGAGATGAAAGGCCTCTCTAGGATAGGCACCATCCTTTCAGTGGGCAAGGATGTTAGAAAAATGGTTGAACAAGCATGTAAATCTAGGAGTGATAGGCGCAGCATGACCATTGAGCCTATAGAGAAACTAGACATCAAATTGATGTGAATGATACTGGGTTATAGATTTCATCACACTAGCAGGGTGAATAGTGTGTTCCTTATTTTCTCTTTTAGCAATCACAGAAATGAAATCATCTGCTAGCAAGTTGACTATACTATTGTATATGACTTGATTTAGTGTTGTCATTATGGCCACAAAGTCATATAGAAGTTTGGAATGAGCTCACTTGATGAAAAGATCAGAAATCAGTTAAGTGTTGAAGACTAAATAGTATATAGAGAACTAGAGACTCAGAGCATCAACACATGTGTGTACAGATGAATTATGGTATGCACCCTAGAAGTTAAGCTTGTTAGACTATAATTATGCTTATTCTATGAGTGCATAAATAGATATGCAAAGATGTGAAAGTTATAGTCAGTTGAAGTTGCATAGCCACTGTGTGCTAGCAGAGAATAGAGCATAGAGCCGAAAGTTAGTATTTTAATATGCGATTGTAGTGAGAAGTTTTTAAGGCTATACGCCTATTGTATTTAGGTTGCTGACATGTTTATATGTATAATTGTAAGAGCGCTTAAGCCAATTCATTTGGAAGCATTGTTTGTAATAGGTCTAAGGGCCGACCTAGTTGATTATTTTGTATGGGCATATAAATATAAGGTGTGCCCATTGTATTCACCATGGATGTTGTAATAGAGTTGTGATAAGTAGAGAATGGGTATGTGAAGACAACATAAGATGTATTAGAGCTTTTATAGAGGTCAAAGTATCAACACACCAAAGGAACTGATCAGACAAGCAGTGTCACAGTGATAGCTCACCTGCAGATATAGTGTGTATCTAAAATCAGAAGGTTGTAGCCTTCACCATTTGAGTAGTGAGCTCTAGGATAGTGAGTCCACTCCCCTAACAAGGATCATTTTAAAATACTCCTAATAGGTTCTGACCCTTAACCATGTCTACTGTACTTAAAGAATTGTAAAGCTACTCCTAATAGGGTAAAGGATCTTCTAACAAGGATCACAAAACACTAGTGCAAAATATTAGTGGGTGTCAATTCCCACTGGGGTTTTTATCTATTTGGGTTTCCCCATAACCATATTGGTGTCATGTGTTGATTTCATGTTTCATGTTTATTTGAATGTTTAATTCAGTACTTAAGCATTTAAGTTCAGTATAAAGAATTATGTGAAAAGTTAAAATACAGTGAACAATGATTAACCCCCCCCCCCCCTCTCAATGTTCCCTTTCCTAACATCATCTAGTGCTTTCTCTTCATCATCATCAAAATTACCAGAAGTGTTTGTAGATTTCTTACCATGGACTAATGCTTTTAAGGTTGTCTCACTTTTAGGTTCTGTCTTCAATCTTGAAATCTCAAAAGATGAGATTTTGTTGATCAAGGTCTCTCTCTTGAAATTTGATGTAAGCTGCATGGTCTCATCAAGCATGTCGATCTTGTTTCCATACTCTGCAGTGAGAGTAGTCATTAATTTATCCAAAATGTCTTCCTTTGAGATCTCTCCTCCATTATTTTTGATTCCAACAACTACTTCATTGATCCTTTGGTTGTAGCTCTGATGTTTTCTTCAATTAGGATCTCTAATGCATTGTATCTTTTCTTCCATGTTTTTCTATGTGCATCCTTTGCTTGTTTTTCTTCTTCAAACATGTCTTCTAGGTGTTTCCATATCTGGTAGGTTGTGTCTAATTTCTTTATCTCTGAGAACTCACTATCAGATAAGGCAATCATAAGGGCTTCTTTGGCTATTGCATTCTGATAACTAGGAGGGGGGGGGGGGGGCAGTGAATCAGTTATCTACAAGTTTCAATTCTTTATCTAATTAAGTATACTTAATCATAAATCACAGAAAAAATGAAAGAACACTTGAACACAACACCAATATTTTGGTTATGGGGAACCCAAATGGGTAAAACCCTAATGGGAATTGATACCCACTAATAATATACACTAGTGTATTATGATCCTTGTTAGAAGATCCTTAACCCTGTTAGGAGTTGTCTTTACAATGCATTTAGAACAATGACCTAGTCAAGGGTCAGACCATGTTAGGATTCTTTTACAATTAACCCTGTTAGGGGTGAGGACTCACTATCCAAGAGCACACTGCTAAAAGGGGCGAAGGCTACAACCTTCTATTTAACAGATACACACTATATCAGGATCTTGGTGAATTGTGCTTTGACCTTCTATCTGGATCAGTTCCAATGTATAGAAAAAACTCTTTACTAAGTCACATAGACCTTTTTCTAATAGATCAACACTTCACGCACTCTACTCTGCTCTTCACAATCAACTCTGAACCATACCTTAGCATTCACAAATGAATGCCTATAAATATCTTTCTTCTAAATAATATAATCAAGTTGGCCTATTAGAACCATCTTGAAATCATATTAAAGAAACCATAACATACTCTAATAATAGTTCTGTCGGCTCTACTAAGCATGCAACACAATCTAGGACCTGTCTAATATTAATAATTGTAGACGCACGGTACACACTATCAACTCTACCAATGTAACTAAATATTTCTCCTCAAGTTGAATTACATAATTCACTCTCAACTGAACATTATTGACTCTTCTCCAATCACTTATCCAAGGGTGCATACCGAAATGATAGGTGAAACTCTTGTACTAATAAAATCTCTATCGGCTCTTATGAATAAACACAAGAAACTGCTACTGGTAAATAGTGACTTCATAACAACACTTCTATTGATCATCAAACTCTACATCCACAAATGTAACATCACTAACATGTCTTCATAACATATCCAAATGCACAAGGCTCCATGATAACTATACAAACAATCATTCACAGAACACTTCCTATAACTCTGTCAGGAATACTACTGACACAAGCTGCTATATAATTGTATGTACTAACAGTTAAGCTCTGCATCTATGATATCATGCTGATAACATGTCCATGCTTCATATAATTAAGGCTTAGTGCATAAGTCCTCCATGCATGCTACTTACCATACGTTGTCATCAATGAAAAACATACAGTCAGCACTGGCTTGTTGGAAAATCTCCAACACAAGTTTACCTCTATTCTATCATTGACTTCTTTACTCTATTTCAATTGGTCACTAAAAAATATTAGAATAATTCACTAATTTGAATGTATTCTCTCTTTTCTCTTCATTCCTCTCATACACAAACACTATTATGGTTTAGATCTCATCTTATATAAACAAGTGAATTCCTCCTAGAATATAGATCTGCAATCCAGATTATAACTCATTTTTTTGATTAACCTTACCTTAATTTTGATTGGCTCAAAGTATTGCATAGGGATTAATGATTAAAAAATAGAAGTGTAATCACCTCCATGATTTCCTCAACAAATAGTATACAAAATATGTATGTCGGCAAAAACATTTTACCTAGGTGAATGTGCCATAAAAAACACATATGTTAATTCTGACTTACTCGACATTCTATATCTATGGAACTCGATATTCACTATTCTTTATACTATGGCACTTGACCTTTTCTTCTTTACATAACTCAGTAATAACTTACTCAGCTAATACAAAAGTACTTGGTGACCATTGGTTTACTTGGTAGTGACTATTGCTCAATAAATGTACATTACATGACTTAGCCTAGACATGATGACTCGGTCATAGTGATGATCGACCAAAATTTCTTATATAATGACTAAGTATTAGAAACTAATAGACAACAAAACTATAGGGATCTAAAATCTTCCCCTTTGACATTAGTGGAAAAAATACTTTGTCATGACATTTACAATATATTTACAAGAGTACTTATTATTAATAGAATACTCCCCCAAAAATATATATACATATACAAAACTAAGTATATCATACCATTTTTTTCTTCTTCTTCTCTTTGATTTTGTTACCTTCCTATGTGCCTTGATACGTCATGGTATCTTTTCCCCCTTATTTTTGGCACTTTTGATTTCTTCAGTAGTAGGGAGCTCAAAATGTTTCTCTAGAAATGGTTCATGAAGCATCAAAACCATGTGTAATGCATAGTCCCAACTAGATGTTACAACTTTCAAAACCTCTTATTGCACTTCTAGCTTAGGAGCTAGGTTAACTAGGCTCTCGACAGTAGAAAGATGAGGATCTTTCTGTATTAGTTCCTTAGCCTTTGATAACTCTCTCTACATGACCTCTAAGTGAGGTGTCAACATTGTTTGAATAGAGAGTAGACAAGCCCTTATCTTACCATCATTAGCCATCAACTCGGCTATCCTACCTTGAGAATGTAGAAGCTTGGCATAGTGTTTGGAATGGGAACTAGCATCCAAACTCAATGAGTGACCAGTATACTTCAGATCTACCTATAGTCTATCTATCAATTCCTAGTTATCCTTGGTAAATCCTTCTACATTGCATAGTTTCTTGTACAAAGATTATGCATTCAGCACAACTCCTTTTGTATCTGATATTGGGTTGAAAGTCCTACCCACTTCACTGTTATCTTGGCAAAGACCTTATCCAGTACATTCGTGTTAAATTTCCTTTCTAACCACTGCAATAACTTATCATTTGCTTTGGTGTCATCATCTCTCACTTTCTTGACTATGTGGATAAGTTGCTCAAGTATGGGGTCAAAATCATTAACATCAGTCATGTCAAAAGCATCAATGAATATACCTTTTATCTCATGCAGAACTTACTTTTGTTGATGTTCTCTTCTCAATTCTTCATGCCTGCTTTTTTTCTTTAGTAGGTCTTGCAATATCTATATCTTTTCATATGCTAAGTTATCTCTATCCCATTTTGGAATAACAATAACTTCTTTGAGTGTTACCTCAGCTGTAGAAATTTTCCCTTTCTTTTTATGTACCTTCTTCTTTGGTGTATTTCCACTCGGCATCTATACAAAAGCTTGTATTTCATCTTTCTCCTTAGGATCTTGGTTGTCGATATATGTTACCTTCTCTTCTATTCCCTTATCCTCCACATGAGGGTTTACAGTCACTAGTGCAGATAGGTCTACTTTTTCTTCATGTGGTTCCTCAACAGATGTAGACTTAAGGGATGTTGCTAACTAGTCTTGTTCCTTGATAGTACTCATACCGACTAAAATGTCAACTATAAAAACTTGAGGATTTACGGGGGTTATTTTTTTCATTGTTGTTCATCAATTTTAGGATATTCCTTGAGTTATAATATTATAGTGTTACCACTCGGAAGAGATGTATCTTTTTCTTCCTCCTCTTGTATGTCTTCCTCGGTCAATACCTGACTCTTTGCTGGGGTATCCTCAGTGATGTCAACAATAGTTACTTCAGGTAACTTTTGACATTTCTCTTCCTTGGGATCTTCTTTCTCCTAAGTATGTGGATCATTTACATCTTCTTTTTTATCTAGCTCAATACCCTTAGATGTGTTGGCGTCATGATGTGCACTTTTGTCAACTAGCAGGCCAAAAATAATCTTCCAAGTCCTAAGACTTTCCTAAACAACATCCTCAACCTTGTGCTAAAGGATAGAGTAATCTCTAAGCTTAGGAATGAGTATGTTCTTGTACTATTCCACAATTTCTTGAATACTAGCATGGGATAGATTAGGTCCAACTTGAGCTAATGTACTTTCTCTTATCTACTTCTCTATTATTAGGGAAAATTCCCATTTCTATGCAACTCTATTTCTTAACTCATTAGGGATTACTTTTCCAATTTGTATTGGTAGCATTTTAAGAGTAAAGAGCATCTCAAGTATAACTTCCTTAATTTTCTCCTTATCTCCTATGCTCATGCTCTCAAATTTTATTTGTTTCAAACTTGCAAGTTTGGTAGAGTTATTAATGGTCTAGCATAGTTCATCCACATTTGGTGTTTTTCTCTATGCCGGTATCTTCTTCTTAACTTCCTCATCAGTTTTTGTTTCCTCATCATCTTCCTCCAAAATAAGTTTCCTTCTAGGCTTCTTCCTTGTCTAGCTCGACACTGTCCTAGGCTAAAAAATTATTCTTTTATCTAATGTAGGGGTTCTCTTTTGTGGCTCTACAACTGTGGCTATGGAGGTTTCCCTTGTTCTTGGCCTAAGAATAGGTGATAAAATAACCTTAGGTTTTTGTATTTTCTTTCCCATAGGCTTGACAATTACTACCTTCTTTCATTTCTTCTCCACTACTTCATCTCATCTTCATTATCAGTGGATTCACTTTCTTTCACTTCTCCTAATCCTTGTGTTAGTTCAAGAGGTGCATCTACCTCGCTCTCTCCTATCATTTTCTCTAAGTTATTTATTAACTTTTACCCCTTTCTTTCCGTGGTGGTAGACTTCAATCCCATGATTATCTTTATCTTAGCCTCATCATATGTTCCAAAGTAGGGAGCCTTCTTATTAATTTCTTTGGCTAATAGGGATTTGATTATTGTTGTGATCTCATTGACATTAACCTCATAGGGTAAAGGCATTAGCCATATATCCTCAGTAAAATAGATTGTGCATATGTGAAGTCAATATCTACTAGGAAAAAAATGTCTTGGTTGTACTTCTCAATTAGAGATGTAGGAATCCTACTCTCTTCCTCATTTTCTTCTTGAATTTTACAAAGTAGTTTTCCATCACACCCTCAAAATTATCTCCTATTTTACTAATAAAATCATTATTTTGAACTATGATTATCCTATCCTTATTCCAGATTACTCCACCAACAATTGGAAAACACTTCTGAATATAAAAGAATATACAAACGAGTAGGGAACTGAACTTACACATAGGATTCTTTACTTTCTGAATAGAAGTAAGGTTCTTGGCAAGTTGAGTCAACTGGAACTCGACAAGGTCATCGGTATGGCCTTTATTGATGATTTTCCAAGCTTGGTCCATTGTCATGCATGGGACGCTATCCAACTAACTAGACTGGTAGAATTTGTGAGCAATTATTCTCACTGCAAAATCAATCTCTGAATCAATGATAGTAGAGATTGTCATTCTGTGCTTATTCCACATTGCCTAACTATTTGTATAAATCTCCTCCTTGCTTAAACATCTCATTATTTTCTTAGCAGGGAGTTTAGGGTATCTAGTTACCCAGTGAGTCATGTCTTTCATAATCTGAACTGGTCCATCCTGTTGCCAAAATTGCATGTCATGTACTCTACTTAGTACAATTTTGATCCAATTCACTTTGAAAATTTGTAGAAAATCTAGGGCATGAACTAACCCTAACTCAACAACCTTCTACTATTCCAGCTTCAACACCCCGTTGCTGCACAATTTCTCATATGTATTCCTAATTTCATAGTCATGAATTTCTCTAATTTTGCACATGTAGTACGACCTAATATCATTCATCATTAAAACATTTCTTGGAACCAATGACAAAGCACCATTAAGATCTTCCATGATCGCAATCTCTGTAATGACCTGAAACTTCTATGGCTTACTCACTTCATTCCTTACTTATTGAATATTTAAAACCTCCTTTCATTGTTTCTTCATTGTAGCTGATGAAGATGATGCCATTAATCTCAACTAAAAATTCTCAAAAAATATTTAACTCAATAGGGTACCTTTGTGCAAGTGTTATATAGATGATTTGCTGATGACATGCTGAGAAGAATTTGAAATCACCCTTAAGCTCTAAAACAAATAGGTTACACACTCTTTGAATCACTCAAAGAAATTTTTAATTCGCTGGTGTAATGAAATGAATGGTAACTGTAGACACCTAAAAATCCTTTAGAAAATAAAGTATTTTTATTTTCTGAAAAATCCTTGATGACATCATCATTTATTAATTAATTAATTAATTTATTTTTATGTCATTAAATCCCTTTATCTTAATTAAAAATATTTAATTAAGGAATCCCTCCCAAAAATGTTTAAATCTTATTTAAACATTATTTTCCTTATTTATTAATTATTTAATTAATAAATTGACTAAAAATCCCAAAATAAATAATTTATTTATTTTTTGCCCAAACCTTGGCCAATTTCCTTAAGACCACTAACCTCTTCCAGAATCTTCTAATCCTTCTTTAATTTTGATTAAAGACTAATCCCATCATCCCTTAACCCTAATCCCCAGTCAAAATATTTAATTAAGATTAAATATTTAATCCTCATATTTGTTAAATTCATTTTTAATAAACATTCTCAAAACTAAACCATGGAAATAAATAAATCTTTATTCATTTCCTAAAAATCCATGTTTATCCTAAAGAAGTTCTAGACTCTTCTAGAAAGTCTTTATCCTAATCCTAATCCTAATCCCCCCCTAAACATTGTCACATTCCCTAATCAAGGTTAGCCAACTCCTAAGCTTGACCCAAAGTCAACAAACTTCTAGAAACTTCTCTTACATGCATTAAATGCATTTAAAGCCTCCTTATCCTTCTTACATGCATTTATGATGCATTTAAGAAGCCCCTCAACCCTTTCTTACACCCTTTGACCTTAGGCACATTTCCCAAATTATGCACATCCCTCCCATCTTTCAACCCAATGCCCTTGTGACACTTGTCACAAGGAGGTGGCCCTGATCTAGGACAATCCATGTGCTCCCCTTTGAATTAATCTTGGCCTCTCTTAAGGATTTTGATCTTGGCCACTCATTCTTCCTTCCCAAATCCTATAAATGCTCCTCCTTTTAAGAGAAAATTCATTAGCTTAGCTTTTATTCTCATGCATTGTTATCATGCCCTTTTATTTCTAGCTTTAGCATAATCAATCCTAATTTAGCTTACTTTCAAGCATTTTTAGCTCATCTTAATATAGATTTAATGGATTAACCTAGTTTCTTCCATTATTTTGCATAAGCATAGCATCATATCACATCTCTATTTGGTCTAAAATCAATCTTAGCATAAAAACCATATAGCTTAATCTTCATTTCAGCATCATTTGGATCCTTGAGGCCTTAGGGGAAAATCAGGTGTTCTATACCTATTTTGTGCCATTTATGAGGTTTTCATGGATCTCAATCCATCATAAAATGCATTAGAGTATGCTCCGAGTGCTTAGAGAGCACACCCACATCCCCTTAAGCAAGAGAAAATCAAACAGTGCTTGGGTGCACCTGTTTTTAAATCAATCTAAGGTGGCTTAGCTTAGAGTTTCCTTATTTTTGGATTAATTTCATGCTAGATTAAAATATAAATCTTTGTTTGGTTATGAAGCTTTCAAAATAGGTATCCTCAAAAGCCTTGCTCACATTCTGGCACGCCCGTTGGGACTCAAAACCACAATCACTTTGATTAGATCATACTTTGTATTTTTGTATTTACAGGAAACAAATGAAATGTCACCTACACACAATACAGTCATGGCTTCAAGCAATTAGATGACACGTACAAACATTTTGATCACACCTACAAACATTTTGATCACGCCTTCAAGCAGTTAAATCACGCCTATAGACCTTTTGATCATGCCTTCAAGCAATTAAATGACGCCTACAAGCTCTATTTTGACGCCTATTTTCTGAAATATTTCCACCTTTGATAACTTCTATTCTATCTCAAACTTCTTTTCTATCACCTATAAAAGAAGTAATCACGCCTTTGAGATAAATTTTCACACCTTCGGGTACAGAAATCTCGCCTGGAATCATTTCATTATCACCTATAAACATTCTGTTATTTCTCTGAGTATTTCTCTATCGCTTGGAAACATTTCTCTCTCGCCTGTCAGATTTCATTTATCACCTGTAGTCATTTCACTACCACATGTAATCATTCAGCTACCACCTATCCATGTTTCATTATCGCCTGCTATAGAAGTTATTGTCGCTCGTGCACTTTTCCTTATCGCCTATGCACTTTTTGCCATTGCCTATGCACATTTAAATGTCGCCTTAGATTTTTTTGGTGTCACCTATGCTTTTTCTAGCATCACTTGTTGGCTGGACAATGTCGCTTTCATCTTTTTTTGTCTTAATTTGTTCTCAAATTGGTAAAAAATCAAAGGTCAAAACAAATCTTGAATGAAACTAAGGGAAAGAACTTAAGTCCTCAAGAGTTATTATCATTTTGAAAATCAAACACAATCTTGAATGGTCTAAATTGGAAAGAAAAAGCATCCCTATTCCTTCTTCTTTAAATTTTAGTTCAAACAAAATCTTGAATGATCTAAGGATAAAACAAAGCTCTTTTCAAAGTTCCTAAATCAACACGCTAATCTCAATCTTGAATGATTAAGGAAAGAACCTACAATCGCTCAAATTATTTACTTTTTGGAGAAAGAAGAAATCAAACCTTAAGCACTTGTGTCTTCAATTTCAAAGTTCAAACACACTTAATCAATTTGGGAAAATGAACAAACCTGCTTGATGTGCATTTAGGAGTTTTTCAATTCTTACAAAATCCTTGTTAAAGTAAGCAACGTTGAACATTTGAACTTAGACAAGTTCACTTGTTCTACTTTTAGCGAGGCCTGTCTAGGGAGAAGCACTTCCTCCTCAGAGAATGACCTCAAACTAGTATCCCACTTGGCTGGTATATAAATAAAGTGAAGCGAAAAAGTACTCACTTATATCTCCTAATCGTCGGGTGTTCGTGCCAAACACAATGACTGGGGATGGTAAATATTCCTCTCCCCCAACATTATTGGCTAGGCTCTTAAGTGAGTCACAGGCGATCAACATAAATAGGTATGGAGACTCCACAAAACTATTAAAAACCTGATAAAATAGAGGATACCCTATCTACATCTGAAAGTATCAAAATCCTTGTGCAAGGACCGATTCCAAGGGGTTTACTGGGTCACCTCAAGATTACTCACCATTTGTATTCTCTTCTAGGGGATACCAAGCTATGGGCAAGCAATTTTGATACTCACCTTCCTTAGGTAGATCTGCTTGAAGTGCTTGACAGTAAAATACTTCGTGAAAACATTGTTGGAACATACACTTTCAAAGCTTTATCAGAGTCAGTCATCCTGCTTGTATCCCACAAGGTTGCTTTGTCCCTTGCGGAGATTGCTTTTCCAAAAGTCTTTTCTACCGATCCTTTTCCATTGGAAAACATTGAATCAAACTTGATACTCAGAAAGTCTTGCAGAAATCAGATATCCAAGGAGCCTTTTGTCTCAAACCAACTATCAAAAATTTCCCCAAGATATGCCCAATTTGATCAAACATCCAAAAGCTAAGTTGCCCAAATCCAAAGATTATCAAGAGAAGAAAGTTGCAGAAAGAAACCTCAAGAGACATCAATCCTCTATCCAAGCAACCCAAGCAGAAGAGAAATATCAAGAAAAGCTTGATAATATTGGCTATAATGCAAAAGTCAAATAGTTTTCCGACCGATTCTGAGTAAACCATCGCTACGTCAACCTTGAAGGAGAAGATTAACTGGATCCATCACATGTTCTATTCTACCTTCAGATCTCAAATCCTATCTTGGTAGTCCTTCATCCTAGCTTCATCCTAGTTTCATCCTTTCATCATCATCAAACCTTAGTTGCATCGTAGAGTTCTTCTTAGTTTCATTCATCATCATCTTCCTAGTAGCATCATAGATCATCCATCCCAGTCACATCTGCATCATCCTTTTAGAAAGAACATTGTTCAATCATCCTTCACCATCTTTTCATCATCAATCCACAATCAGAATCCCATATCCTTCATCCAATTCTAGCATTCATCATCCAAATCAGAACCCACCATCTTTTGCACCAAATCCAGAGATCCAAATCTACAAAGCACTTAGTGTTCAAAACCTTTGAGTTGTTTCCATCCCTTATCCTAAATCATAAATCATCCCCTTTTTGATAGAGCATTATCTAAATGAAATCTAACTTGTCCTTACACAACCTCATCATCTCAAGAAAGAGATTGGATTGTATTGATAGGAATCCAGTTAACCGAATATTATTAGTCTATCCTATGTTGGCCAAATCCTATCACTGATCCTCCATCGGGAAAAATATTAGCTCATTGTTGACACTTAGTAATCTTCCACCAGCATCCCACCAATCCTCCATCCAATCTTGACCCAAATAAGAGCATCCCACCAAGCCTCCATCATCACCAAGCATCTCACCAATCTGTCACCATCTTCCGCCAATCTTCCACCCTCCTTGATCCAAATCCAAGCATCCCACCAATCCTTGCATTGCATTCTAGAAGTTTCATCATCCTTAGAAGTTCCTTAAGCTTGCATCCATCATTTTTTAGAATCTTTAGGAAACATCTTGCATCCATCTAGCATCTGCATCTCCATGCCCATCAAGATGAGATTCAGATCTAGGAAGCGAAGAAACATAAATCCCTATCCAATCACCAGATTGTCTGATCTCAATATTTTTACCGATGCAATGGTAGCCTATGATCCCAAAATACAAACTAGAAATACATGGGATGATCCCAATATCCCCTCAGCTCCTCTGGCAATAAGAACATTTGTGAATCATCCAGAGAATCCACCAGCAGCCAATAAACTCATGGCCCAAAACCAACAGAGCATGTTCACCAACTTTGCACAAAGACATACTTTTATTTTTCCATATCTCCATCCTCGTATTCCCATAAGCACTATCCAAATCCCAGCACAAGTATACTCTCCATTCATCCAACCATTCCCTGATCCAACCTTACAAACATCCTAAGAAACCTCCACCATTCCCCTTCTTTTGCAAGGAAGCTTTGCTAGTCCCATAATGCAAGCTGTAACACCATCTGTTCCATTCCCTATCATAGGTACTTCATCATCGGCCATGGCCACCCAAGCTCTCACTCAAATCCAATGCTTGTCGCAAGAACAACTCCCACCTCTTACACAAACCTTTACACAAGCAGCTCCACCACCTTCCATAAACCAAGCAACACCATTCTTTTCAAGAGGGATGCAATCATCCTTCCCCCTCACTTCACAAGCTCCCACATCCACACCTTTTATTCCAAGAGGGGCACAATCATCTTCCCCTTTCATTCCACAAGCTTTAGCATCTGTACCATCTTTTCCAGGGTCAATGCAATCATTTCCCTCCTTTACCCCACAAACATCAACATCATCTATTCCAGGGGTAGCGCAACCGCTCCCCTTTACTACTCAGCAAGCTTCCACATCAACATCACCCTTTTCATGGGGGGCACAAATGTTCCCTTCCTTTCCCTCCCAACAAGCATCTACCCAGGCACAAGCCCAACAAACTACCTTTGCCACAGGAATGCCTTCCATGGGTTTTTCCAATCCACCATTCACGTCCCAAACTCCCATCACATCTACCTTCCTGACATCTGCTACAACATAATTCCCACCACACACTAGCTCTCATTGGGGCCTCACTCAAGAAGAAATGAAAGCTTGGGGCATACCAACCTATTCTCCTATGGCCATGTTTGGAAACCAACAAGCCACCTTCTCACAAGTAGCACAAACATCACCATCACAGCCCCCACCAGTTTCATCATTCGTGAACTATCCATTCACAACATCTAATGATTTTTAACAAGTTCCTCCACCTCAGTAGCAAAGTTCATCCAATTTATCAAGTTATCTTGCCCAGCCCCCCTTGGCTTCAAGCTTCCCTACATCAGTTCCACCCTTAAGCAATGCGGGAATGCACCTAACCTATATTGATCAACCACAGAGCTAGGTTCAGCAAGGACCATCTTACCAGCAAGTGGCATCATTTTACCAGCCTCCCCCACAACATCTGCACTTCCCATTGCAACAACAAACTCCCATCATTCCCCAGTAGCAGCAAGTTTCCTCTTACCACTTACAACAACAAGTCCTAGTCATCCCACAACACCAACAAGAAGTCTCATATCCACCATTGCAATATCCCCATATGCCACATCAGTAATATCCCCAACAAACATCACTCCAAAATCCACTCCAATCTGCCTATCCCACTGGTTATCTCCATATCCCACTCCACAATACCCACCTCAAATAGGAGCACCCACTCAAACACCAATCAATGCTGAGTGGGAAGCCATGAAGAATGCTCTTAAAGAGCTTCAAACCGGTACTAAGAACAAAACCTACAAGTTTGAAGACATGTGTTCTTATCCGTTTGACCGATCCATTGCCGCTATTCCTTTCCCCAAGCACTTTGAGATGCCTAAATTTGATAAATATCAGGGGAAAGGAGATCCAGTCAATCATATCAAAGAATTCTATATGGCATGCCAAGAAGTGGCTTATAGTGATAACTATCTCTTATGCCTATTCCCCAAAAGCTTGGGAGGAACTGCTGTTGAGTGGTTCTATAAAATACCATGTGGGACCATCACAACCTTTGCTAAACTTTCTGAGAAGTTCATTTCCCATTATGCCCACAATGTTGAGAATGAGTTGACCTTGTTAGATCTCTACAACTCAAAGTAGAAAGAAGGAGAAAGCCTAGTAGAATACTTGCAACGATGGCAGAACCTTACCACTAGGTTATTCTACCAGCCACCTAAAAAACATTTGACTAAAATCTTTATTGATAATCTGCATCCTAAGCTATCCCACTTCATAAGGATGAATTGTCTCCAAACCTATCAAGATATCAAAAGCAAGGGGATCGGCATTGAAACGGCCCTCCTAGATGAAGGAACAATCCGGTACTTCAAAAATGATTCTCAGAATAAACCCAGTAATGATAAATCCTGATACTAGAATTGTAACAAGAACGTCATTACTGATGGAGCCACCGATACCAAGCATGTTCAATTTTTCGTGGCTAGTCCTACATCAACTCTTGCATACCAACAACAAGCACCCATCTATCAGCAACCTCCTCAAGCCCCTCAACAACCCATGCAACAATATCATCCTCAGAATAACCAATAGAATTATCAGTAGCAAGCCCATCAAGCTTATCAAGGCAATCCGAATGATCAAGTTAATACTGTTAATGTTGCTCTTAAACAAAACAAGCCCAGAACTCAGAACAAATGAAGGAAGAACTTCACACCACTAGGTGAGCCCCTGGATGTTATCTACCACTGAATGGCCAAGGCCAACTTGATCACATTTCCACCAATCCAGCCAGTTGATGATACTACCACTAGGCCTGATTGGTACAAAGATCACGAGTACTGTGATTATCATCATGTCAAAGGATACACTACCCTAAAGTGTATGAGGCTCAAAAACTATATCCAAGATCTCATCAACCAAAAGGAGATCCAAGTCAATACACCTACTCAAGCCTTGCCAAATGCCAATCTACAAATCTATCAAAGTGTGTTCCCACAACACACTACTGGGAAGAACCAAGCTAAAGCTAATCATCCCCAGAATCACGGAAAAGGCAAACAAGAAGATAAAACTGGTTTCCAAGACTATACTACTACCTACATCAACTACGATAAATTTGTTGGATGTATAACCTAGGTTGAACTAGTCAATGTCATCCATGTAAGAGGAGTAGATAGTCAATGTGCTATTACCACCCACAGAGGCCGGATAACTGTCGTTGGTGCCCATCCAAGGCTAGCACATAATGCACACAATGCACAATACAACCTCATAGAACATCTTGGGAACACACCAGCCTAAATATCCATCTTGGACCTTCTCCACACTTCACCCCTCTATCAGGAGATCCTTGATCAAGCTCTCAAAGAAGGACATGTCCCCACAAACATTAACACCACCCAGTTTGAGACTCTTGTGGGACATCTATCCACAACTTGTGCTTTGTCCTTTAAACCATCCAACATACCAAACTTTGCACCTAACCACACTCTCCCCCTCTGCATCATTGTCATGATCAAAGAATTTTCCATCAAATGGGTCTTAATAGATAATGGCTCAGCCTTGAACTTGTGTACTTTGAAATTCATTCAGCAAATTGGGTTTACATAGGCTGATATATCACATGAAGTAATCACCATCAAAGCCTATGACAACTTGGAGTGTACCTCTGAAGGTACTATTACTTTTCCTATTTAGCTAGGCCCAGCAACACAAGATACCATTTTCCATGTTGTTGATCTTGATCTACCATTCAATATCCTCCTAGGCCAACCATGGATTCATTCCATCAAGACTGTACCATCCACTTACCATCAGTGCATCAAATTTCCACATCAAGGCACTGAGGTTACCATTCATGTTGATCCCCAACCCTTTGCATACTATCGTGCGATGGAAGCATCATTCTCCCATTCCACTCATTGTCTTGGAACTGACATTGGCACTTCTATTGGCAGCTCATCCTGATCGCATTGTGATCCAGAGACCATCATCACCTCCACCCTCTCTTCCATCAAGATCAACAACCAGGGCTATGGTGAATACAGCCTACATGATGCATCTGCTTTAGGGTCCCTCCCACTTGATCCACATACTCAAGGGCACCCATGTCACTAAAGCAGGTCTGTAGAAGATATCCATGCAATCAAGAGAATGGGACCTATGAATTTTGAATCCCATGGTAACATCAATAGTCAAGAGATGGATCCTGACATCAATAAGTGGTTGTACAAAGATCTCCCACCACCTGACACTCAACTCCTTGGCTACTTCAAAGATAAATACCCACAATCGCACATGTACACTACTGAGAAATGGAACTACCAAGGTGGTGGTCTAGGACCACAAGAAAGCCAAAGCAAAGATCCAATCATAGCATCTAAAAACCCACAACATCAGGGTCTTGGCTTTAATACCCCTCGCTTGCATATACAAGGGCCCAATATTGCAACTAGGGGCACTAACATGACTAGCGTACCCTTCTTGAATAGCCAGGATGACCTCATAGAAATTGAAGACATTCCTGAAGAGAAAGAAATCAGATCCTATAATGACATCTTCGACAATGATACCCTCCTGGGGACTACTATCCTCTGACAACTTGCCATCAATCTCATAGAACTTCCCCTCATCCACCCTCAACTCATAGACTGGGACCAACCAAGCATCACACACATCGATGAATTCCAAATCATGGAAGCACTCCTAGCATTCATGGGGGCATCAGGCCCACAATCAGTTCAAGATTCAGAGTCAACTCACATCTATAAGCTTGACCCAGAAGGATACTTCAGGGAGGAGGCAAGCTTTACCTGCAAAAGAGAAATAGAAAAGGTAAAACATGAGTCCTTATGTGAAAACCCTTCTGGGGCACATTCTGATTCCAAAATAGTAAAAATAAAGAGCGTATCTTCTAGTGAAAACTTGGAAATTCAAGCACTAGAAGATGAAGACTTCCCTCTTCCTCCTATGTGAGATTACAGACTAGAGCAATCACCTATCATCATAGAAGAAACCAAGCCAGTTAACTTAGGTATAGAGGAATATCTGAGAATCACCTACATTGCAGCCAATCTAATAGAGGGTGAAGAAATGGCTTTGATTGCGCTCCTTAGAGAATCAATCATAAATTTTGCATGGTCATATGCACACATGCCTTGGCTTGATCCTATTCTTGTCATCCATCATCTAGCAGTAGATCCTAGTATCAAGCCAGTGAAGCAAAAGCTGAGGATAATGCATCCAAAAGTCACCTTATTAGTCAAAATAGAGCTTGAAAAACTCCTCCAAGAAAATATTATCAGAGCTATAGATTACTTAGAATGGATCTCTAACATGGTGCCTATAATAAAGCCTTTAGGTGACATCAGAATATGCACAGATTTCAGGGACTTAAACAAGGCATTTCCTAAAGATGATTTCCCACTACCAAATATAGACATGATTATAGATCTTACAGCATGTCATGAAATGTTGTCACTAATGGATGGCTTTTTAGGCTACAATCAGATTCATATAGCAGAAGTAGATCAACATAAAATAACATTCACAACTCCATGGGGTACCTTCTGCTACAACATGATTCCATTTGGACTAAAGAATGTAGGAGTGACATATCAGAGAGCGATGACAACAATCTTCCATGACATGATCCACAAGATCCTTGAAGACTATGTGGATGACATCCTTGCAAAATCTAAAACATGAGGTGAACACCTAAACATTCTTGAGAGTGTGTTCGATCACTTACATCATTATGGCTTGAAACTCAATCCAAAGAAGTGTGTCTTTGGTGTTACATCTAGAAAGCTCCTAGGTTTCATAGTATCACAACAAGGCATAGAGATCAACCCCAAGAAAGTCAAAGAAATAATAGAAATGCCTCCACCAAGAACACTCAAATAGCTCAGAAGCCTACAAGGAAAGCTTCAATCAGTACGTTGGTTCATTTCTTAGTTAGCAGACAAGTGCCAACCTTTCATGCATCTCTTATGCAAAGACACAAGATTCAAACGGGATTCCATATGTCAGAGAAGATTTGATAAACTCAAGGAGTATTTAGAGAATTCTCCAATTCTAGTACCACCAATTCCAGGATGCCCTCTCATACTCTACATCTTGACAACTACTACAGCACTGGGAGCACTCCTAGCTCAGTATGATGATGAAAACAAAGAAAGAGCCATCTACTACATTAGTCAAACTCTTGTCAGCTATGAGCTTAATTATTCACCCATGAAAAAATCATGCCTTGCAGTGGTCTTTACCACTCAAAAGCTTAGATATTACATGCTCAGTCACACAATCAGGCTCATTTCAAAGGTGGACCCCCTCAAGTATCTATTATCAAGGACAACTCTCACAGGCCATATGGCAAAATGGGTCATGTTACTTAGTGAGTTTGACATCCAGTATGTTGATCGGAAAGTAATCAAAGGGAAAGTCATTGTCGATCAACTAGCAGAGGCACCACTGGTGTATGCTTATCCACTAATCATGGAATTCCCTGATGAACACTTATGTATGATCGAAGAACAACCCATGTGGAAACTATACTCTGATGGCTCCTACACATCACATGGATTAGGGGTGGGAATCCTATTCATCACACCTCAAGGTGACTACATCCCAAAATCATTCAAGTTGGGATTCCCATGTACCAACAACATTGTAGAATATGAGGCACTCATCTCAGATCTCAAAATAGCCATTTAGTGGAATATCATAGAGCTGCAAGTGTTTGGAGATTCACAGCTAATTATCAAACAAGTCCTAGATGAATATCAGACAAAGCATGACAAGTTTCTACCCTACAAAGAGTTGGTGGATAGACTGAAAGAGAATTTCCTAAATCTATAGTTCACACAGATATCAAGACTTCAGAACAAAGTGGCCGATGCAATGGCAACTATTGGGTCCTTGTTAGAAATCCCATGTGACGCATCACAGTATGAATTCCTAGTTGAGCAGCTACATACACTAGCTTATGAGAATGCCGATGCAGAAATGGTGTGTGTCTTGGTTGGTCCTCAGTCCCCATGGTACCATGAAATCCATGCATATCTAAAGAATGGTATCATATCTCCCCATCTCACCAATAACCAATGCCAAAACCTTATTCACAAAGCTTCCCGCTACACTCTCATAGCCAACACCTTTTATCATCGAGGGT
Organism: Chamaecyparis obtusa; assembly: GCA_027943335.1. NCBI lineage: Eukaryota > Viridiplantae > Streptophyta > Pinopsida > Cupressales > Cupressaceae > Chamaecyparis > Chamaecyparis obtusa. The sequence continues at coordinate 113,777 of BSBK01005303.1, forward strand.
ATCACAATATCCTCTCTAGGTGTTTAGATTCAAATGAGGCCATCCTAGCTTTACAAGAGGTTCACACTAGAATTTGTGGTGCCCACATGAGTGGCATGGTTCTAGCTAAGAAGTTGCTTCGAGTTGGGTATTATTGGCCAACCATGGAACATGATGCTTGTGAATTTTTTAGAAAATGTTTACCATGTTAGCAGCATGCGAATTTGATTCATGCACCAGCACAAGACCTACAGCCCATTGCGCCCCCTTGGCCATTTTCATGTTGGGGCTTTGACCTTGTTGGCTTAATCACTCCCCTCTCCTCGACTGGACACAAGTACATAATAACTACCACAGAGTACTTCACCAAATGGGTTGAAGCGATTCTGCTCACCCTAACTATGCGCATCCAAATATCCAAGTTCATCCTTTACCACATTATCTACCACTTCAGCATACCATCTACCATTTTCAAAGACCATGACACACCTTTTGAAAACCAGCATGTGGATGATCTGTGTGCTAGACTCCACATCCATCACCATTTCTCTAGTCCATATTTCCCTCAAGGGAATGGCCAAGCTGAGGCAACCAACAAAACTATCTTGAAAATCCTCAAGAAGGTTGTCAATGATTCTGGTCATGACTAGCACCTCCAAATCAATCCTTCCCTCTGGGCCTACCGCACTTCTTATCACACTCACATAGGCACCACCCCATATTCCCTTGTATATGGTGCCAAAGCTATTCTACTGATTGAGGTTGATCTCCCATCATTGCGAGTCTCCATGAAGAACTACACCACTGATGAAGACTATCGTGTAGCCCGTCTCACACAGCTAGACCTATTAGATGAAAAGAGACAGCAAGCATATGATCACCTAGTTGCATACCAGAATTGACTCAAAAGGAGATACAATAAGAAGGTCCATCCTAGATAGTTCTTGGTCAGTGACATGGTCCTCAAAGAAAATCAAAAGGTCCAAGCGAATTGAGAAAAGAAAGGCAAGTTTGAGCCTACTTGGCTGGGCCCCTATGTTGTCATAGCATGCTTTGGCTCCATAGCTTATCAACTATCTACATAAGAAGGTGAGCCTTTGAATGATCCAATCAACATCATACATTTGAAGAGGTTCTATGCCTGAACCAGATCCTACATATTCAGAAAATCCATAAAAATTGGAAAAAGCAGCAAAAAAATCCAAAAAAAAAAAAGCAAAAGAAAGAAAAGAAAATAATCATCCAATGGTGAAAACTTGGCAGTTCAAGCACCTAGGACAAGTATGTTGGTGAAAACTTGGCAAACAGGTGCCATACCTAATGGACCAAGTCATTATCTATCAAACTCCCTTTCCCCTCATCCCAACATCTCAGTCCTTTTTCTACCATCCCCATCCCCATCCACCATCCCCCAACATTCCTCTTTTTCATATTCCTCAAGCCAATCCACCATCCAGCTTCCCCATATCTTGTACTATATCTTGTACTATACCTTGTACTATATCTTGTATCATATCGTGTATATCCTGTACCATATCCTGTATAGCGAGATCTTCCTATCCGTAATCCTGAGCTTCTATACATACCCATTGTATATCTTTTCCTGTCTATTGTACATATCATCCCTTTTTTTTGTACATAGTCCTTGTCAGTCCTGCAGCAGCATTTGATCAGAACACTTTGTCCTAACCAGCCTCGCACTTCAGCAACATCAATTGTCGACTATTCTTGATCACAATGATTATTCTTTGACTTCATCATTTGCCAGTGAACAACAACACTCATTCTCTCATCAATCAGTGGGTCCTTGAGGATGTATCCTTCCTCCTGTCAGACCTAATCTTCCACCAATCACACCAGGTCCGTGTCGATGCATCCTTCCACACGTTCAGAGCAATCTTCCCACCATCAATCAATCGGTCATATCTCTCTCCTTGGAAAAGGATGTGTTTTTGGAGTTCTCCTGTTGGTCTTGGATTTTGTCCTTTGAATCTTGTTAATCTTTTACGGCTTCTTGTTGTTCTCTACTCAAAGTCACCATGATCCTTTATATCATGGTGTGCTGTGAATGAGGACAATCTGGGGAAAGGTCTTTTGATCTTTTGATTCTGCCTATGAGTCAGTCAGATGTGACCCTTGCACAGTTCACATGTGATCTTTTGGATTACATGGTGCACTTGGGAAATTTCATTTGTTTTTGGTTTCTCCCGCATCGTTTCCACCATGCTTCCTCTTGGGTTCATGCGTGATGTTGGGGCAACCCTGCATGTCTTTTTAGCGTCGGTCCTTTGCAACACTGGTGACAAGGCCTTGTGATCCCAATATCCTTGGTAGGTCTCTAGCATTGCTATATTAAACTAGGTTGTGCTCTCCACATTTGCACTTGGAGCTTCCCCCAATCCCCTGCATCTTGCATCATATAGATTAATCTTGCATCCTCATATCACTACATCCTACATTTTGCATTCCATCTCATCCTGCATTCACCCATCTTTTCTCTCGGAAGCTTCGTTATTTATCTCCCCTTCTTCCTAGGTCTTCCCTTCTCTATTTTATTTCAAGAAAATTTCACAACGTTTACTCCTTGCATTATTTTCTCGAGGGGGCACAATCCCTTATTCCTCCAAATTTTAGCCTTGGGCATCTTATTTTCTTATCTTTGATGCCATGCCACTTGCAGCATCACATCAAAGAGGGGCAAAATGTAGACACCTAAAAATCCTTTAGAAAATAAAGTATTTTTATTTTTTGAAAAAATTCCTAATGACATCATCATTTATTAATTAATTAATTATTTAATTAATTTATTTATTTTTATGTCATTAAATCCCTTTATCTTAATTAAAAACATTTAATTAAGGAATCCCTCCCAAAAATGTTTAAATCTTATTTAAACATTATTTTCCTTATTTATTAATTATTTAATTAATAAATTGACCAAAAATCCCAAAATAAATAATTAATTTATTTTTTGCCCAAACCTTGGCCAATTTCCTTAAGACCACTAACCTCTTCTAGAATCTTCTAATCCTTCTTTCATTTCGATTAAAGACTAATCCCATAATGCCTTAACCCTAATCCCCACTCAAAATATTTAATTAAGATTAAATATTTAATCCTCATATTTGTTAAATTCATTTTTAATAAATATTCTCAAAACTAAACTATGGAAATAAATAAATCTTTATTAATTTCCTAATAAATCTATGTTTATCCTAAGGAAGTTCTAGACTCTTCTAGAAAGTCTTTATCCTAATCCTAATCCTAATCCCCCCTAAACCTTGTCACATTCCCTAATCAAGGTTAGCCAACTCCTAGGCTTGACCCAAAGTCAAAAAACTTCTAGAAACTTCTCTTACATGCATTAAATGCATTTAAAGCCTCCTTATCCTTCTTACATGCATTTATGATGCATTTAAGAAGCCCCTCATCCCTTTCTTACACCCTTTGACCTTAGGCACATTTGCCAAATTGTGCACATCCCTCCCATCTTTCAACCCAATGCCCTTGTGATACTTGTCACAAGGAGGTGGCCCTGAAATAGCACAATCCATGTGCTCCCCTTTGAATGAATCTTGGCCTCTCTTAAGGATTTTGTTCCTGGCCACTCATTCTTCCTTCCCAAATCCTATAAATGCTCCTCCTTTCAAGAGAAAATTTATTAGCTTAGCTTTTATTCTCATGCATTGTTATCATGGCCTTTTATTTCTAGCTTTAGCATAATCAATCCTAATTTAGCTTACTTTCAAGCATTTTTAGCTCATCTTAATATAGCTTTAATGGATTAACCTAGTTTCTTCTATTGTTTTGAATAAGCATAGCATCATATCACATCTCTATTTGGTCTAAAATCAGTCTTAGCATAAACATCATATAGCTTAATCTTCATTTCAGCATCATTTGGATCCTTGAGGCCTTAGGGGCAAATCAGGTGTTCTATACCTATTTTGTGCCATTTATGAGGTTTTCATGGATCTCAATCCATCATAAAATGCATTAGAGTATGCTCTGAGTGCTTAGAGAGCACACTCACATCCCCTTAAGCAAGAGCAAATCAAATAGTGCTTGGGTGCACCTATTTTTAGCTCAATCTGAGGTGGCTTAGCTTAGAGTTTCCTTGTTTTTGGATTAATTTCATGCTAGATTAAAATCTAAATCTTTGTTTGGTTATGAAGCTTTCAAAATAGGTATCCTCAAAAGCCTTTCTCATAGTAACATCCTGCTTTATAAACTTCAAACAGTCAGATTATGGCTTCATAAATTTTTTGTACACATTCTAGGTGATATACAACTATCTCAGCAATTGTATGTTAAGCTCGGCTAACACAAGATCATTTGACACAACCATTGGATACAAGTCAGTGTATATTACATCTTGGCTATCATAGGTGCTCAGGTACATTGATAACTTGGTCATTTCAAATTTAAACACTGATGCTCAACATCAAAAATATATTATTCCACTTTGCTCAAATGTGTCCTAATGCATCTCTATCTATGCAGATATGGACTTTTTCTCAAAATATGCTAGGAATTTATATAAGATAGAACATTCTAAGAAACAGTTTCATAAATACCTACTTTTCTTAGTTTGAAGTAGTGTGATCATTGATCCATTGGATTGGGTGACGTCAGGTGCACTGGCTTCACTAGTTCTTCCTTCTTTATTCTCCCATGTTTTGTTCATCGGATTTCTCAATTTCTCAATGATATCTTTATTCTTTCTTTTATCACTTCTTGGTATGGGTGATCTACAATATTTATTTAGATGACCTATCTTTTTACATTTGTAGCATACCATACTTCCATTCATCCAACTTTTAGATTTCCCTCTGAAATGATTCTTTAGACAAGTTGCTCCAATGTGCCCATATTTTCCATAGTAATGACAACTGTACCAAGTTTTATAATCCCATTTTTATGTGTTAACCTTGGCAGCTGACTTAGTAGGTTCATTTGATGACCATTTAGGTTTAGATCTACATTCAGATGCTCTATGTCCATACTTCTGATAGTTGAAACAGTGTCCTTTAAATTTTGGTGAGATAGGTGACTTGCTGACCATAGACCAACATTCTTGTGCCTAATGTCCAAGTTTCTTATAGTTAAAACAATGTCTATTAAATTTATTTTTAGGATCAAACTTACCATGTTTTCTTCTACAGATGTTTGTTGTATGTCATGTATTTCCACAATGATGGCATGTAGGCTTGTTATTCTTTGGTTTAACATTCCTTTGCTCTCCACTTTTTGATGATTCTCCTTCCTCAGTGGATGATGATTTCTTATTTAGTCCAAGTTCAGATCTATCACCAGATCTTCTAGGTGACCTTAATAATTCTTAAAAGTATCTTGCATCTTCATTGGGTTTATTCATCCTTTCATTTATTTCCTCTTTAGATCTTAGTTCATTTACCATTTGATTATTTTTTGATCTCAGATTGATGATTTCCATATATTTCTTCACCAATTCTTGATTAGCTAATAGAAATTGATTTATCATGTCTAGTTGATTGTTATTCGACCTTTGCATGCCATTTTTCCTTTCATCAAGTCTCATTTATATTTGTCTTTTATCTTCTTCAGCCATTGCCTTGTCTTCTTTAGCTTTGTTTTTCTATTCAGTTATTTCCCAGAGTCTAACAAATTAAATTTCTTGTTTTCTCTTCAAATTTCTGATGTCCTCATTTAGTATGCTATTTTTCTCTAGTAGCTCTTTTATAAATTTTTCATTTTCTGTAGAGTTCCCATTATCAAATAGTCTAGTAGTTTCTTCTTCTTGATATTGTGATTCATTTTTCTGAAAAGCAATTTCACTTCTTCTACTTAAGGATTTCTTTAGTTCTCCTCTAGCTACTTCAAGTTATTGTAATGCAAGTTGAACTTCAATCTTCTCATTCTCTATAATTTTTCCCAACCTATAGACCTCCATCCCAATATCTTTGTCCTCAAGCAGTTAGACTTATATAAGAGACCCAACAGTTCTGATACCAATTGTTGGAAATCTATTATGAAATGTGATGCTGAGAGGGGGCGGTGAATAAGGTATCACCTATTAATATATTTTAACATTACTGAAAAACTTGCATAGCAATATCACATAGTTCATCAATGTAATGAAACTAATAAACTAAACATCATTCATGAAAGTACTCATAACACAATAACTTGGTTTCCTAGAAACCCTTGAACGGTAAAACTAGGGTGGGGTGACACCCAAAAATATTCACTATAGCAGTATAAAGTTTTTCTGTTAGGGTTACAAATTTAATCACAAAATATGATCTACCCTGTGAGGGGTCTGCCCTGTTAAGAGCTAAAATACTTATACAGTCTACCTTGAAAAATAATTTAAGACTTATTGTTGGAATGCTCTTTCCTTTGCAGGACCAAACTTGAATCAAAGTGTTGGTCTTGAAACTCGGTTAGGCACTCAAGTTTGACAAGGAAATATTCCAATTGATGAGGATTGAAAGAAATCCTCCTTCTTCTTTGAGCTCCATATCACTCAGGCGGGTATTGCCTTATTTGCACACTCAAGACACCTCATGACAAGCAATAGGCCTGCAGATAGATTATTGTGGAATAGTCTTCAAACCCCTTTAGGTATCCTGTACCCCAATGAAAGTAATTCTTATGCAATAGCCCTACTTGCATGCAATGAATCTGAAGACTAGAAAGGACCTGCTACTACTATTACCAACATGAAAGGGAAAGGTATTTAAATGATTTTAATGTTGGGTTGAAGAGACCCCTGAGGTACCCTAAATCTCTCATAGACCAGTGCCTTATCCAATGGGCCATAGAGTCAAATACCCTATTGCAAGAGAAAGCTATGAAACAAGAAAACAATATACCCAATGTGTTGATGCCTAACATCAATCACACACCATCACCAAACCTCAACTTAGCACCCACTTATGCATTCAAGCATGTTACTATCCATTCAAAGGATTTTAACCCTCCCCTTAGAAGAGACCTATAAATAGATAATACATTCACCAGCATCCACTGGAAGACAAGCATGACATACCTTTGGCACCTCAGCTCATACATGCATGAATACTAACCCTGAATCAGTCATCCCTACGAAGACAACTCCACTTACAAACACATAGGCAATGCAAAGTAGAAAAACTAGACACCCTTGATGTATGATTAACAAATCAGAATTCAAATGGAGATAGCTTGGTAGCAGTAAGAATATATTAAATCCTCATACATCAGACAAACTGTTACAATATGCACTATATTCTCAGAAAACTAGAGAGGAAAGAGGGAACACCCAATATGCAGAGAAGAAGGAAAAAATCTACAGGAAAAGGACCCTTCTCAGATCAATTTTCTACAAAATGTTTGCAGAAGAAAGAACCCTTACAAAGTCAAACGACCTACAACTTATACCACTAGCTACCTTGGGAATCTCAAAGAGAATGTAATAATCTTAGGGTAGCTAGGGTTAAGGTTTCAACAACCAAATCCACCAAAATTACATCAAAATTAATTACAGGGGAAAGAACAGAGAGCCACCCAGAGAAAGAGATCTCAAAAAGATCTATCATCATGAAAATCTACAGAATCAATACAAGACACCGGGGAAAGCCATGAAAACCAATATAAATCACCACCTGCAAAAGCTCCTCCAGCTCAAGACAACACCCTACCACGTACAAAATTTACTGCAACCAATCACAAAACCCCTAGACCACTCTGTAACAGGCTAAAAGTCTTCATCCACCAACCTCAGCTACTAAAACAATGAATTTTGGTACCTTCTATCGTGAAAGCCCTCAAAATATTCAAATTTTGGTTTCAACGGTCATTTCCATGGTGCCAGCAGGAAATCAGTGGCTAAAATTCAAATCTTTTATCAACTTTAAGTCGTGACTATTCGATCTCATGTCTTCATGGGCTTTATGTCTCTAACTCATCCAGGCACCCCAGGTTAACTCTCAGTGAACTGGTGACAAGGAAAATCCTATTCGCGAAATGAAACTTTAACTCATCAATTAACCCCACAAACTGGCGACTGAAAGGGACTTAACTCACCCCGGCTACATTTGACGAACTGGTGACTGAAGACACTTTGCCAGTTCGCAGAAACAATGGCACTGCCGCTAAAAATTTTAGTGATTACACGACCTTCCTTCACTGAATCACCAAACCATCTGGAGTACCGCCAAATTATTCTGCGAACACACGAATCCTTTGAACTTTATCGGCACTGCTAACCTTTATCCACTCTGCTAACCTTTATCCACTCCACTAAACCCTCTGAGAAAACCAACCGGGTCTACTTTATGCCAGATGTCACTCTACCATTTGCCAAAAATGTCCAGTCACCTGACACAGGACCCACCCACCTCAAGCTTGTGAATCAAACGGCGGGTGCAAGATCTCATAGCCCTGACACATCTCATGAGATCATATGCCTGTCATCGATTCTCTAACAACACAGGACCCACTAACAACTCTAAGCACTAGATCCCACTGACAATTGCCAATGCAATGCCTCATGGACCAATCAAACTATGCCATTTCATCACAGCTGGCAGTGGACCCGCTGACATCTCTTCTGGCCTGATACCAAATCAACAGTTGGCGCAAGATCTCAAGGGGATGGAATATTCCATGAGATCATGCGCCAGCTGTAGGATCAAAAGTACATAAAGATGCTGGGCCTAGGAAATATTAAAGCTAGAACTTAGGAAAATTAAAACATTTTTGGGCGCCAGACTTAGGAAAGATTAAAGGCCGTCGGGGTTAGAAACTTGGGAAATATTAAAGGGGACCCCGCTAGACATGAAACCTAACCGCAAATGAGGTAAAGTGAACTTTTAAAAGGCACATGTAAATTAGGAGTTTAAGTGGAAAGAAAAGGTAACACTAAAATAGAACAGGGCCAGGGTATATTTCACCAACGGCTAGTTTTTTCAAAATTTGAACCAAGGCTTTGAGGCCACAGACCTGAAAAATACTACAGAGACCAAGGGAAAAGGGCTAGAGCCATGAAATTTTCTCTGAGTGCTAAAACTTACAACTAAGTAAGCACTTAGTTAAGAGATTACAAAAAATCTATTAAAACAACTCTATTAAGAGATTTACCTTGATACACTTGTTAGAATGTCTCAGTACCTGATCCTTTAGTCTACATTGTATGCTAATTACAGATCTTCTCTTTCTAGTATTGATTTGATCTTATCTATCAAGTTTACCTTTTTTTAGTCCTTCACTGCTTTACTCTATTTCACTTGGTCACTGAACCCTATTAGAATACTTCACTGATCTAAATATATTCTCTCTTTTCTCTTCATTCCTCCTATACACACACACTATTAGGGTTTAGATCTCATCTTATATAAATAACTGAATTGCTCCTAGATTAGAGATCTATGATCCAGATTAACTCATTTTGCCACTTAACCTATCCTTAATTCTAATTGGCTCCAAGTATTGTGTAGGGATTAATGATTACAAAATAGGAGCATAATCACCTCCATGATTTCCTTAGCAAATAGTAAACAAAATATGTATGTCAGCCAAAATGTTTTAACTAGGTGAATGTGCCATAAAAAATACATATGTTAATTCTAGCGTACTTGGCATTCGATATATCTAGCACTTGACATTCACTGTTCTTTATACTCTAGTGCTTGACATTTTCTTCTTTGCATAACTTGGGAAAAACTTACCTGGCTAATACATGACTTATCCTATATATGATGACTCAGTCATAGTGATGACCAACCAACATTGCTTATATAATGACTAAGTGTTAGACACTAATAGACAACAAAACTATAGGGATCTATAGATCCATGGTATCATAATCAAGCATATGATGAAGTTCAAGAAATCAGTTTTGGAACTTAAGATAGTTATTCCTAATCAAGTATGGAATATACTTGACTCTTTGAAAAGACAAGCCATTGAAGAAGATATGAGAATAAGAGAAAAAATATTGGATTATAACCTCCCTTTATGCTCATTTGAAGAAAAATCATTGTTGCTAGATTTGGTGAAGCCTCACCTAAGAAATAAACTAAGAACTCTACAAATTCTGAAGAAGGATTATGAGTTGATTGATAAGGGGATTGAAAAGGTATTTATGGATAGACACATGTATCCACCTTCTACACCTGCAACCCATGCTCTCTCTGAGAAAGAAAATGAGTCAGAGATCCATAACGCACCTATGATAGGTCCATGGGATTATACACCCACAATGATAGTGCCTACTGAAGCAATAGAAACAAAAGATGACACTATTGTTATTAACAATGTTGAGATATCCATGGAAGCATCAGACAAGGATCTAGATAAGTTTGATGAAGCCTTTGTGATTACTGAGGAAGTAGAGGTTCTATGCACTGATGAATCACCTAAGTAACAAGAAGAAGTACAAATTGAAGACTTAACAAGATAGGAAGAAGTGAAGGAAGATGAACATAAATAAGAGCCCTCTATTAAGATTCCAGTGAAGGTAAAGAGTAAAATTATGGACAACACACTCCTTACTCCTACATCCTCTATTTCATTGTTGTCAAGTTTGACACTTGATACAACCATTTTAGACTCATGTGGAGAAGAAGATTTGATGAAGATTAGTGTGCTAGCAATGGAGAAATAAAAAGAGAAACAAGTAATGAGAAATCCATTATTTGTTGAGTCAATAAGCATATTGAACAATCTACTACCCAAAGATAAGAAAGTGACAAATGTTCATTTAGTGGATGATGTAAGCTATTAGAATATCTGAAATGGGTGGTGAATCAGTTAGATCAGTTATCCCATGGTCCCAAATACAAAGGTGTAACTCTTAAAACAATTTCAATAAATTTTGCAACTCAGTAACATAAACTATTAAACTGTGTGTGCCTTTTACCAATTACCAGTTAATTAACTCACTATGATTACCGACCAAATCAAATATGCAGTATGTAAAGTATGATGATAAAACATTCATCATAGAAACACATTACACAATGATTAATGTGGAAACCCTGCTAAGGGAAAAACCACCTGGGACTGGTAACCAAAAATAATTTTCACTCTTCTGAAGTAAGCTCAGTGAAGAGCCAACCCTGTTAAAGGTTACAAACATAGCGTTGTTAGGTGTGACCATGTTAGAGAATTTAAGACTAAAAGTTATCTTTCAACTAGCATTCACTATGGGGTCAATTAGATAACAATGTACATTCCTTGACTGACATAGGAGCATAACATAAGATGGTTAAGTCCACTCAGTTAGGATATTTTCTGTATCAATGGTTAAACTAAAACAATAGATGATATGATTACAATACAACTTAATTTGCAGGTGTTCAGATCTATTCTAAGCCCATACAAATCCTCTTATCAATAATTCAATTCACTTCCTCAACTTACTTTCATTCAGTAATAGCTCTCTGATGCTTGGTAATGTTCTGTAGTTTGGTTCTCCTTTAACCATTCTAATCAGGCATGCATGAAACTTTATTCATGTGAAATATCTATAGTCTTATTTCTTCTGGCATGTTTCAATAAATAAACTCATATCTCTTCTATAGACAGATAAACCATTTTCATATCAACCATCAGATTGTATGACTTAATCATCTTCATTAATTTTGCCTCTTAAACCTTCCCAACTAGTTGTGTCAAAAAAATGTTTCAATTCCATCCTTTAGATCTTCTCCAAATTTTGTCAGACGTGGATCTCACATCAAACTTTATCCTCATTCTTGAAATCGTAACAATTCCAGCTCATCAATTTCTATCAGTTGATCTTAGCATTTAATACTTTCATCCACATTTGGTTAAAAAAGAAATGTGTTGGTGAATACAAGCTTGGTTAATATTTTTTCTTGGTATACACAACACTAGCTTGGTGTATACTGAAGTCTCCTTTTACCAACCACATTTCCTTGTATAATTTTGCTTCCTTCTCCATAAAAGATTAATGCAGCATAATCAAGTCAACAATGTAAGATCATAGACTCATCAATAAGTTACCCAAAGTATTCATTATCCTCATCTGTCATATCCATCTTTCTCCATGTAGATATCTTAGTTTTTCATCTTTTCTCTCTTTTCCAGATATTTAGATGCTTGTAACTAACATGATAAGTACTAAAAAAACTAGTTGACATCAATGACAACATAATGACTAATTTAATTATCTTACATATCATTTTAGTAATTCGGTGATCTCTAATAACTAATCTTTAAGTCATTCAGGTATTCAATCAGTTTTAGTTCATCAATCTCTCCCTTTAGCATTAATAGAAACATAAGTAATATGAAATATGCCATACACATACCAAACATGTATTACATAACTATGTAAGTAAATGATGTAGGCCGATAAGCTCTCCCTAGCTTGATATGTTTAATCACTATGTTAAAAAACATACATTTACATGCAAGCTCTCCCTACATCCATAGGGTCTCTTTCTCAGTAACAGATATTCAACTCTCCCTTTCTCTGATTCTTATCTAATCTAATTTTCATATTGTATCCTTCTCTCCACTATCTCTCCACTATTTATCTATCCCTTTGAAAAAAATTCCAAAGAAAAACATAAAACATATAGCTCTGCAATAGTCAAGTAACTCTCTATTGTTTGGTGTAGACAATGTATCTCTGTATATTGATAAGAAAAATTCTTTGTTCTAGCTCCTTAAATCTTTCACAGCCTTAGACATAATCCAAAGTGTGAGCTATGTTGCATCAACATGAATGATCTTCTTATAAGAATAGGCTGATGAAATCTTTAGATCACATTTGTGACTAGTAGATAGGGGATAGACCTCAAGTCTAGTCCTCAAGTATTCAAAAGTGTCCTTTGGTAGAGGCTTGGTAAAAATATCAGCAAGTTGCTCCTTTGATGTAACATATTCTAGTTTAACTTGCTTCTCCTGTACTTGTTCTCTTAAGTAATAATACTTAATAGAAATATGATTTGTCTTTGAATGCATTATAGGATTCTTAGAAATGTTTATAGCACTAGTGTTGTCACAATATATAATCATTTTCTCAATGATTCCCTCGTTCATCCCTTCCAACACTTATTCGATATAAGAAATGTTTGAACAGTTCGTAGTAGTAGCAATATATTCTTTTTTAGCAGTAGAATGAGAAATACAAGGTTTTTTCTTACTTTACCAAGTCACAAGTCTTTCACCAAATAAAAATTCTCCTTCAGTTGTGTTGTTTTTGTCATCTATATTTCTAGCCCAATCTGCGTTGGTGTAAAATCTTAGTTCAAATTTGTCTTCCTTAGGATACCATAAACCATAATCTTTTGTTTTCTTTAGGTATCTCAAGATTTTTTTCTCTGTAATCATAAGTGAATCCTTTGGATTGGAAAAAAATCTAGCCACAATCCCCACTCCATGTGCAATATCCAGCCTACTTTTTACTACATACATCAGTTTACCAATCATTGATTGGTACAAACTTTGATTGACCTCTATAGATTCATCATCTTTAGTCAATTTGAAGCTTGTAACCATCGGTGTTCCTACTAGTTTAGCATCTTCCATGCCAAATGTTCTCAATACTTCCTTAATGTACTTTTATTGTGTGATGAAAATTACATCATTCTATTGAATAACCTGCAAGCCTAGAAAGAAATTAATCTCTCCAAACATTGACATTTCAAATTCATTTTTCATCTCATCAATAAAATATTTATAAATATGATCTTGTCCTCGAAAGGTTATATCATCCAAAAATATTTCAGGAATCAAAATAGTATTATTAGATCCTCCTTTCATGTACAAATGTTGTTTCCACTAGTTCTTACAAAACCAATACTTAAAAGATAAGTATGTAACCTTTCATACCATGATCTCGGTGCTTGCTTTAATCCATATAAATATTTATGAAGTCTACATACCATTTCTTTCTGATTCGGATCAACAAACCCTTCATGTTATTCTATGTAGACCTCCTCTTCTAGTATTCCATTCAAAAAAGATAACTTAACATCCATTTGATATACCTTGAATTTATAAAGTGCAACATATGCAAGTAACATACAAAATCCTTCTAGTCTAGCAATAGGTGCAAAATTTTGACCATGTACCTTCTTGTACATATCCCTTGCAAACTATTCTAGCTTTGTTCCCTGTAACCTCTCCATTTTTATTCTGTTTTATTTCTGAAAATCCATTTAGTACCAATAAATTTTTTATCTTTCAACCTAGTTACTAAAGTCCATGTATTATTTTTATCAATTTGTTCAATCTCTTCACTCATAGCATTGATCCATTCATCATTCTCAAGTGAAACCTTAACATTCTTAGGTTCAAACTCACAAACTAAGCATACATTTTGTCTTAACTTACTTCTTGTCATCATGCCTGCTTTCTTATCTCCAATGATTTGATTCTCAGGAAGATGTCTTCTGACGAATCTTTCTAGCACTTGATCTCTTCTTTGTTCTTCATTCTATTCAGGTTCATTTCCTTGCTTGATAGCTTCTTCATGTTCATTGGTGTTATTTTCCTGATGCTCAGTTGACTCAGCCTGTGGCTTTGGTAGGTACTCTGAATGTTCAACATAAACAAATCTACCATAGTCTTTCAGATCCTTATTTCTTTCCTCGTCATTTTTATCAGAAAATTCATCAACTCTGACATTAGTACTTTCAATAATCTTATTAGTAACCTTATTCAGCCACTTGTAAGGTTTACTTTTAGTAGAATATCCAAGGAATATTACCTCATCAGCTTTAGAGTCAAATTTCCCATTCCTATCATCTTTTAGAATAAAACATTTGCTTCCAAAAACTATGAAGTAACTTACACTCGGTGTGTATCCAAACTATAACTCATAGGGTGTCTTGTTTGTGTCTTTCTTTATTTTTACTCAGTTGAGGACATATATAGTTGTGCTAACTATCTCTCTCCAATACATTCTATATCAGGTGAGCCCACAATAGTGGGTTACACTTTTTTCTTAACGGACACTGAACTCTACATTTGAAAACAACTTTTAGATTCAGATGCATATTGTCCTTAAACCATTTGAAATTAGAAGATGAAGTAAATTATAGTCTTTTAGGATTTTCTGTCTAGATTCTAAATATATTTTTTATTTTCAATCTTGAATTGATTTAAATGGTTTTTTCTTTCTCTCATGAAAACTGGTATATTTTTGAAAATGTCATTTTGAAAGAGTTACATTGTTTTCATACAGAATAACATTTTTTTCTAAAATAGATATCAATGTAATTATTTTGAATTTAGTTTTGTAACATTGATACGGAGGGCATGCAATTGGTTTGATGAAATTATCACCATTATTGCATATTTTATTAACATTTGAAGTTGACTAAGCTATAATTTTGACATACCTTGACAACATAGCTTATAACTTGTCGTGTATTTGTCAAATTTCATTTTTTTTATAGAAAGATAAATTCAATACCTAGGGCATATATATTTTTTAGAATTTGTTTTCTCTCATTTACTATTTTTCCATAAGCATCAAATATAGAGGTAGACATATGGTGAAATATCTATGTTTAGTAAAACTAAAAATACAAAGTCATAATAAACTTAATATATATTAACATTATAATAATAGGAAAGATTTTTCTAAGTAATAAATTACTAAATAGATAGGTTTGTCAAATGGATTCACTTGATCTACCAAAAGATAAAGTCTAAGTGATTTTTTGTCAGCATTTTAATAGGTGCAAAGGATACTCAATTATAGGTATGAATGAGGAGAATAGTTGTAACTCTTAAATAATGTAACTCTTTCAAAATGATGTTTTCAAAAATATACCTTTCTAATGTACATACCTTTCTACATACCTTTCCTCTTCCTCTGAATCATCTTTCATCACAACAAACACCACCTCAATGTCATCATTTGTATTGGTGTCGATGTCATCTTCTTCAGCAATGTAACATACCTTTTTACCTTTATTTTTGTGATCTTTGTTGTCTTTGTTGTAATGTCAGTTATCTCTATTGTTTCTTCTACCATAGCTTCCACCTTTGGATCTATCTCTATAATTCTCATCTTCTTTCCTATTTGTGCATCTAGCAGCAATATGACCAACTTCTTTGCAATTATTACCCTTATATCTTCCTTTACCTTTCTGCAATCTCCGGGCCATTAGTGCTTTTAGTTCATCAAGCTCATCATCAATATTGCTATCAATTTAATTCCTTATATTGTGCTTACTACTAGATTTACCAATCTTAAGAGAAGACATAAAAGAAGACTCAATAGTTGGTACAACACTGTTATCATAATTGTTCATCTGAAAAGTGGTTAAATTTCTAATTAGACTATCAAGAGTAAGTGTTATATTAGGTGCAGACCTCATTTCATGAATAGTAGATATTTTGATTACATAGATAAGAACAAGTGTTCTCAAAATTTTACTTAGCATAGTATCCTCCTCAATTATTCCACGAGCTCCATTAATAGCATTGACAACCTCTTTAATTTCGTTTGAGTACTGTACTATGTTTTCTCCTTCATTTTCATATCATCAAATCCGCCTCTTATGTTTTCATCTTTGGGTCTCATCACATTTTCATCACCACTATGTATTAGGGAAATTTTCTCCCACATTTCCTTTGAAATAGTGTAGTCATTGATGTCTTGAAATTCAGCATCAGTAAGAGTAGCAACTATCTCTATCATAGTGAAATTATGTTCATGTTGGTCTCTTAACTAATCAAGAGTCAAAGGACTAGGTGGTTATATATATCCATTCTCCAGTAGAGGTATAGAATATTCTCCAATTCCAAATAGATGAAGTCTCATCTGAATTTACCATGTACTAAAGTTATCCTTATTCAGCTTTAGCACTTCCCTCTTATACATCTTGTAATCCTTCTGCTTAAGTCTTTAAAACTCTATTCTAAGAAACCAATGCTCTGATACCAATTTTTAGAATAACTAAGAGGGGGGGTGAATTAGTTAGATCAGTTATCCCACAGTCACAAATACAAAGATGTAACTCTTAAAACAATTTCAATAAATTCTGTAGCTCGGTAACATAAACTATTAACCTGTCTATGCCTTTTACTGATTACCAGTTAATTAAATCACTATGATTACCGACCAAATAAAATATGCAATATATAAAGTATGACAATAAAAAAATCATCACAAAAACACATAACACAATGATTAATGTGGAAAGCCTACTAAGGGAAAACCCACTTGGGACCTGTAACCTAGAATAATTTTCACTCTTCTGAAGTGAGCTTAGTAAAGAGCCAACCCTGTTAAAGGTTATAAACACACTGTTAGGTATGACCTTGTTAGAGGATTTAAGACTAATAATTATCTTTCAACCATCATTCACTATGGGGTTAATTAGATAAAAATGTACATTCCTTGAATGACATAGGGGCATAACATCAGATGATTTAAGTCCACTCAGTTAGGAGATTTTTTGTATCAAGGGTTAGAATAAAATAGTAGATGATCTGATTACAATACAACTTAATTTTTAGATGTTCATATCTATTCTAAGCCTATACAAATCCTTTGATCAATATTTCAATTCACTTCCTCAACTTACTTTCACTCGGTAATAGCTCTCTGACGCTCGATAATGTTTTGCAGTTTGGTTCTCCTTCAACTAGTCTGATTAGGCATACATGAAACTATATTCACATGAAATATTTTCACTCTTCTTTCTTTCGACATGTTTCAATAAAGAAACTCATATCTCTTATATAGATAGATAAATTGTTTTCATATGAACCATCAAATTTTGATACTTAATCATCTTCGTTGATTTTGCTTCTTAAATCTTCCTTGGTAGCTGTGTCAAAAAAACATTTCAATTCCATCCTTTAGATCTTCTTTGAATTTTTTTAGTCATGGATCTCACAAAAAACTTTATCCTCAATATTGAAATAATAACAATTCTAGCTCATCAATTTCTATCAGTTGATCTTAGCATTTAATACTTTCATCCACATTCGGGTAACAAAGAAATGTGGCAGTGATTACAAGATCAATTAATACTGTTGCTTGGTATACACAACACTGGCTTGGTGTGTATTGAAGTCTTCATTTACTGACGACATTGCCTTGTATAATTTTTCTTCCTTCTTCATAAAATATTAATGCAACATAATCAGGTCAACAATATGAGATCATGTACTCATCAATAAGTTACCCAAAGTATTCCTTATCCTCATCTCCCATATCCATCTTTCTCCATGTAGATATCTCCTTTCTTCATATTTTCTCTCTTTTCCATATGTTTAGATGTTTGTAACTACCATGATAAGTACTATCAAAACTAGTTGATATCAATGACAACATAATGACTAATTTAATTATCTTACATATCATTTCAGTAGCTTGGTGATCTCTAATCAATGATCTTCAAGTTATTTAGGTATTCAATCAGTTGGAGTTCATCAGTAAGCAACATCCTATCAAGCTTCAAAGTAAATTTCTCAAGTCTTGAAGAATCAATATCCCAGATTGTAGAAGAGAAATACTACAAGAAAGGTTGAATGAATTGACAAGAAATTTCTCACTTGAGCTTAATTCTCTTAAGGTTGGTCAAGCTATGCTAAAGGAGATAGCATAAAAAGGAAGGAAAATAATTCTTGACTATATGAATAAAGACAAACTTACTTCATACCTTTCAAAGAAGATTGAGGTAGTTGAGTCTATGATGGCAGTTATGAGAAAATCAGTGGATGACCTCACTCAAGATATAAACATGTGTAATAATGTCTATCAAGGAAAAATAGACAAAATTGAAAAGGTAGAGAAAGAGATTGTGAGGATAAGGGATAGACAAGCATAGTTAAGGAATTCACTAGAGCCCTCTCTAGATGTACTCAATTAGAATATCAAGTATATTGATGCTACTATTGTGACATATGATCAAGGTCCATGTCCAGATTTGGAAAAGATGGAGAAGATAGCCTATGCATTATGCGCCCATCTATAGATAGTTGATGTACTCAAGGTTTTTTGGAAGTAAGAAATTACAAACCTTTAGATTGCATACCTAGATGTACTCTCTATGTAAGTACTTAAAGATTCATTTTTCATGCATCTTGTCATGAATGTCAAAGTGGAAGTAGATTAATATGGATTAGTAGAGTAATATGATATAAGGGAGATAATATATGATGTACAGTATTCAGAAAATGATAAGAGTATAAGATAGAAAGTTTTTGTGGAAAGATGTAGTTTAGCAACTTCACCATATTCCTTTGTTTCCATTAATGACAAAGGGGGAGATTGTTGGAAAGTTTACTATACTAGTGTATATGACTAATTTTAGTGTTGTCACTATGGAAAAAAAGTCATATCAAGTTTTGAGGTCAGCTCAATAACTTAGAAGATCAGAATTTGGCGAAGTATGGAAGATAGAGCAGTCAGTGAAGCACCTCATGAATAGAGCATCAACACACGTGTGTATGATCAAGTTTTGGTATGCACCATTGAAAATAAGATTTTGAGTATGTTACTATGTTAATTCTAAGCACACATGGTTAGATGTAATAGTATGAAGAAGTTACAGCGAGTTGAAGTGACATAGATAGTAAGTGGTATAATAGAACAAAGCATGCAGCCAATAGGAAAGATTTTGATTTGCAAGTAATAATTTATTTTGTTAAGGTTATGTGCCTATTGTAAATGTGCTGTAAACATGTTAATATCAATTTATGTCAGCACACTTGAGCTAATTCATTTGGAAGTGTTGTATGTAATAGGTTATAGGCTGATTTAGTAAATAGTTTTAGTTGTGCCTATATATAAGCCATGCACTTTTTTATTTGAGCATGCTAAGTTGATACAAGATATAATAGAATAGAAGAAGTATGTGAAGTATGTGTTAAGAGTAGTAAGAATGATATAAATATTTACAAGAGGTTAAAGCATCGGCACACAAAAGGAACTGATCAAACAAGAAGTTTCATAGTAGCAGTTCACCCTTGCAGATATAGTATGTATCTGATAAACTGGAGGTTGTAGCCTTCTCTATTGAGAAGTGACCTCTGGCAGTGAGCCTTCCACCCCTAACAGGGTTTTTTCTATCAAAATCTTAACCAAGTCATTGTACTAAGAATTGTAATGACTGATCCTAATAGGGCAAAGAAACATTAACATGTTCATAATACAAAATAAAATTATTAGTGGGTATTAATTCCCACCAGGATTTTTTGCTTTGGCCAAGGTTTCCTCATAATCATATCTAGTGTTATGTGTTATGGCTGTTTAATTTACTTGGTTTAATATTTAGTTCATTAGTTAATTAAATTAGATAAGTTTCAAGAAGCAGAAAAATATTAATAATATAGAATGTTGATTCACCCCCCCCCCCCCCCACCTCTCAGTGTTCCCATTCTTAAAATACATACACACACACAAACACACAAAAATGTGTGTGTGTGTGTGTGTGTGTCTATATGTATGTATGTATGTATGTGAATGTATATGTATGGATATATACATATGCATATATATATATGTATGTTAGACACACACATAATTATATATTATAATATGTAACTGTGTGTGTCCAACATACATATACATGTATGTATACATGCACATACATGCATACATACATACATACATACATACATATATACATGTATGTGTATAAATGTATATATATGCATATGGCTGAACTCACAATAGCAGGTTACACTTTTTTGGAGGAAGAAAAATGTCCTAAAAAGTGCAATTGAGAAAAAAACTCATCATACTTTCGATAGAAAGTAACTAGTACTTTCAATCATAAGTGAAGAACTTTCGATCAAAAGTATGGAAAATCCTTACTTTTGATTGGAAGTTACTTCTAATTGAAGTACTTTGCTTACTTTTGATTGAAAGTAAGAAAGTACTTTTCATCAAAAGTAATGGGTAAGAGTTTAGAGTTGGGGGACAATTTTGCAGAAGTCTTGTAGAAATGAGAGATGTTGCTCGAAACGAGTGCCTATTTTCAAAAAATGGGCGCCTGTTTTAGGTTTGAGCACCCGATCCTAAATTTAAAAAATGGGTGCCCATTTTTTAATTCAAAACAGGTGCCTATTTTTTAATTCAAAAAATGGGTGCCCATTTCTTATTTTTTTTTTTATAAATATTTTAGAATTAAAAATATATTTTAACACTTTGATTTTTTTTAAAAAAAAATGGGCGTCCGTTTCTTAAGACATGAGTGGGAAGCACACATCTGCCTCAAATTTTGTCCCAAATTCGGTTTTGTTTAGGGTTGGTAGAACCAAGCCTATGCCTTGACCTCCAAAAATTTGGTTAAGGCACTGGAATGCAAGATTTTTGCCTTGCCATAATTTTTTGAGGGCCTTCCCGATCGTATCATTTTATGAAAAAAAAACCCATTAGAGTTCTCATTGTCCTGATTTCAAAAATGAAAATTTTATAGTGATGTGATTATTTTTACTATTTTTGCATTATTTATTAGTTAAAAGTGGTACCTAAATGTAAAATAGTGAGGTTCAGTAAAACGTTAATAACTTTTTTGTTTTTAGGTTTTTTTTAAAATAAATTATATGAGACCTATCTAGATACAATTATTTTGAAGATAAAAAAAACAATTTTGAAAAAATATGAAGTTCTCATCAAATTATGGTGTCTGTAGATGAGAGGTTTTGAAAATGTATTTTATAGTCAATTAAAAATTAATAAAAAAAATATATTCAATGAAAAAATAAGGAAAAATTTGTTGACCAATATTTGGCATCTTAGGTATATTTCCCCAGAAGGATTTGCAAAAAATTATTTATTTAAGTCAAGATATGGTGTCCGTACACGGCTATGGTATGGTCCTGAAACAGACATTTTGAAAACATGGTTTTCAAACATTCCTACTAAAAAGCAATTTATACCATGTGGGTATTTAAATAAATTACATATTTGAAAATTAGACTCTGACAGTTACATTTTCTATTAATAAATTTTTTTGAGATTCAATCTCTAAGTGTTTCAAATTTAGAAATCAGTTGACAGGAAATTTGAAAAAAAGGGAAAACACTTCCACTTTTTGCCCAAAAGTGGGACTCAACTTCTTGCAGCCACCCTAATTAGGTTAAGGTCTTTTGATCGAAAGTCAAGAGCTATGAATTTCGGTGGGGTTTTCAACCCTGCCAAAACTGTTTCTTTCACATTTTCGGTGGGGTTGAAAGTCTTCGGCTTCTGAGTTTTTGACCATCATTTTTCAGGTATTTTTATTTTCAGTTTAAATTATTTATTATTTTTTATGTATGTATGTATGTATGTATATATATATATATATATATATATATATATCTATGTGTGTGTGTGTACACATACATACATATGTCTATTACGTGTATATGTGTGTACATATATTTATATGTATGTATATTTGTGTACATGTATATACATGTATATGTGTATATATATGTGTTTACACATGCACACGCACACACACACACACACATATCTATATATATATATATATATAGATACACACACACACACACACATATATATATATGTGTGTGTGTGTGTGTGTGTGTACATGTATGTATGTGTCTGTATATATATGTATATAGTTATACACATACATATGTAAATACACATACATTTATATGACATGTATATATATGTATATTTATCATCTTAAAATGGAAGCACTTCCATCTTGATAGGTTTAGCACCCTCTTTTAGTGCATTTATCATGATAGAGTTGCATTTAGGATGCATTTGCACTTGTTCTCTTCATTCTAGGTGAAATTAGGGTTAGGATCCCAAGGATCCTCCTTGATTTCACTTCTCTATGGCATTATTTTCTAGGTAGGATCTAGGTATAGGTCCTCCTAGCCTTCATCATGTTCATCATAGGCCTCTACATCCTTTTCTGGCACTCTGACCCATTCTGTCATCATTTCTAAGTGTTTGGGCATCCTCTAGACCTCCTGTTCTCTACACTGATTGGATCTAGATGCCTAGGTCAAGGTCCAGGTCAACTTTCACCTAGGTCAAGGATGAGGTCAAATTTGACCTAGGTCAAATTTGGAGGTTTTCCTTGAACTTTGTCTGGATTTGATCCCCCTTTTCAAATTTTGGTCCTAAAGGACCCTGAAATCAATCTCGAGCATCTGGATCTTAATGTGGAAGGGTTTTAATTTTAAATTCATTTAATTATTTTCCCTCCTTAGCATTTTATTGTGATTGTACCATAATTCAAGATGAAATTTGAATCATGGGCCCTTACATTGCCCAAAGAGCCTCACCTTGAAATATCTATATAAGCACTCTCTTTTACATTCATTTCAACAAGTCATGAGAAGCAAGAAAGTGATGGTGAAGTGAAGATACAAGATTACAAGAGGATGATATAGAAGATCAAGTTCTTTCTGATATCAAGCATTTTGTGGACAAACCATTGTGGACATTCTTTGGAGCAAGAAAGATTCTTTCTTTCTTGATCCACCATTTTAAATATTCAAGCATTCAAAGATACAATCATGGGGTAGAAATTATGGATTGTGAGTTTGGTACGAATACTTTATCCTTGGGGGCTTGGTATGCTTTCTTTTCATGTTCAAATCTATACATCACTTTCTCATATCCATTCATGCTAAGGTTTTAATCTAGAGGATTAGATCTTGGCATTACACATTCAATACACACACACACACACACACATTCTATTACATCTGGCTATTCGTGGAGTGGAGATCACCAAAAAGGGGGTTTGAATAAGGAAAAACCATATATAGCCACCACAAAAACACCATTTTCAGATATCTACAGTCATTGTTTCAAGAGTTGTAGAGCAGATCTGAGTACCCTTTTTGCCAAACTTCTGGGATCCATGAACAAAATTTTTGTCAGAGTGGTGTAGGTCAAGGATGACCTTTTTGGGTAAGATTGTACCCCACGGTAAGATCTTGCCCCACATTTGGGTCAAGGATGACCTTCCTCAAAATTGAAAAATCTTTCTAGGTTTTCTCCATCTCTATTTTCCTGTCCTAGATCTGCATGCAGAATTTCCTAAAACCAAACACAGACACTAAAAAAATTGGTATTTCCAGATCAATTTTATGACTTGTATCTATTTTATCTTATATAATTTCAAGTATTTCCAGATTTACATTGTTATCAATTCATATGTATTATAGGGAATGTTGACTTAGGATCTCTATAAGGTACATTGTTAGAAACCCTACCTATATCAACATTTCCACCATTACATTTTGGTGAACCCATTTATGACAACTCTTTCTTTTTGGTGTTAGATCTTACATTTTATAAAAGTAGATTTATTTTATGCTCTTGCATTTATGTTTCAAAAATACAAAAAAAATTACAATATTCATTTAAAAATACAAAAATATTTGTATTTTTCATGCTTGTAAAGTTACTTTGTGTTCGTATGGTTTTTGTTTTGAATACTTTGATGAGGCTTTTATTGTACAAGAGGATAGATCCCTTCATGAGGTACATGGAAGTGAGGATGAAAATTGTTTGAATGAGACCTCCATTGATCCTATTCCTATTTCACTCTCCTCCACAACCTCTTCAAATGACCTTTACCATAGGGTATGTGCATTGTTTCCTTCATGTTCCACTATTTTCAACATTGATAAACCTAAAATGATATATCCTAAAACTTTGTGGATGGAAAAAAGATATCCTCGAATAACAATTAAGGGTAAACCTAGAGATCCTTTGGATTTCTTTGATAACATAGATTTTGTTTCACATGCTTATTGCACATGGAATAATCCTCAGTGTATTGTTCTGGTTTCTTTACCACCTTCTCAACCTATGCTTCCTCAATATCCTAGGTTTCCTTCTACCTTTAAGGAGTATGACTTAGTTGACCAATTACGTGCTACTCTTGCTAAGATATTTTTATGGGAATTGCTTCAAACTTCCCTGACATATCACAAGGCATTGCAAAATGCTTTATCCACTCTTCCTGCTTCACCTCCTAATCAATAGAACATTCATTTTATTTTGGAATGCATGCATACTATGACTTATGTACCTCCTATTGTGTTTACTGATGATGATTTACCTTCTCTTGAGGTGCAGAATCAATATGATGCTCTTATGGTTGTTGTTTTTATTAATGAGAGTATCATTTGTAGAATGTTAATTGATAATAGATCTGGTCTTAATGTTTGTAGCATGGATATTCTTAAGGCAACTAAGGCTGATCTCACAACTATTCAACCTGATAATGCCCTTATATGTGGATTTGATAATATTGTAAAAATAACTTTGGGCATTATTACCTTACCTATTAAAGTTGGTCCAACTATTCTAAATAAACCTATTCATGGTATGTTTGGACCTCTCAATTATAACCTTCTTCTAGGTAGACCTTGGTTACATACTATGCATGCAGTTCCTTCTACTCTTCATCACAAGGTTAGGTTCATTTATAACAACTTAATGTACACATTACATGTGGATGATACACTGAATCCTTGCCTAAATGTAGAATATGTTAATGTCTCTGAGCCTCTTCAACCAAGCAAAGAGATTGAAAAACAACCTGAGATAAAACAACCTAAGATAAAATAACCTGAGATAAAACAACCTGAAGCTCCATCTTCTTCTTTGACTGAGGATGATTGGGGAACATTGGACTCTAATCCTACTTTCATTGGAGAGTATAAGGTCTCTAATTTGGAATTTATGAAACAACAAAGTGGATTTTAAAAACATGTTTTTACTTCTTCCCTGATTTCTGAGGAATTAAAAGGTAACTTTGTTGCCATCTTTATTGAAGAAATAATTGAAACAATAAAACCTCATTTCTATGATATTGTGACATACATCGCTCCTTGGACTCCATATGATATGGCTGATAGATATGGTTCTAGTTATCATCTTCTGAAAAAGTTATGATTTAATGGGAAAGAATGTGGTAAATACGCGCAAGGTATACAAGTGCCTTTGGATAATGAAATTTATGATCATACATATGGATTAGGATTTAATCCTTATAGAAAACCATCTCTTTTTCCTCTTAATGTTAATCATATTTGTGGGGGATAGTTGAAATTGGTTAATCCACTCCTCTTTGACATTAATTAAAGACCTACTTTGGATATCTTTCCTGAAGATGAAGCCTTAGTGGATTTTTTAGGGGTTTATATGGACTTACCTAAGTTTCATCACAAATGATGAAATCCTTATTGTTTAAGTAAAAATGCTTATTTTGGAGAACATGATGAATAAAATATTTCTCCTTTACCAAGGGATTCTCCAATACAAAGTGATTTACTAATAACTAAGATTGTTTATATTCAAATGGATGAAATTGACTCTAAAAAGATGATAAAAATTGGGAAATGTTTGAATCAGGATGAACATAATCAATTGGTTTCCCTTTTACTTAAATTTAAGGACATTTTTTCTTGGACATATTCAGATATGTCGGGCATAGATTCTAAGATTGTTACTCACAACATTGTTCTCAAACCAAATGCGAAACCTGTGAAGAAAAAAATTTGAAAGATGAATCAACGAATTGCTTTATTAGTTAAGTCTGAAATTGAAAGATTATTGGATTCTAGATTTATTCATTTTATTGATTATTCTGACTGGATTTCAAATATTTTACCCATTTCAAAAGTAGAAAATAAGATAAGGATGTGTACTAACTTTACAGACTTAAACAAAGCATCCTTAAAAGATGATTTACCATTACCTAATATTGATATGATTGGATTCAATAATGGGTCATGCTTTATCATATTTTATGGATTGTTTTTCAGGCTATAATCAAATCTTTATTCCTCTCGAAGTTCAATTTAAAACCGCATTTATAAAAACTTGGGGAACATTTTGTTGGGTCACGATGTCTTTTGGATTAAAAAATGTGGGAGAAAATTATCATCGAGATATGACCTTGATTATTCATGATTACATTCATAAGATTCTTAAGGATTACGTGGATGATATCTTGGAAAAATATATACAAAGAGAAGACTATTTTAGCATTTTACGAGACATATTTGAAAGACTTAGAAGTTACAACATGATGTTGAATACTAAGAAATGTGTCTTTGGAGTTGATTCTGGTAAATTATTAGGATTTATAATCTCTAAGCGAGGCGTAGAAGTAGATATTGAAAAGATTGAAGCTATTGTTAATATGCCTCCTCCTAAGAATATTTCTCAGTTATGAAGTTTACAAGGAAAAATTTAATCCATTCGTCATTTTATTTCCAACTTAGCTGATAGAACTATTCATTTTACTTCCTTTCTTATAAAGGATACTACTTTCTCTTGGAATGAAAAATGTAAACAATCCTTTGAGAAATTTGAGGAGTATCTCGCCAATCCTCCTATCTTGCAACCAACTAAGTTTGATAAACCCTTTCATTTTTATACTTCAACCACTTTGAAAGAAGTCAGTGCATTGTTAGCTCAATATGATAGTAAAGGTAAGGAAAGACCTATGTATTACATTAGTTGGACTTTAATTGATTATGAAACAAGATACACACATTTGGAAAGACAATTCTTAGTTGTAGTTTATGCTTTCCAAAACTTTGGGCATTATCTTTTAAATGTTGAAGTCAATGTGATTGTTAAATTTGATCCTTTGAAACATCTTTTCTCAAAAACTGATCTCTCTAGCCATTTGGAAAAGTGGGTGATATTACTTATAGAATTTGATCTTAATTTCATTTCTCATAAGTCAATTAAGGGACAACCTTTAACAGATTATTTTTCTAAAGGTCCTTGTCTTCATTCTGATACATTCTCTACTTCAATAGAATTCCCTGATAAAAATATTCTAGCTATTCAACAAGATGATGTTTGGGAAATATATGTTGATGGGTCTAGATGTAAGACAGGCTTTGGTGTTGGTATTATCTTGATCCCTCCTTCACAAAAATTGATCCCTTTATCATCCAAATTAACCTTTCCTTGTACTAATAACATTGCGGAGTATGAAGCTCTTATAAATGGCCTTTGAGTAGCTTCATCCCTTAACATAAAACACTTACAAATATATGGAGATTCATAATTGATTGTTGAACAAATTAAGGGAGGTTATCAGACTAAGAATTATAAAATGACACAGTATAGAGATTTGGCTATTGAGGTACTTTCACAATTCTCTTCTTATACAATTCAAACTTTACCTAGGAAGGATAATCAACATGTGGAGGCTATGGCGAGCACAACTTCTTTTTTTGTCTTCAGAATAATGCTAAAAAATTTCAAGTTACTATACAAACTCTTAAAAACCCTACAATTCCTAACAATATTACCTCTGATTGTTTTAATTTTCATTTGGATGAATGGTATTCTCATATCTTTCATTTTTTGAAAGATGGTACTTTCTTGAATCAGAAGCAAGGAACACATGTAATTGTATTAGAAAACTTGCAGCACGTTACATCATTTTAGGAGACATTCTTTATAAATGTTCTTATGAAGGTTTACTATTAAGATGCCTTAATAGAATCAAAATTCTGGTAGTTTTGGCAGAAGCTCATTCTGGTTCTTGTGGGGGATGTTTTAGTGGAAAATCTCTCATTAATAAACTTCTTAGAATGGGATAATATTGGAAAAAAATAGAACAAGATTATTTCATGTTTGTTAAGAAATGTTCTCAATGTCAACAACATAGTAATTTGATTCATGCTCCTTCTCATGAGCTTCACAATCAAGTTTCTCCATGGCCTTTTACTATTTTGGGTTTTCACCTTATTAGAAAAATCTGACCAACTTCTTCTCAAGGACATACGTACATCTTGACTGCTACAAATTACTTTATGAAGTTGGTAGAAGTTGTCCCTCTTCATTCAAAAACCACAGATGTTATCTATGATTTCATCCTTAATAATATTATAACATGATTTTGTATTCCTTAGACAATAATTTCAGATAATGGTACCTCTTTTACGAATAAAGAAGTCACAAAATTCTTGGAGAAATATCGAATTCATCATAGATTTTCAACTCCTTATTATCCTCAATCTAATGGTCTAGATGAAGCATTGAATAAAATAATTGAACAAATTTTGAGAAAAATAGTTTAAAAAGCATGCGAAAGATTGGCATACCCAATTGATCTATGCTTTATGGGCTTATAAGACTAGTGTTCGTACTTCTATGGGTACTTCTCCTTACAATCTTGTCTATGGTTCTGGTGCTATTGTTCCTTTGGAATTAGAGATACCTTCTTTATGTATTTCATTTCGTGGCATAATCGACAAGGATACATTTTGAGAACAATGCTTACAAGAATTAGAAATGTTGGATGAACAATGAATATTGTTACAAGTAGTAGTTTTTGTTGCACCAAAAGATTGACTTGTTAAAGCCCGATACAACCACTAGACTTATAGAAGACACAAGAGGCAGTTAAGCCATGTCACAAATCCTGAGGGGAGCGCAGAACATTATGCCAACAATCACCCCTCAACATTACCTGAAGGGATTGAAACCTATGACCAAACTCTGATACCACTTCTTACAAGTAGTAGTTATCATTGCATGCAAAGATCAACCTGTTAATGTCTGATTCAACCACTAGACTTATAGAAGACATAAGAGGTGGTTAATCCATGTCCCAAATACCAAGGGGAGCGTAGACCATTATGCCAACAAATACATGATTTGGAACATATAAAAGTTAATCATAAAACTGTTCAAAAGCAATATAATCATAATGTTATTGAATGAAAATTTTTAGTTGGTGATCTAGTCCTATAGGAAAATCAACGAAATGTGAATGATTTACCTAGTGAAAAAGGAAATCTTATCCATAAATGGCTTGGACCTTTTATTGTAATTGAAGACTTTGGTTCAGGTGCCTATAAACTTGCTAATATGGATGGTGTTTCTCTTAAGGTACCTATCAATATTATACATCTTAACTATTATTATCCTTAATTTCTTTCTTTCTTTCTCTGTGTATTTATGTATTCCTTATAAAATAATTATGTTTTTTATAGGTTATATAGTTTCAGTAAAACTGCATTTGAATACATTTATGCACCTTCTCTCTTTCTATTAATTTTTATATTGATGAAAATATAGTAATCAAACATAGAACTAATTAGTAGAGAAAGTTTTTCATTCATTAAAATATTTTCAATTTTGATACATATGTGGCCCATGGCCCTATCTATCACTTTGTCTATCTCTATGTTATGATGGTCAATAACTCCTAGATCTCTCTCATCTATGATGAGAAGTAGTAGATCTATGATTGATAGTTTGTGAGTGGCTCCTCAGTATGCTCATATCACACATGCACTTTTGGGCCCTCTATAGCTTGTCCATTAGTTTATCTTCTCTTTGTTTGCACAATCTCAGCTCTCATTGGACATATGCAAAGATATCAACATTCCTATCGGGATCTATGTGAGCAATGGAAGAATCTCCCTCACCAGTTGGTAGTTAGTATGATATATATGTATCCGTCAGAACGTCAAATAAAAAACTCTTCCACTATGTTATGCTAGCTGGATAATGGAAACAAATTTATCATTGTGATGCTCTTTTCTAACAAATTAAGTGACATTTTCAGTCAATTTCATATTTTATACCTAAATCTCCCTTCTGGGCATCACCAAAGGTTCTAGATGGTGGGGGCATGGATTGAATACTCTCTCTACACTCCCTCTATCTAGATCTCAGTGGTGATGTCTCTATATGGGCTCATGGAGGTCATCATGATCTCAGTGGTTATGCATGAAAAATGTGCACATCCACACCAATATCACCAGCTGGGGGCATCTCCTCTTCTCTCTCCTCCTCCATGGGGTCTACCTTTGAGATGGTCTCCTCCTCATTTGTGTGATTCTCATCCTCCTTTGCTATTCTCTTAGCATGGTGTGTCCTCTCTGAAAGGCCTAGATCACCTATAGGATAATCCTTAGGGAAGATGGCATGGGTTCCCTTCAGACTCCAATACTTGATGTAGTCTTGGCTCATGCCTAAGTAGGCCACACCTAATGGTACCTCTATATCCACTATCTTATCTACATCACTATATACTATGTTTTCTACTGATGGTTAGCATATGGCGCTAGGTCTCTGATAGTACCTCGTCAAATGTGCATAACAAGGTACCACTCTGGAGACTCCCTATAAAAGGCCAAATCATCTCATCACTCTATCATAGTACTATGGAATCATTGTGTGACTCTAATGACCATCTAGCATCTTGGGCTACTATGAATGTCTCATCTAGTGTCATGTATTAGGCCACTCTATCATCTAATAGTAGGGTCTCCATATCACATATGTGCCTAGAATGTGGTCTAGACATACCCTCCAATAGAGGATATCTCTAAACTGTCAAGCATCTTTTAGAGGATAAGAAAAGCCTCTCGGTGTACTAGCATCTTGTTAGGAATAAGGTGTCTCAACCTTGGATAATTCCTATTCTTATTATTTATTTTGTAAAATGTATTTCTTGCAAATAATGTTGATGTGTCGGCATCTTGAATTGTGTGTAAGGAGATCATGGCTAAAATGGTTATGATAGATTCCTATGACACATAAGAGCTATGTCAGGAAGATTCAATGATAGGTAAAGACATGTGGAAATTGATAAGTTTGAGTACTATACACTCTTCCCCAATCCTATTTTCTCAGAGAATGGTAAAACCCTAATATGATTATCTTTGGGAGTAGCCCTAAAAAGTGAAGCGCATGATATAAGAATTTTTTAGGGTTGCGAAGATTAGTGATGCGAGTGTATTGTTGGAAAATTTTATGCTACCATGATTTGTCTTCAAGTTTTTGAAATCTTCTGAAGGAACTTGCATTGCAAGTGTATTGTAAGCTGCAATAGTTTTGATCAATACATTGTGTGGTTTTGGAGTGTTGGGATTTTTACTGAAAGGTTTCCCCAGGGTATATCATTGTGTCATTCTCTATTTTTCTGTATGCATGGTATGTGGTTTCAATATCTTTGTTAAAGTAGTTAACGAATCTGAAATTGTAAGGGTTTAAAAGAATTTGCACAATACTTTCCTATAGAGATTAGCGTAGGAAGCTATTTCCGCACCTGAGTTTCCTTACAAGTGGTATCAGAGCTTGATCAAATTTTGATCCTAGTTGTTGGGTAGAGTTTTTTGAACTGATCTCAAGTTTGAGTGTGAGTTTTCTATAGAGCATTCTGAATCTTATTTGTAGATTGAGATGGCAAGTTCATCATATGGAAGAATGGAGGTGGAGAAATTTAATGGCACTAATTTTGAGTTGTGGAAACTTGAGATGGAAGACATGTTGGAAGATCGTGACCTATGGGAAGTGACTTCAAATGCTACAAGACTAGAAACTATAGCTCAAGAAGATTGGGATATCAAAGATCATAAAGCTAAGGGTCTCATAAGACTCTATTTAACTGATGCAGTTCTTCTGAATGCTCTAGATGAGAAAATAGAAAATAGTTTGTGGGAAAGACTTGCAGCCGTGTATCAGGCCAAATCTCTAGTGAACAAGTTGTTCCTGAGGAAGAAGTTATACTCTCTTTGAATGGAAGAAGGTGGATCCTTAATGGATCATTTACATGCATTTAATCTGCTAGCTGCACAATTGACATCAGCTGGTGTCAAGTTAGAGGAGGAGGATCATTGCTACACACTTTTGTGTTCTTTACCAGATTCATGGGACCATCTAGTGATGGCTCTCAGAAGCACGTCAGTCACCTTCAAAATGGATGACGTGGTGTCTTCGCTCCTATCAAAGGAGATGAGAAGAAAGGCTTCCATTTTAGAAAAAGAAGCCCTTGCTATTCATGGGAGATCTACCAAAAGAGGGAAGAAAAATGACAATAAGGGTAGATCCAAATCCCGTGGGAAGTCAAAGACTTCCAATAAGTCCAAGGAAAAATGTTGGAACTGTGATAAATCTGGGCACTTCCGTAAAGACTGTAAAGAGTCGAAGAAGAAGAAAGGTTCAAATTCAACTTCAGAAAGATCTCAAGAAGATGGCGATGCATTCATCATAGCTTTGGCAGCCCATGTATCTGATGATGTGTGGTTGGTTGACTCAGGTGCATCTTTTCACATGACCTCTCATCGAAAATGGTTCTCAAAATATGAAGAGTTCGATGGTGGAAAGGTGTATTTGGGTGATGATTCTCACCTAAAGATAGTTGGATGCGGAAGGGTCACTATAAAATTTCCTAATGGATGAGTAAAGAGAATCAATGGAGTTATGCACATTCCATGTTTGGCATGAAACCTATTATCTATAAGTATGTTGAATGATGTAGGTGTGCAAGTTGTTTTTTCTAAAGAAGGATGCAAGATGATGAGACGATCGATAGTGCTTGCAAGGGGTACTAGGAGAGGTACTTTATTTCAGCTAGATGCATGCATTCCTCTATGTAATAGTTCTTCATCCTCACCATCTAAACAAGTAGTGAAGAATTCTGTGGTTTTTGGTTTTGATGGTAGTGGAAACACTTTGGAAGGTAAGCTTCCTGCAGAAAAGACGATGTTGTGGCATATGAGATTTGGCCACATTGGTGAAAAGGGTCTTAGAACCCTGAAAAATAAAAATCTCATTGAGGGGTTAAATGATTGCAATCTCGAGTTTGACTTCTATGAACACTGTGTCTATGGTAACCAAAATCATGTTCAGTTTTACTCTAGTTCTCACAAATCTTCTGATGTTTTAGATCTTATTCATTCTGATGTATTTGGTCCTGTAAAAGTTCCTTCAATCTCCAAGTTGTATTTTTTATATCTTTCATAGATGATTACAGTAGAAGGATTTGGATTTATTTCCTTAAAAGTAAGACACAAGTCTTTAGTCAGTTCAAGGAATTTAAAGCTCTTGTAGAGAATCAGACTAGTAAGAAGATTAAGTGTGTGAGAACTGACAATGGTGGTGAGTTTTGTTCATTAAAATTTGAACAGTTCTGTAAAGAACAAGGTATCGAGAGGCATAAGAAAACTCCTTATACTCAACAACAAAATGGAGTTGTAGAGAGAATGAACAAGACACTGATGGAGAAGGCTAAGAGTATGCTTAGTGGAGCTAGTTTAGAACAAAGGTTTTGGGCTGAAGTTGTGGCCACTGCTTGCTATCTGGTTAATAGATCTCCTACATCAGCCCTTTTTGGTAAGACACCCATGGAGGTGTGGTTTAATAATAAGCCTTGAATTAGACATCTTCTTGTTTTTAGTTGTGAAGCTTATGCACATGTTCCAAAGGAAAAAAGATCTAATTTGGAAAACAAGGCTGTTAAATGTATTTTCATCGGATACAGTGCTGGTGTGAAAGGATACAAGCTTTGGGATCCTGTGACTAGCAAGGTGTTGTATAGTAGAAATGTTATTTTTAGAGAGATAACATCTTCTCCTATTGTGCTACAACTAGTTTAAAAAGAAAAGGAAAAAGATGTTGTTCAGTTGCCTCCTACCCCTAAGAAGACTGAACAGAGAGACCATGTTGGGCCTAATGATGAGGAGAGCTCTAGCAGCTCTAATAGCTCAGAAGATGAGGAAGAACAACCTCAACTGAAGCCCTTGAGGAGATCCATGAGAGAGAGAAAGAAACCAGAAAGGTTTGGTTCTTCTATGTTAGATTCTAGTTGTGCTTTTGCTTTGATTACTAACATTGATGAGCCTAGATCTGTGAAAGAGGCTTTGGGCATGAAAGATGCAGGTTCCTGGAATGAGGCTATGGATGACGAGATGGCTTCATTGGAGAAAAAAAAAACTTGGTACCTTGTACCTTTGCCTAAAGGGAGAAAATATGTTGGCTATAAATGGGTGTTCAAGAAGAAACTATGTGGAGATGGTAGTGTTGAAAGGTACAAATCTAGATTGGTTGCAAAGGGGTATTCACAGGTAGAGGGAATAGATTATGGTGAAATATTCTCTCCTGTTACAAAGTTGACATCCATTAGATTTCTATTATCTCTTGTTTCATCATATGATTTAGAGATAGAACAGATGGATGCGAAGACAGCTTTCCTTCATGGTGATTTGGAGGAAGAGATTTATATGTCATAGCTTAAGCACTACATTGTTAAAGGTAAAGAATCCTTAGTTTGCAGATTAAAGAAATCTCTATATGGTTTGAAGCAATCTCCTAGGATGTGGTACCTTAAGTTTGATGCCTTTTTGTTGTCAATTGGATTTGTGGGATCAAAATCAGATCATTGTGTTTATTTCAGAGTTGAAAATGATTGCCTTCTTATTGTTGCATTGTAAGAAGAATGAAAAGAATGAAAACTTAAACAAGTATTAATCCAAGAAAATGAAATGTTGGAAGATTTTACCAAAATTAAAGGAGAGAAGATTTCAAGATCAACCACAAAGCACTTCAAGAATCCAACAATGAGCCAAGAGATTTTGGTAAGAGGAAAAGCAAAGAAAAACCCCTTTGTGAATAAGAATATGGAAAAAAGCCTAAAAGGAAGAGAGCAATGAGCTCAATACAATAATGAGAGCAATGAGAGATTGAGAGAGAGAGGAGAAGATTATTTAAGCAAGTGTGTGAGAGACATCTCTTAAGTAGAGATGAGTGGAGGAGTTTGCATGTAACTCCCTTCTCCTATGGATGCCACATTCATATTGTGTGTGTGACAAATGTGTGATTCCTCTTAAGGAGGAATATCTATTTTCCTTATTAAAGGAAATACAAAATAGTGACATGTCCTCTTACATGGACTAGAGGACAAATACAAATAAGGATACCTTGGTTTATCCTTTTAATTACATATTTTCAACCATGGAAAGATTAATTCTAACACCCCCCTTTAATCTTTACTTGGGGGATTTACATCAAGGGAATTAAACCCAAATTTTTACAATGAGAGGGAAATGTCTCTTTACAAAATCCACAACTTGGTCTTCAATATAAGGAGGAGATTTGATTGTCTTGATCCAAGTCTTGATGTAAACTTCTTTAAGTAATAGGGCATGTGAAGAGGAAGTGATTCCATAAGTGGGCCTTGAAGATTCACCTGAAACAAAGAAACATAGAAACACAAACCAAGGAACCTATCCACAAGAAGAATAACATCTAATATTCAAGTTAGTGTAACTTTGAAACTATTACATCAGAAAATATCTTTGAAAGAATGCATGAGATTTCATCAAATAAAGGAGCTAAACATGAAATCAAGATACAACAAATGGTCAAGGACCCAAAAAGAACAATCATCCTCTCATCTCAAAATAATATGCTAATGTAGAAATGAGGCATGAATCAACATTTCATCAATCACATGGATATAGACAGTCCATTAATGAGTTACTGCAAGTGAATGGGTCATGACTCCATCACCTACAGGACCCATGATCTAAGCAATGAAGAATGCAAACTCATCACATTATTAAGGTTGAAAAGAAGAGTGAGGGAGAAGAAACCATAATCCAAGTAGAAAAAATATCTCAAGAACCAATAAGTATTTGAATTTAATAGCCAATAATCACTACACTTATCAACCATAAGCAATGAGCCATTAAGGAGATGATAATTTAAACCAACATTAAGATTTACATAAATTGAACTAAGGATTAAGAGAGAGAGAACCATGTACCATATACCTTCCAATCATATGAGAAATCAAACAAATTTCAAGAAGGATTTCAAGAACAACACCTTCACCAAAAAAAAAACCAATGGAACAAGTTGATAAACATCAACTGAGTAAGTGCATCCATTGCATCTTACAGATGGAACAAGTTGATCAATATCAACTGAGTAAGTGCAGCCATTGCATCTTACAGATGGAACAAGTTGATCAATATCAACTGAGTAAGTTCAGCCATTGCATCTTACAGATGGAACAAGTTGATCAAAAGGAGCTCAAAACAGATACAACAATAGATCATATAAAATATGAAAGCAATTAATGTTAAATAATGAAATGAACCATAGGAAGGAAATGTAGTATGATTACTTGAACAAATTAAAAGCTTATCAACATGAAGGACATAAGAGAACAATTTATAATACTAAAGAAAGGAATACCCCCTGAAGATGCATCATATCACTAAAAAGGGCTAGTAACATTATGATGAATTGTAAATTCATGACGAGATGAATTACCATTATCTTCCTTAGAAGGTTGGTGATTTTGATTCATGAGTCTATTATCCTTTTTCTTTTTAAAGCAGTTATTAGTAACATGACCATCTTTCCCACAATAGGTGCAATGAGGTCTTTGATTTAGCTTATGATGATTATGATTGTTATTATGAGAATAATTATAAGAGGTATTATTATTATGAGTTTGAGAATTATTAGTTGGATTTTGAGCTTTAGATACAAAAGCATGTTCAAAAGACTTAATAGTACCAAATTGTAATAATTTAGCCTCCTCTTTACGTAACAAATTTTGAAAGATAGCATAAGTTAAATGAGGAGCTAAAGTAGGAATAACAAGCTGAGAGTGAATGTTAGTAATAAATTGCTGAAATTCTTTAGGAAGACATTTCTTAAGAATAATTGTAATCAATCTAATATCACTTAAACTAACATTAACACCACTTAGTTGAGTTTTAACTGCATCAAATTTAAGTAAAAATTCATCCATATTTTTAAAGTCATTATACCTTAAGTCCTCCAAGTTGTCTTGGAGTTGAATCTTACAAGATTCTGAAGAGCTGTCATATGTCTGTTGTAGAATGGTCCACGCTTCATGAGGTTTAGTGCAATGTCCAATTAGGACATAAAGATCAGGGATGATGGAGAGACCAATTAAACCAAGGGCTTCCTCATTTTTGGTCTTCCATGCATCTTTTTCTACTTGTGCAGCAGAGGTAGCGGGTTCAATAGCTGCATCTGTAGCAACTTCAAGTAAATGTTTAAAACAAAATGAAAATGACACATGAGTTTTCCATTGATGATAGTTAGAGCTATTGAGCTTGATTTCCGAGATTAAAGTAGACATGATAAATTAATCAAATTAACTTACACAAAGTAAATAACGGTGAATATATAAAGTGCAAGATTAAGAAAAGGAAGATTACTTGAAGTTAACTTCTTAATATAAGAGTTAAATAAAGATATTAAATAGATTTAAAAAATTTAATGTAAATGGAGAAAAAAATTTTAAATGCAAAGATTTATAGAACTAGTAATGGAAATTCCTTACGTAAGTCGGAATATTAAAAAAAACTAAAGAAAGAAAGAATCCTAAATTAAACGAACCAAAGAATCTTCTAGGATAAGTGAAATAACTAATGATAGAGCTGAATAAAGAAAAGAATATAATAGATAATTATTAGTGCTGCAAGATACCTGTAAAAACTGAGAAATATGTTATAAAAATAGATGTAATAATAACTTGAAATAATGATTAAACTGCAACAAAATTATTAAAATGCAGAGATTTGACTGTTTCAGAAATACAGTCTTAGTGTGGGAGTCATATCTCCCAAATGAACCGTTGGATCTGGCTGATTTTGAAATATGTTTTGTAAAACCTAATTATCTACAACTCCACCGAAGTGATTGACAAGATAATATATGAAACAAAAAGTTATTAGCCACTAAGTACGGGTCTATAAAACTATCTTCAAAATGACAGTCACAGTATTGTTTAAATGATTTGCATGGAAGAAAATATATAATAACAGAGACATAAATATTAGTGAATATTAATTAAAAATAGAGATAAAGATCAAATGTAAGAGATAATATATCTAGAGATCTAATATCAAAGATCTAGTGTCAAGATGAAATATCAAAGATGTTGAGAATGAAAGTAAACCAAATGCTGAAAACTAGTATAAATAAACCTGCACATCAAATAGTTAGCAGAGCGATAGATATAATAGATTTAAGAGAAGCTATATATATCTATATAAAATGAAATATACAGATCTGAATATAAACTATAACCCTGCAAACGAGAAAGTTAGAAAAAATGTTAGATTTAAGTGAAAAACACAGATTTAAAGCCTGCAATAGAGATGTTAGTAAAGTAAAATCTATGTTAGAAGTATTTAAAAATAGAGATATAAATCTGGATATAGTTGAGAAGTAAACTTAAAAAAACTGAAAATGAGATTGAAAGAGCTTAGATTTGGCGGCAAGCCATCTAAAACTAAGGGGTTAGAATGAAAAAAAGTTAGATTTGCAAAAAAAATCTGCAAAACAAATATTAGATAAACAAAGAGAGATTGCTCCTTTGAATGGCACCTTCCTACAAAACACTTAAACAAGGATTAGATAGCTCTGATACCATGTAAGAAGAATGAAAAGAATGAAAACTTAAACAAGTATTAATCCAAGAAAATGAAATGTTGGAAGATTTTACCAAAATTAAAGGAGAGAAGATTTCAAGATCAACCACAAAGCACTTCAAGAATCCAACAATGAGCCAAGAGATTTTGGTAAGGGGAAAAGCAAAGAAAAACCCCTTTGTGAATAAGAATATGGAAAAAAGCCTAAAAAGGAAGAGAGCAATGAGCTCAATACAATAATGAGAGCAATGAGAGATTGAGAGAGAGAGGAGAAGATTATTTAAGCAAGTGTGTGAGAGACATCTCTTAAGTAGAGATGAGTGGAGGAGTTTGCATGTAACTCCCTTCTCCTATGGATGCCACATTCATATTGTGTGTGTGACAAATGTGTGATTCCTCTTAAGGAGGAATATCTATTTTCCTTATTAAAGGAAATACAAAATAGTGACATGTCCTCTTACATGGACTAGAGGACAAATACAAATAAGGATACCTTGGTTTATCCTTTTAATTACATATTTTCAACCAAGGAAAGATTAATTCTAACATGCATTATATGTTGATGATATGTTGCTATTTGGGAAGGGTAAGGGTATGATTTCTGATTTTAAATCTCAGTTGTCAGCATAGTTTGAGATGAAAGATCTTGGGGCAGCAAGGTACATCTTGGGTATGGAAATAAGTAGAGACAGGTCTAATAGAAAACTTTGGTTGAGTCAGAGTAAGTATGTGAAGTCTGTGTTGGACAGGTTCAGCATGGCAGATTGTAGACCACTATGTGTTCCTATTTCTGTGGAAACAAAGTTATCTATAGATGATTGTCCAAAATCTCCTAGTGAGGTGGAGGACATGAGTTGAGTACCTTATGCTAGTGTAGTTGGCAATCTTATGTATACTATGGTCTATACTAGACCAGATATTGCCCAAGAAATGGGAGTCCTGAGTCGGTTTATGGCTAATCCTGGACGGGTACATTAGGATGCAGTTAAGTGAGTATTCAGATATTTGACGGGTACATCAGATTAGTCCATATGTTATCATGGTAACTCTTCTAGATCTCTGCATTCAGTTTGTATTCATGGATTTGTGGATTCAGATTGGGTAGGTGATATTGATAGCAGGAGATCCACTAGTGCTTATGTGTTCACTATGTTTGGTGGTGCCATCAGTTGGATGAGTAAGCGACAACCTGTGGTTGCTTTGTCCACTACAGAAGCTGAGTACATGGCTGATACTCATTCTTGTAAGGAAGCCATTTGGCTTAGAAGATTGTGTTCTGATGTTGGTGTTGATGTAGAATAGATTACTATTTGGTGTGACAGTCAAAGCGCTATTTGCCTTGCGAAGAATCTAAGTTTCCATGCCAGAACGAAGCACATTGATGTGTAGTTTCATTTTGTGAGAGATATGGTGGAAGATGGAAAGGTAAGTTTGGAGAAGGTAGATACTATGAAGAATGTTGCAGATGCATTAATGAAACCAGTGGGCACTGAGAAGTTCAGATGGTGTTCAGAGTCTATGGGCCTTTTGGCCTATAGCGATTAGTTCCTGTTATGTTCCTGTTGCTCTTACAAGGTGTTCAACAAGTGGGAGAATGTTAGGAATAAGGTGTCTCAACCTTGGATAATTCCTATTCTTATTATTTGTTTTGTAAAATGTATTTCTTGCAAATAGTGTTGATGTGTCAGCATCTTGAATTGTGTGTAAGGAGATCATGGCTAAAATGGTTATGACGGATTCCTATGACATGTAAGAGCTATGTCAAGAAGATTCAATGATAGGTGAAGACATGTGGCAACTGATAAGTTTGAGTACTATACACTCTTCCCCAATCCTATTTTCTTGGAGAATGGTAAAACCCTAATACAGTTATCTTTGGGAGTAGCCCAAAAAAGTGAAACGCATGATATAAGCATTTTTTAGGGTTGCGAAGAGTAGTGATGCGAGTGTATTGTTGGAACATTTTATGCTGCCATGATTTTTCTTCAAGGTTTTGAAATCTTCTGAAATAACTTGCATTGCAAGTGTATTATAAGCTGCAATAGTTTTGATCAATAGATTGTGCAGGTTTTGGAGTGTTGGGGTTTTTACCCAAAGGTTTCCCTAGGGTATATCATTGTGTCATTCTCTATTTTTCTGTATGCATGGTATGTGGTTGCAATATCTTTGTTAAAGTAGTTAACGAATCTGAAATTGTAAGGGTTTAAAAGAATTTGCACAATACTTTCCTATAGAGATTAGCATAGGAAGTTGTTTCCGCACTTGAGTTTCCTTACATATCTACCATCACTTAGACACCCTATTGTCATGTACATACAAAATGCTCAAACAACCAAATCTGCAAAAGCATGCCTACCAAAAGACTCTCTCTTTGATATCTCACTAGCTGACATAGCTCATGGTATAACTGGGCCAACATACTATCACCCCATGAGTAGACAATCCTATCACTCTCCATCCTCCATATAAGATAGGTGAAAAGTACATAAATGATTGTACCCTTTATGTTAGGTACAACAACCAAGGAAAGTATACATAGCATCACTCTCTGTACCATAGGTGTACGACCTGCCAGTATGGATGATAAAGTCATCTAATCTGACCAGGTTTGCATCTATGGAACCTATCCTAAAAAATACTCTGCATTTGCATGGATCTCCTCAGAACCTC
The DNA here is from genome assembly GCA_027943335.1 of Chamaecyparis obtusa. Lineage (NCBI taxonomy): Eukaryota > Viridiplantae > Streptophyta > Pinopsida > Cupressales > Cupressaceae > Chamaecyparis > Chamaecyparis obtusa. The sequence continues at coordinate 155,570 of BSBK01005303.1, forward strand.
AATGTACTCTCATTTTGATAGGCTTGCCTCAAACCGGAAGCTGCAACATTCTATAGACATCCTCCAGTGTCATAATGATCTAACCTAAGGGAATATGAAAGTAGCAAGTATCATCATCCCACCTCTCTATCAAAGCTAATAATACAGCTTGGTAAAGTCTGATCTATCATAGGACTATCACCCAGTACAACCCTAGTCTCTCATTAACTCAATCTCATCCTCCTTCAACTCAGATAGTTTCTCTCTGATAACCCCTAATAACCCTCCAAATAGATGCTCTTAGAGATGAATCAGGTCTTGTCAACATACATAAACATCATATCAATATTCTAGAACATCAGAACTGAAAATCTAACTTGATTAGTTCAAGGTCAACCTTAATTAGGTCAAGGATGACCCTCTTGGGTCAAGGTCAACCTCACCCCAGACAAGGTGGAGACCTTCTAGTTCATGTCGACCTTTTTGGGTCAATATCAACATAATTGGGTCAGGGTTGGCCTTTAAGGGTCAGGATCGACTTTTCCTATAGAAATCAATAATTTTTGAAATACATAAATCAAAATTAGAAATTCACCTTGAGAAGTGGTCATTCGGTAGCTAGGCACTATCTTAGGAGCTCCATGCACGTCACTCAAAGTTCTTCTCTCCTTAGCATCTTGCTTTCTCTCTTCGAATTTGCAAATGGTAAGAATGAGTAAGTATGACTTCCTTTTCCTTATTTATAGTCAAAATTAGGGTTTTTTTATTATTTTTCTTAGGGTTTACTCATGTTAAATTCAAATTTCTCTTTATATGTATTTAGATAGATATTCACTCTTTTCATCATAACTTGAGTTTGGTAACTCTGTTTTCAATGCCATCAGTGGCATTAGAATCATGATTCAGATACCTAACTCCTTGAATAAGTTTTGGAACAATAGGAATCCTTATAATTTGTATGGGAAATTAATTTTAAACAAACTAAATATCAAGTGTATAAGGATATCCTTATCACCATGTTTCACCCTTCAGAAGTAGAAATCCAAAACAAGGGTGGCATAAGGGGCTTTATGTACTTCTTAATTTTCACTTAGTAAGTTCTAGGTGATTTATGAATTTTCATTAAGCTTGTGTGTTGTATGTTCTAATGGTTTTCTATAGGATCTCTACATCGAGGACTTGGCTATATCCTTTTTATTTACTATGATGTTTTCTTACTTTAGCTTGCATATTCATGTAATGTCATATCTAAGCTAAAGTGGGGGCTAAATGTATCATTCTAAAATGGAAGAACTTCAATCTTGATAGGTTTATCACCCTCCTTTAGTGCATTTATCATGATAGACTTTCATTTAGGATGCATTTTCACTTGATCTCTTCATTCTAGGTGAAATTAGGGTTAGGATCCCAAGGATTTGTTGGCTCTTGATTTAACAAGATTTTAAATACCTTTATTAATGAAGAGTTATACCTATGGGGTAGCTTACTTCCTACAATTAGAACATTCATACAATAACAATGACCAATGAATAAATCACTAAGGATTTCTACACTTTGAACTCTATAGGATTTAGGCGGGTGCACCTAGGATTAGGATCACTTAATCTCAACCTTTTTACTAATCCTCACAAAGCAGATATGTGCCCATAGCAATTCTTGTTATCTATGACATAAAGATATAGGATGTGAAGCTAACCACACTATCAAATTACTCACAAATAAAGTAGGGGCTATTTTATATTTAGTCCACAACTTACTGACTTAAAGATTTGGAATTTGATTTAAGTTTTGGGTGGAATGGATCTTTGAAATACCCAAAATCTATTATAGACTAGTGCCTTATCCAATGGGAAATAGAGTCAAATAAACATTGCAACAAAGAGCTATGAAACAAGAAGACCACAAATTAAAATATGTTGATGCCTTACACCAATCATACACCATTGATCAAACCATACTTAAGAATCCACCTGTGTACTCAGATATGAAATCAACCATTGAAAGGATTTTAACCCTCCCCTTAGAAGAGACCTAGAAACAAGCAATATATTAATCAGCATCCACTAAAAGACAAGTATAGAATACCCTTAATATACCAACTCATACATACCTAGAAAAAAGTCCTAAACTTAGTTACTTCTACGAAAGTAACTCTATTGCAGACATCTTGGGACATACAATAGAAAAACTAGAACAACCTTCATGCTCTAATCAATAATATCAAGACCAAATGGAGACAATCTTATAGTAGTATGAATATTCTAAAATATTATACATATGATAGACTTGCTAAAATTTACATTCTTATCTGTAAACTAGAGAGGATACAAGAACAACATATATGAAGAGAAGAGGGAAATATTTACAGAAGGAACAATTCATGGAACCAACCCTAAAAATTACAGAGAAATTGGACCCCGTACTAAATGATCTTGGAAATCATTATAAAGGATTGCAACAACATTGGGATCATTTAAGTCAAAATTATGTCTACAACCACCTCGTACAACAATAAATAAAATCCATTAGGAAATACTAGAAGCTCAAGAAAATTAGATCAAATTTGATGTACAATAATTTGGGTCTCACATTAAAGCTAACTACATTTACAAATTACTGATTTCTTGTTGTAGATAAAAACAACTTTAAATGCCAGAGCCAACTTGAAAAGAAATTGCATGTACATGGAATGGAAATATTTGACACTCATCAAACCCTAGCTGTCTAGTTAAAATATCAGTCCTGCATTAAACTGGCATGGCACCCTTTGGAAAGAAAATCAGATCTGGGTGGCTACCTAATATCTTGTTTATCAATTCTCACCTACAACTATCCTTGGAGAAAAAAAATCATATCTGGCCTTGTCGTATCTGGTTGAGTGTTCAAAAATATTGTAGAAACCCTTGAAAAACCCTTAAAAAAATTCAAATCCTTGCCCTAATGGTTAATCGATCAAGTTTAAATCATGGCCATCGATCTCATCTCTTTCCTGAAAGATCAGGCGGTTCTTTTCTAATCTCAACAGTTCACTTACCCTTTTAAAAATACCTAGCCACATCATCATATCTTGGCATCCAATCAAGAATGAGCACCTCATCTTGACCTAGTAGTGGACCCACCTTGACCTTGGTCTTTGTCTCTTGGAAGATCAGACGGTTGTCGCAATCCCGTAATCACTAAATTTGGAACACATTTCCTTCGTGTAATCATGACCTTCATAGATTTTATCTGGACCTATAAACTCTTTATCTTAACCTCAAAAATCTTCCCTTAACCCTACTTATCTGGAAAACATGTGACTGAAGGCATTCTCTTAATCACTGGGTCTTTCTATTTACCCTGGTCTCATCAAGAGATCACACAACTACCATTAGATCTTAATCCGGCAGTCTTCTCTATCTAGAATAAAACCTTTTATATTTAAAGACATCAGATTTAAAATCTAACCACATGATCTTGATCTAACAGTAGTCTCCCAATCTTAGGAATTTTAGAATGGCATCATCTTTATCAAGTGACTAAGAGACAACTATAAGATCTTTTCTTTGAAAGGAGACACTCAATGGTAGTCACACAATCTCCTAATCTAAACTTTGAATTTGAAATTCTTAGGAGATTTAATGACTGAGGAAAGAATCATTGCTTTATTACATATGAAGACTTAGCAACTAAAGTTATCTCATAGTCGCTAAAAGATTTTTTATTTCACCATTTTGTCTGGAGATTGCTCAATTGAGGGTACATTGGATCTAGAGACTGGGTGACTATAGTTACATTTAAAACATTTTTCAATGTAGTCACTAAATCTCATAAAGCACTCCAACCTATTCAAAGAATTTCTAACTAAAGACATCCACCAAGTCACTGTAATTTCTTGACCTAAAGTCATATTTGGAGATCTAGCAACCACCGTCCGATCATGATTGCATCAATGGCCCCTCTAAGTCTCTAAGCTTGTATCTTAACTCATCTTCTATCTAGCGATCTAATGACCAAAGCATTCTCTAAGTCACCAAATGATTTTCTTAACCCTAGTTTTCTCATGAGACTCGGTGAATACCTTATTCATCAAGCCACTGAATATTTCACTTAACTCAGGTTCCATTATGAGATTAAACATCATCCATTGATCTTGGAAGCTATCTATGACTGCTCACTGATTTGCTAAATTTTAGGTCACTAACTGCCAAATCAGTAGATTACGTGACCAATGCAGTCACTTGTTTGCTAAATAAAATCACTTAACCACCCCGCACTTTGGAGAAGTGGCAAATGCCTCAGTCACATACTTGTTGAATAGGAGACATAAACACCCGCCAAGGGAAAAGAGCATGTGCTAAATGGAAACTTAAGTGGCTGGAAAAGGTAATGGTGAAATAGAATAGGCCAAGGGTTTTGGACATAGATAAAATTTTAAAACCCTTAGGACATGAAAATAACCTATTTCTTAGACCTTAAAATTTGAATTTCTCCCTGGTTTTAACATTTGAGCACATGGGCCCTTGACTGGAACTTGAACACATCATAAAATAGCTATGGCTAATGGCGCAAGTAATGAGGCAACATAAATCTCCCTTTCTGATAAAAAAACATTGCAGTTAGGGTAAGAATTTTTTTTTTGTTTTTGTACAAAAATAGGCCATTTTCTTTAGATTTTGCATTTTACAAGAAAATGGGCTAACAATGGCTCTATCTGGGGATGATGGGTAACTTGTGCCAATGCAAGAAATCAAAATTACTGGAGGAAGAAGACCACCTATTGGAAATTTTTTTAAGGGAACCCTTTCAAAAACTAACAAACTGGAAACAAGAAAGTAGGGAAGGAAACACACAATAGGAAAAGAAATAATTGTATAATATGTACAAAATTTACAAACAATCTCTTGTTTTGATTATAAGAATCAATACTTACCTCTATCAAAGATACAATTTTCATTATCAAGTATCAAAGGTAGGCTGAAACCATTGATTTTTCCAACATGATCAAACATACTGCCATGAAATCTTAGCATATCATATGAAAAGTAATTAGGACCCTAAGTGTCAAAAGGCACTTGGAAATCACTAAAGTACTGAAGATGTTGATCATTGTGTAATAGAAAACTATCACACCCATTAAAAATTTTAGCCAATCAAGGAGGAGAACCCTCTGACTCGACGTCATATATGGAGATATGATGGCTTCTTTCAAAACATACTTGAACATCAAAAAATAAAATTTGAAATTTAAACCTTTGTTCATCACACAAGTGCTCAAGAAGATTTCTTTGAACTGCAACTTGTGGCTTTGAATTCAGCTTATCCTCAAAAATATCAACATGTTGGACTAGAAATGCAAAAGGCTCATGTTTTGCCTAATAACTGATATATCCTAGTTGATTAATTTCAAAATTTCTTAAAAACAAGGCATCAATATTTTCAACATCCCACTCCTAGAGAAATAAACATACCTTTGGTTGAAGTAGATAATTAGATGTAGAACTTGAAACCTCATTCAACTCTTCATAAAATGTTTCAAATTCTGGCATGAACAAATCAGTAAGCAATCCATTACACATGCCAACATTTTGGCATATGTTTTCCTGACATGAATCACTACTATAGGACACATTATCAGCATTATCAGTTTCCCCTTGATTGGACAATGATCTCATATGATAATCATCATTAAAAACACCAATATCTAGATCAAACAAGCTGGCCTCCATTTCTGGCTCAAAAGAAAAATGAGCAACCATGGTTTCATATTCAAGCTCATAAGAACTTTCATCTATCTTAGGATCAATAGATTCATATGATGAATCAAAGGATGAGAGCATACAAATTGAAAAATCAATGTTGTCCTCACTATTAGCTGAAACATATGAACTTGAATCAAATTCCTCACTAAGCTACCTATAAACCATCTCCTTATGTTCAAGAAGATCAGGGTCACTTTGGCTCCAAGAAACCTCTCTCTCACTTTCAGAACCACTAAAGTCTGATAGAATCTCATCATTTGGGGCTTTATCATCATCTCATGAAAGATTTTCCCCCTCTTCATTTTCAATACTTGGCTGCAAATAATTTATTTCTCCAGCCTCACAACTAGAAAGACTAGTTACAAAATTACTTGGTGTGTAACCCCTATATATATCTATCTTTGCATCAAGGACATTTTGCAATTGTTTACTAACCATGTTAACTCCTATACAAGGGAAAACCATTTCTTTCTAAAAACAATCTTCATGTATATTTTGTCTAGAAGCACAATATGAATTATGGTTAGTAGGATTGGTAGGGATAGAAACACCTTAACATTGACTCTCACATCTTGATACACACCTATCTATTTTATCTGATGCACTATGACAGTGAACTCTAGCAGACAAAATCCTCTAGAAATCCTATATTTCAAGTTATTTTCAATAGCCATCACTGTAGTGAAAGCCTGATCTAAATTTTGTGGCTCTTTTTCTCTCAACAAGAGGCTCATCTTTCTACCAAAACCACCCAAATAGATAACTAAAAAAACATGGTCATTTGGTTTGTAGTCTTTTGGAATATCATGCAATGCCTTTGCAAACCTAATGCTAAATGATAGGACCAACTCATCTTCTTGAATCTCAATGTTCATCAATTTGTTCAACACATTGCTTGCATTCATTCTTTCAGCAAACTTCTCCATGAAAGCTTAACTCAATTCTTCCCATGAAATAGAATTTGTTGGTAGAGAGTAAAACCAAACCCTAGCATCATCTCTCAAAGTTTGGACCAGAAACTCCATGAATATATCTTCATGAAAAATATCAAAATCTCCCATCAGATCAATAAAATCTTGCAAATGTTTATATGTTGAATCTAGTTCAAAACACAATGGCTCATATCTTTGTTCAAAAAAACCTCTGCATGAATCACACACAAATCACACACATGTCTCCCAAGAAAGCAACCTAGATTCTTTAATAAATCTAGAGAAATATGTAGACCCACAATCCAAAAGTCCTTCCTATGGTGACGTCTTCATCCAATAAGGACCATACAAATACAAAACATTAAATGAAAAATACCTAGTAGTACCACAATGGAATCTTAACTTGATTGGGAAGCAAGGGAGATCTAGATCTCTCCTTGTAGCTCCATCAGGTTTTTTGCTTGTAGATTCACCACCTCCTTGAAGAGGAAAATGTTTTACTTGTATTTGTATCTCTTTCCAATAAACACAAAACTTCACTAGGACTTATACACTGTTTATTAGGATTGAAAAATATATCATATTATGCACTAATCAAATAGAGAATCTCAGAGTCACCACTTGTAAATCAAATAGAGAATCTCAGAGTCACCACTTGTAATACCCCAAAAATGGGCTATAGGACCATTGACCTTCTACATCAATAAATCGATCAAAATCAACATAAAAGTCCTAACCTAAGGCACATTTGCACATCAGTTTATCAAAACCCTAATTGATTTTATCCTAATTCTGTATCAGGGAATATTTCCTAATTATTCCTAATTCATCTAATTATCCTGGTTAAATATTATTTGGTGATAAATTATATTTATCCAAAAATTTGATTAATTAAATATTTTGAATATTTAATTAATTAGATTTAATTTTTCCACTTAATTATTTCATTAGATTTAGTTCTATCTATTCCTAATTAATATTATTTAATTTTTACAATAAATCAAAAAATCCTACAAATAATTGATTAAATTCTTATTTAATTAATGAAATCTTGTTGTCAAATTTAATGATATAGTTTTGGAATAAAGTTTGATTTAAAGAATTAATTAACCCATAAATCAATTATTTTAATTCAAAATTAGTTAAGTTGAGAATAAATCACTTTAATTATTAAATTAATTCATATTAAATCACGGACAATCAGAAAAGCAGCCATCTTTAAATCAACTGTTAATTTCAATTTGTTAACTTTCTAAAGTCAACATGTGATTGTGAATTGAAAAAGTGATCTAAACTCTGTTTGGACTCAAAAAGCTTCTTCTGCATGATTTTGTGAGTTAACTATTTCTGATTTCTTGATAACTCAAAAATTAAGCCGAGTTTATCAGAGAATGATTTATGGCTTTCTCTATGCATCCTCAAGCCCTTGATTTTTATATAATCAAGGCTTAGCCCTTGATAAAAGGTCCTTGGTTTTTGCGTCCTTCAGCCCCTGAAAAGTCCTTCATTTTTACAATCTTACATGCTGCATCTTTCAATTGCGTTTTGGAGAATCGAACTCTTGCAAACAGGCGATTGTGAGATTTTTCTAGTTTCAATTCATTTTTTTTCATCATTCATAGAATTCATAGCATTGTTAGATTAAATTGTATCTCATATCAATTCAGCTAAATTAACTTTCATATCAGCTTTTCATCATATTGCATCGAAAATCCAAAAAGATAGATTAATCTGCATCCATATTTTATTTCTTTCAATCATTTTAAATCCTTCATTTAGGTATTGCATTGTCACTCATCTTGTTTATAATTTGAGAATATCATACTCATACCTAAAAGAAGGCAGTAAATCACCTAGTTAGCTATATTGTTTTCATTTACAAATTTCTTGATTTGCTAACCTCCAATGTTTTTCTGAAGTGTTGTGTCTGTAGCTAGGTACAAAATTCACACACACATTTATGGTACCCACCGTGGGGCCCTGCAACAGGTTTCCATTCCCAATTTTTCATTTTCCTAGCAATTTCTCATAAAGCTTCAATTTTTAATTTTCTATTCGTACTTTTTCCTATGACATTCCACAGATTTTCGTACCAAAACTCTATGTCTGTCATAGGAAATACGAAAATTTGAAGTGTCGTGCAAGTTGTATGAGAATTATCATATAGAAGCTAAATTGTCGTGTGCACACTAACTCACTGTTGTATTGTCTCTACATTGTCGTACTGGAAAGGGTAGAAACTCGTACGAGTTTTGGTACTGGTTTTGCACAGTCATATTAGATTTTGGCATAGTTTTTGAAAATTTTGATTTCAATTATTTTGCTAAAAGCTAACCCTAACGATTGATACTTGTTGTTTTTTAGTACTTGGCTTGTGAGAAAGCTGAACAAAAGAAAAAATAAAGGTAAAATATACTAAGCAGGTTGCATGGGATTTGAGGTATTTTGCTATATCCCTATAATACTTCAATTTTGGAACATAAAATGAACCTCTCACATGTTTAGCTTAAGTGTCTCTTACTTTCATAAATGACACGTTCATTTTGGATCTAAAAAGAACATAGATTTTCTTTCTTGCATCTCTATTTCACATAGTAATTAGGCCCTATGAATACTATTTGTGGAGTTCTTGAGAGAGTGGGCTTCATTCACTTATTTTACATGTGAAGCTCTTCTCGAAGATAGATCCCCTTGTATGTAGGGAGGATTTGATATCATCTCATGGTCTTAATTGGTTTAGTCCTCATTATTGATAGTGCGTTCTCTCTTGGTCCCATTTAGGGAGATTAGTAGTCATTATTGTAGACATATGAACCTTGGTGAGGTGGTTTCAATTTAGCGTGTCAATCAATCTACTCACTATGTTTGGGTGAAGTGAAGAGGCTAAAGGATTATGCTCCGTTCCCTTTCTAGGTAGCATCAGAAACTTAGATCCTTGAATATGAACTAATTCCCCATGTGGTCAATTTTGTGAGTGATCCTTATTAGAGAGGGTTAACCATAGTGGAAATTCCCTGTATTGGGTCAACCATGTGGACAGAACCTCATGCGGTGATCGCCATTTCTGTCATGGTAGCAGCAGCCACTATATAAATGTCCTTGGGGAAGAAATCTCCACGGGTGTAGTTTTTTGTTGGGTTGTCATATCTCCTCAGTAGTTTCTGATTGATTAAATTCTTAGACTATGTCAAAACCCTAATGCGCCTGGATTAGATTTCACCCTCTTGAGATTGCAAAAGTTGTAGAGTTGACCATTACTACAAACCCTAGTGCAACCATCTTTTTATTTTCTAGGACTCTGTGTGTGATTACAAAACATTTGAGAACATACACAAGTAGAATTCTTAGGGTGTAGAATCATGAAGTCACTATTCTTGTTCATGTACAAGGTTTCTTTGTCCCTTTCTCATTGTTTGAATATTATTGCTTGCTCCCTTGATTATTGTCTTGCATGCCTAATCTTTAGTTGGTCATTTAAAAATGAACAAACTCAGCGTGTGAAAATCAACCAAAAATTTGAAAAACTTGCAAAATCTGAACAAAAATCCTTTTCTGGTGTCAGTTGTCATCTTGGAAATTCAAAACTTGTACGAGTTTCCATATTGTCATATCAAAACCCCCAGAAACTCATACAGTAGCATATAAATTATCGTACGACTATTGTAAAAAATCTAAGCAAATTTCAATATTGGTAGCAATTGTCGTATGAGTGTTTTTCAATTGTCATATAAGACCTTATCCTAACTCGTACGAGCTTATAGAAATTTGTATGAGAGTTGAGTCAAACTTTTCAAAAATCCTTCAAATTTGTTAGAAATTCAATCATTCTAGTAAACCATCAAATTATGTCAAAATATTCACTATGTCAAGAACAGAGTAGAAAAACCAAAAAATCCAATACATTCTCCAAAAGTGGTCTCTTGAGTTTGATCTAGTATTTTGATTTATCTATTTGAATCCCATTTCATCTTGTGTCAAAAGTTTGTCGAAATCATCTTCCAATTCAGTCATCAAAATGGCTAAGTGTTGCAAGCTCGTGTCCACTATCTTTTGCGCATCTACCTATACATCTAGGGCACAATATCCTACACTTATGTCCAATCAATCTTCAACCAATCCAATCTTGACAAGGTTTCATCATTTTATTTTCTCAAATCAAATCATTCATCGGTTATCTTAATCAGTCTTTTCAGAATCACTCAAATTTAATGGTGGAAACCAGAGCTTCCTCACACAAAAAACCTAGAGAAGAACCAAAATTCTAACCTTTGTCTTCTTACATTGTCTAGAGCATTAATCAACCTTACAATACCACTTAGTATGAAGAAGATGCTCTAGGTAACCTATATCTAAAAGAAGGTTTTTCTAATCCTCCTCAATTAGAGCACAAAGGTAGTCAACAAATCCCACATCAAACAATCTCTAGTAGTCCTCACAACAACACGATGTCTCAAGGAGGAGGAAACCAAGGTTCCCAAGGTCATCACTCTAGTCATAGCGAAGATCCCAAACCAACATTTTTTGATGTTGAATGACATAGAAATGATGACTCCTTTCAAAAAATGATCAAACACTACTTGCAAGAAGAGAAATAGGCTTATTTCTTAGAACTAGCTCGACAAGGAAACAAACTTCCTCCAAACTTTAATGTCAAAGATATCATCAGACAAGAGGATGAAAATCCCATAATAGCCATGATGAAATAGATGCATGCCATGCGAGTTAAGCTAAACAAGAAGGAAAAAGAGAAAGAACCTAAAGAATTTTCTATGGAGGCTCTATGCCCCTTTCCATTTGATAAAAACTTGTACATGCCACCATTCCCAAAAAGAGTGGAGATACTAAAATATGATAATTACAATGGAAACTCTAATCTCTAAGATCATGTCAGATAATTTTGTACTCAATCCATGGATTTTATACATGAACCAACCTACCTAATGCGTCTTTTCCCATGATCTTTGGGAGGATCAACCATTCATTAGTTCTCTAAAATGCCTCTAATAATCAAGAATTTTTAGGAGCTAATAAAATTGTTTTACCAACATTACTCCTAGAATACTCAACATCCAGTCACTATGATCGATATTTGCAATCTAAAACAAAAGACAAGCGAACCCTTCCCAACTTTCCTCAAATGATGGAGGAAGAAGTTTCCACTCTATGCTCGATCTATTCAAGAAACTAAAAAACTTGAGATCTTCATCAAGAATCTAATTCTAGAACTCAATTATCATTTGCAAATGCAAAATCATGCTTCTTTTGAGAAGATGGTGGAAAATTCCATAAAGATTAAAAATGTGCTTTCTCTTAAGGGTGATATATCACTTAACAAAGACAACAAGTATGAGTCTGGTTCTAGTTCTAACAACAAAGATAAAGTCAAATTCTGGAATAAGAACAAGAATATTGTGATAGATGGTGTCGTCGATAACATCAGTGCTCCATCAAAGGTACTAGCATTGAATCTTTCCATGGGCACTCAAGCCATAAAAGCTTAACAACAAAAGGCATCCAAATATTCCAAAATGTCTAATGATTATAAACTATGGGTTACAAAAGAAAAGCGTGAGTTCACTCCTTTGGGCGAGTCCTTAGAATGTTCCATGAAAATGCTACTAGCAAACAAAAACATCACATTGCGTGAGATAAAATCATATGATCCTAAAGTTAGACCTAAATGGTGGAAAGAGACCAATTTCTGTGACTTCCAATGAAACAAAAGTCATAAAACCAATAACTGCATGCACTTGAAACATCTCATACCAGACAAAATTGATGAAGGAGAAATTGTAATTGATAACCATAAAACCAACAATGATCATACAGTATTCATGGAACTATTTCCAAAGCATAATCAAGGAGATTCATCTTCTAAGCCTAACATGGGTGCTAAAGTCAATTACACCTACTCTAGAAACAATGATGTCATCAACATGGTTGAACCATGCTTATTTGAACACTGCAATGTCATCACCATTGTGAAAAGAGATAGAGATAATCAATCAACAAATGCAGTAACTAGATCACAAGCTTAGGTACATCTACAAGGACAAAACTTGGGTTCATCAAATGCCCCTAAGGTGCCTTTCAATCTTTCATCTACTTCTAAATAGAGGGCTATCTCAAAATCATCAAATCCTAAAGAGACCAGAGCAACATCATACATTATTGTCTAACAACTCTAGCATACCAATACAAAATATCCATGTTTTAGTTGCTTTGGATATCTCCTACTCATAGGGCTATTCTAGATAAAGCTCTGTTGGGTTCCAATGTTCCTGACAATCTTGATTTAAATAGATTCCAAACTATGGTTGGTCATGTGACATCACCCCACTATATCTCCTTTTCAGAGGAAGATGATAATTCACTGATTCATCTATATAACCAGCCCTTACACATTGAATTATTGATCCAAAACCATTGTGTCAAACATGTGTTAATAGATGAAGGTGCTGGTCTAAATGTATGTTCCTACAAATTGGTCACACAACTGGGATTATCAGAAGATTCTATCGATCCTAAAAAGAAGATAACCAGATGGTTAGGAACTGTGTCTTTAAACAATGTCCTCAGATGGCTAGACACTAACTCACCCTCACTCAATATCGTTGGACAACAAGGTAGTCATATTAATTTTTATTAATGTGTTTTACCTAATTTTCTTATTTAGTTTTCACTTGATTAAGACTTTCCATGAGTTACCCTGGCGACCCCTAAGTGTCCCAGTCCATCATGGAGAGCTATTCCACTCCACTACACAAATATCAAACAAGTTCATCTCATTACAATAATGAGGTACAATGAAAAACAATGGAACAAGGCATAAGCAATAAAAGACTCAAAATTCATAAAACCATTGTGAGACATGGTAAGCTCTATTGGTCTCAAACCAAGAGTATGATCCACTTGGACTTTGACATAGGACCATAGCTCAACTACATAGGTCAAGATTATGTCAACTAGGCATAAATAAAGCATGATCAATTATGTGGTCTTAAACATAAATTGATAAATCCATGAAAAACCCAAGAAGGCATAAACAAAGCCAAAAAATAAGAGCACTAAGATAGTGCACAAGAATTATTAATTGCCCTCATTGCAAAGATCACAGATACAAAGATGATCTAACATAAAATTCCACATGGGATTCTAAAATCCCTAAGGGATCCATGAAGGTATCCCGTATGAAGTACCCAAGAAATAAGTTCTTAAGGGAAAAATAACTAAAGAGAGAAACCATTTCTAGTCATAATCAGCTAGGTCCACCAATAAGAAAATCAATTTAAAACCTAGAGTTTGGATAACTATAATGAGTAACTAGGATATACTCTATTCATGATGGCTACATAATCCAACCAAATAAATAGCATACAACCCAGGTCTAATCACAAAAGATGCCAACATGGTGACAGTCCCAAATGGGAGATTATCCTAAACAAGCACACAAAAATGCCCAAATTGAAACTCAAAATCAATCTAGCAAATCAAAATCCATTACTTTATAGGTCCCACTAAAAATAAGCGCAATAAAATATCAATTTTGACATTGTGGGAGAAAGTGAGAGCCTAATGGTGATAAATTACGATAATGAAAAAAACCACATACTCATACAATCTGAAACGGATGTCAAAAACACCCAAATGGGTGAGGGAAATACAATTCTACCTCTAAAAATCCATTTGGAAAAAATGTAAATATTTAAAATGAAGAAGAGAGAGAGCCAATATGTCCTACCTCTCAAACTAGACACAAACTATAATTAAGAAATAAAATGGATGTTATATGCACGTGGATGAAACTCTTGAAAAATTGAGATGACCTGGCCATGGTTCCAAAGATCCATTACCCATTAAATTTGGATACTCGATCCATTCCCACCAAAAAAAAATTTAATTTCTCCACAAGAGGTGGGGCGAATTCTCAAAACTCCCCAAAATGAAAAGTGAACAAAACCTTACTTTCAAAACATAAGAGGGCCTTTTCCAAAAAGGTATTTCCTAAATTAAATAATTTAGATGAAATAAATCACTTAACCCCAAATATAAATTCTTAAAACCTAGAGGATAAATTAAATCAACTTTGATAATGGATTACGACTAAGGCACAATTTATTGGTGATTAATTAATCAATAATTAAATAATATCAATTAACATACATTAATATATAATATAACTAATACTAATATTGAATGCTTAAAATGCATAGACAATTACTAGTCTAAACATTATTCAATGAAATCGAGGCTCTTGCCTACACTGTAGCTAGAAAGTAATAATGGAAAATGGATATGTATCATTCTATCTGGGAACAATATTAGCTACGTATGCAAAATGACCAATGTGACTATCTCCTATAACTACCATCATGGATAAAGATACCCAAACCTATAGCTCAAGGAAAATAATGTTTGGTACATGTTCACTAAAACATACACACATCAAGTGTAATTGCATATGTGTATAATAATCAAACAATTAAAGGCATTGAGACATCATATGGACCTCAAGAATGAGTAACTATGACTTCGCCACTTTTTGTACAAAAATATCAAGAAAGATGCATAAGATATGTAATATAAGCATAACATAAACACCATTTATTTTTAAGTAAGTCATTAAAATACTCATTAGTTAGCATTAAAAACATATAGTAGCAGATACTCCAATTAACATATCTATCAACCATGATGAGGCATAATGCCACCGAAACTCAATAATAACATATAGATAATGTTTATTTTTTATGTTTTTGTTAGTGTTTCTAAATTTCCACAAGCTTTGTTATGTCTTGTTAGGTTTCCTAATTAGGTGTCGCCTGTTTCACTTATTCTAAGGTGTCTAGTTGTTTAATAGAGTTCGTAATGGTCATCCTTGGTCAGATAGCCATGACAATCTCACACCTCTGTGGCCCAATCAGCTGCAATATTTTTCGTCTTCCACCTTTGGGAGGTCACCTGCAATCTATCGGTTTTTCATGTCGACCACACACGGCTCATCTGTCGGTAGGGCCGTCTTTTGGTTACAACACCTTGCGACCTACAATTATTTGTAAACCTGCACCTCTGTGCATCCACACCAATCCAATCTAACACCCACAGACACATGTGGTCACTTATTCTCTACCTAGTTGTTTAGAGTATCCTATGACCAATTTGGAGATTTCAACGACCACTAAAAGGGCCGATGTTCTGGAGAAAAGGGGGGGTGACCTGCAATGTTAGCAGCTAGTATCTTGTGCACCCTAAAAAATTGCATGCGTCCTCTTGTGGTTTTTCCTCTTTGTTGGAAAATTGATACACCCAATATTTCCTCTATAAAACAATGTGCTTCAGTGCAAGGTTGGACGAGGCATCACACCTTCATAGCACTAGGTCGAGTTCGATCACCTTCGCAGCTCCAGTTCGGCCCATCTACCCAACTTGGGCCATCATCGTCTTCCTAGACTCCTGTGTTAGTTTGGTGGCTCGATCTATCGGTCAATCTGCATGTCATCTAAATGGAAATCAGCCCCTTTATCTATGCCTTGCTAATCTCCCATGTCGACTCGGGCTTGGACACTGTGTGGGTTTGAAGTTAGCCCCTCCGACCTACGTAGGTTGGCCTGTATAGCTTCAACAATCAGACTTGAAGAAGGTGGGCAGGATTTTTAAATCATCCTGTGACGTCTACATGTCAACCCTCATTCCTTCATCTGGTACATGTGGTGTGTACCTTCCTCTGTGGTTTCATTCTTTGTGCCTCATCTACGTGAGTTGGTGGCGACCTATGGCTTCATCCCAGGCATGCGCTTTGAAAGTTTAAGTGTATTGACCTAATGTGCGTGAACTTTAGCCTAAGAGTGCTACAATTTGGTGAGGTTTACTACGAACATAGGAAAAAATTGGGTGTACTCTTCTTTTATTTTCTCTCCTTCCATTTTGTACTGAAATTAGTTTTCTTAAAAACAAAGAATTTATTTGAAGGAGGATCAATTTTTGGAAAGGGTAAAAGTTTCAAAGTTTAATGACTTTTTAAATTTCTTTAGAGCATATTATCACATTCAAATTATAAAATGATAATATGCAAGGGGGAAATCTTGGTGTGTTTCTATTTCTATTGGTTCAAGAGATCATGTCTCTCACAAATTATCCCTTCCATTTTAGTATTATGTAGAATCCTTCTAAAAAATAGAAAATCAAATGTGGATTTTGTGAAAAGTATAGGCATATAACATAAGAATGTTGGTCTCGTTAAATTGAGGAAATGAAAGAAATTCTTCTCAATCATGGTATTGTCTTACCTGATTCTCCAACTCATAGAGAAATGTCATTCAATCTCACTTGGCAATCTAGTGGGATACCATCTCTTATTGCTACATTTGAACCTATTAATCACTCATCTATGAGTTCCACAGATCCTTTGTATAAGGTATTTTCTATATTCATACCAGTAGGGATAACTTTATGAACCCCCCCCTTGAAAAGTATAAAATCGTGTCGAATCACATGGTTTTTGGAGGGAAAATTTATAATATTCATGGTGAATTTTGTTTCAAAATATGGATATTTGGTGGCAAATTTTTTAATAGCATATACCATTTTTATAAAAATATGGCGACTACAAATGTTTTTTATACGAAAATTATTACTTTAATTGGTGAATCAAACTCCTTATACTAATAAATTATGGCAAAATTATATTCCAAATATTGTAATTAATTTATTTGTCATGGAAAATATTTTTTAAAAATACATATAAACTAGGGGATTTAATACAATAGTTGTATAGTTGGTATGGTGATTTAATAATTGGAAATAATTATTAAATTTTCATCCTCCTGAGTTTTCATTCTTAAAGAATGCCATGTGTGATGATTTCGGAGAGATTTTTTAGTAAAGGAGTTATCTCACCACATTCCGTCTAAAATGCACCTTCCACCATTCATCTCCCTTAATCCAATGGTTGTGATTTGATGTTGAAGTTGCATCGGGTCCCATCACTATGATGTCACAGACTCACACGGCCATTGGATTTACAACATATCAATGACCAAAGGTGAATTTCAGGCCTATTGTGACATTTCATAATATTTACAGAAAACTCTCAATGGAATCATGACACGTGGTATGATTAATCATACCAATAAGCCCACGATCAATCATACCACGTGTCATGATTCTGCCGAGAGTTTTCTATAAAGATTATGAAGACCAAAAATAGGCCCAAAATTCACCTTTGGCCATTGATATGTTGTAATCGAACAAACATGTGACACTATGAATCTGTGACCTCATTTTCTGACACTAGAAAAGTAGAATTCTTTTGGCAATCTTGGGTAATATTAGATAGAAATATTAATTAATGGAAATGAGTAGATGACTCATGAAATCAATTAAAGTAATGTGAATTAATAGTTTCTTAGATGGTGCTTTTCAATTTTTACTAACAAATATGTGTGACATCATTACCTTAATAGAATAATGCCTTAAAGTTAAGGCTTGAATGAAAATATCATGTCATCTATGGACATTGTTTTCTGACCGTTCAATGATCTTACATAAATGGTAAAGTTTCATTTCCTACCGCCATTTCGTAGCTAACATACTTTGCTTATTGTTTCTACGGAGTGGGCATATGTTTCAAGTTTTTTTATAATAAAGAATTTTTATGTCCACCTATGTGGTGCGATCCTTTCGGCCTTCATTATTCCCAAGATAGCGAATGTCTTATCATAATTGTTGTTTCTAATTTCACCCACTATTGCACTAAATATGAAAGATTTGGAGGATTTTGGACATATACCATTTATTTTACGAATGAATTAGATCTTTAGGGAAGAGAAATAATTTAAATCATTTCTTATAAATAGATCTATCTATGCTTGTTAATTTATGATTTTGAAAGCATATTTGTTGAAATAGTCTACAAGTGCTAGGTTCTCTTTGATTTTTTTAAAAAAATAGAATACTAATTTCAGTTTGATTTTCAATGGACACTCCAATTTGTTTAAGATGCACTTCCTTGGAGGATTAGAAGGCCTTTTTGGGCCTGGTCACAGACCCAATCTTGGCGTTTGTTGCTACAGAGTTGGGAGCCTTCACTAAGGAGCCTAAAAGGATGGTGCTCATACGTGAATTTTTGGAGAGTGAAAATAGGTATAAAGTTAACACTGACATTTCATCTTGGTTCTTGGCATCTCTATTGGACCTGGGAGGAAAAGGTGGATATTATCACGCTACTGAGGAAAGTTTTCAGAGAAGAGTACCTCGGCGATGATGTGCATATTGTCGTATTTTCAGAAATTAGGTTTGGAATTCCTTGCACAAATGATTTGCCTAGGCTTCTACAACTAGGAGTAAATATGCCCATGCAACCATTTCTACTCAACCTTGATGTTGAGCAGCTCACGCGTCATTGGAAGTGGGCACAAATTGGGAGGGATTTCCTCTGGAAGTGGCATGTACTGGAGGAAACTGAGGACTATCGATGGCTAGAAGAATTCTTTGAGATTATCCTCTCTTCAAATTTCCACACAGAAGGAAGGGACCTCAATTGGATAGTCCCTGACACCTGAGTCTACCTAGTCTCTAGTCCCTCTATTACATCTCCCTCTAGTGGTAGTAGTTTACCAAGGTTTTTGCAATGATATAAATTGTAATCACATATGTTAAAAAATAAGATATGAAAATGTTTTAAGAAATTCAAAGTGCTTTTATTTTTGTTTTGGTTATAAGAATCGTTAATAGATATGGCCTATGGGCATCGTTTAATTATAATGAAATTTTGCCTTATATAATATAAAAAAATTTGTTCCACTTTTGTTTCATGTAATAATTAAATTTTTTCAAACTTTAACATTTAATGGTGACTAGTTCAAATATCATGGATAAGGTATTCTAAGTGAATATGGTTAATTGTTAGGATTAACAAGGTAGAAATAACAATTACGTGCAAATATAAACAATATCAAAAATTAATAAACCACACAAAAGATAACACGAGACATAAAGATTTAATGTAGTTCACCCAATCCCTGGGCTATGTCCACCAACAACGAGTCCAACATTATTACTATCTAGTGATTACAACCTGATTAAAATCTGTAATCTCCTATAGCTCAATTCTGTTGCAAGTACTAATTCCATACATTATGAAATCCCTAACCCTAATCCATATTATACAATATTTTGCCACTTTAGGGTTAGAATTGTATGCACCCTAAAATGGTCACCTAGACTTTGGGCCCCCATTCATGAATTTATCAATTTCTTAAATCAATGCCTTACAACATTTTCAATTCAAATCAATTTCCTTGATCAAATTATAATTAATTCAAATATTTTAATATTTCCTAAGGTATGATCATTTATCCTAAGCTTTATTTAATTAAGAGAACATGCTGCCTTTTAATTAAATAAAAATCCCTTTTAATTAACTAAAAATCCATTTTAATTAAATAGAAAAATCTTTTAATTAAATAATAAAAATACTTTATCCTAAGCCACATTTAATTAAAAGAACAAATCTCTTTTAAATAAATAAAAAATCTTTTTAATTAAATAATGGAAACCACTTTGCTAAAAATAATAAATAATAAAATAAAATAAAAAGAAAAAGAAAAAGACTTTTTGTCTACACATTGAATGCACACTTTCCAAGATGAGTGGAATCTCTTTTTACCTCTTAACCATGTCCATTGATTTTGCCTCTTGAGAATCTTGAGCGCATGGATCTTTTATGCAAAATGGTTTAGGAGCTAGTGTGTTGTTTATTTCTCCTCATGGGTACACGATTCCTATGTCTTACAAGTTATTGTTCCCATGTACAAACAACATTGCTGAGTATGAAGCTTTAACAAATGGACTTAAGATGGCCATAGAAAGGAAAATCACAGAGTTACACATCTATGGGGATTCACAACTAGTAATCAACCAAGTCAATGATGAATATCAAACAAAAGATGAGAAACTGGTACCTTACAAGAAAATGGTTGATTCCTTGAAATGATACTTCACATTTGTCACATTTCAGAAAATCCCTAGAGTAGAAAACAAAGTGGCTGATGCTATGACTACACTTTCTTCACTCCTTCAGTTAGAGAAACATGAATCAATATTTGAATTCATATTGGAAGAGCTACATCACCCTATCTATGACTCCCAAAAAAGTCATGTTATCTATAACCTTGTCGGTCATGAGTCATCTTGTTATGGTGCTATTTACTTATACCTCCATGATGGCATTATCCCTTAAACCTTTAACCGATCTGAATGCAGAAACCTTACCCAAAATGCCTCTCACCATACCCTTATCTCTAGTGATTTGTATAGGAGGGGTCTAGATGGAACACTTCTTAGATGTTTACAAAAAGAAGAATTTGACCATGAATTACTTGACATTCATGAGGGCATCTATGGAGGACATTCCAATGGCCTTGCCATGGCCTGAAGGTTTCTTAGGGTAGGGTACTATTGGCCTACAATGTAGATTGATGCAGTAGCTTTTGAAAAGTCATGTGAAAAGTGTCAAAAACATGGTAACCTGATACATGCTCCAGGTAGGAAGCTCATTCCTTCTATACCTCATTAGCCATTTCAGTGTTGGGCCTTTGATCTTGTTGGGAAGATTCATCCCAACTCATCAAGTGGAAACAAGTTTATTATCACTACTACTGATTACTTCACTAAATGGGTAGAAGTTGTCCCACTTTTTGTTGCCTCGGGCAAGACAATTTCCCTATTCATTCTAAACCATATCATCTATTGATATGGAGTGCCTTCTGATATTATCACTGATAATGGAGGTCAGTTCAAAAATAAGGACCTTAAACAACTCTGCAAGAAATTCAAGATTAAACAACATTGGTCCTCCATTTACTTCCCACAAGGAAATGTTTAAGAAGAGGCATCAAACAAAACCATTCTAAAAATCCTACATAGAATAGTTTGTAAGAATGGTAGGGATTGGTATTTACAGATAAATCTGGCTTTGTGGGCTTATAGAATGAGTATTCGTACTCCTACTAGGGTTACTCCTTTTTCCCTTACATATGGTGTTGAAGTAGTGTTACCCTTAGAGGTTGAGATTCCTTCACTTAGAGTTTCCCTCAAAGGTCTAGTTACAGATGAAGACTACCACACCATGAGACTTCAAGAGTTAGAACTTCTAGATGAGAAACATCAAGCATTATTTGACCATATGAGGGTTTATCAAAAGTGCATGTCCAAAGCCTACAACAAAAAGGTTCACCCTAGAGAATTTCAAGTGGGAGATATTTTCCTATGTGAAAATCCTAAGAATCAACAACATAGAGATCAAAAGGGAAAATTTGAACCTAATTAACTTGGACCTTACATCATTACAGCAGCTTTTGGGACAAGTGCTTATTTATTATCTACTACAGAGGGAGAGCAGCTCCCTAATCCTATCAATGTCTTTCACCTAAAGAAGTTTTATCCATGATGCCTATTCTGACTAGGGGCATCCTTTGTACATACTTTTTATCCTAAAATAATCCAAAAAAATGATCTATATTGTCACAAATTCTACTAATAATAAAATGTCCTAAAAAAATGATCATCTTAGTGGAAACCTAGCAATAGGCGCTTTTATGAATCTCCAAAAAAATTATATATTCCAAAAATACAAAAAAATATTTTAAAAATAACAAAATTCAAATAAAAAAGAAATAGAATGCGTGCCTTGGTGAAAACCTAGAAACAGACACCTTGGTAGCAAAAATATGAAAAAATTATAAAAAGTCCTGAAAAAAAAATAATTGCAATAAAATCCAAGTGGTGAAAACTTGGAAACGGGCACTACTTGAGGCCTTTGTACCCATGTTTCTTAGCACGCATCCTCGATAGTTAACCCTTATCCATCATGTCTTGTCCTTGTTGCCTTAGTTTGGAATTGGTCTTTGTCCTTGTCTAGGAGGCATAATTGTGATAGCTTTGGTCTTTCAGATACATTAGTCTTTAGGACACCTCACAAATGTTGTTTTTCAATACCACCCTAGCTGTGTTTTTCAACACAACCCCTAACATCGAGTGTTTTTCAACACTTATCAGTTTGGTCTTACCCAGTTTTGTCATATGATCATACCTTCTTACAAGTATTCGATCCTTATCCTTAGAACTCAGTAGTAGTTAACACACTTAAATTTTTAAACACAACAATTATTGCTTGAGCTATGTCACGATCTTTTCTTTGTGTGCTGACTGTTATTGATTTTCGTTGAGTTCCCTTGTCTAATAAGTCTCTTTGGGATGCATAGCTAGAGGACTTGGGGCATGGGCCATTTTTTTTCTTTATGCTTGTGGGTGTGGTCTTGAAGATCTTGAGTGTCTCTTTTTGTTCCCTTGAAACACATAGGAGATTTGAGGCATCATCCTTGATTGTTTTTGCACAACCATTCTTATAGTCATCTTGACATATATGCCTTGATCGGAGCGTGGTTTTGCTACATTAAATTGGGTAAGCTAACATCTATGTCATATTGACCTTTATGTCTTTGATGCTTATGTTAGAATCTTCCCACATTCCAATCTGATATAAATCACATTCATATCTTCATAGTTGTGCTTGTGACTAGTGATGATTGTGTGATTTTCAGATGTCTGTTAATAATGGCCCAATGATGAAAATAAGTTCCTTAACATTATCTAATGAATGATGAACACAAAATCATATGTTACAGTTGCTCTATTGCAAGTACACCTTTGCATTTTCATGTAGCTTGCATTGTTAGACTTCATGTTAATTTGCATTTTTAGGCTGTATTATGTGTTTGAGAGGGTTTTCCTTCATCTTTCCTTTGGACTTTTAATCAACCGTGATCACGTTTTGATCTTGATTTCCTTATCTTCTTTCATGATCTCAATTGAAATTTCCTATCTTAAACAATTGATTGATTTTGAGGCATTCTCTTTCTTGAGGCAAATTCTCTTTCTTCTCTCTATTTTTTTCCACCTTTTCCAAACTTCTATCTTCCATTCACTTTTACCCCACTTATTTTCTTCTAATTCAACCTTGGGGCATAATCTTTCATGCTTAATGATCTACCTTGGTTCTGTGATCCTTATATCTTTCATCTTACATCAAGAACCTTATTTTTAGTTCGATTTGATCAAATTTATCAATTTACTATTTCTCCTCTATCTCATTTTGATTTTGATCACAAGGGGGCAAAACCTATCAAACTTCAATCTTTGATTCAGATTTATCAAACCTATGAATTGCTTCACTTAGGGAAACCTTGCTTGAGACTTGACAATTACCTATTTACAAGGGTATTGGCCTTGTCTTTTTCAATTAGCTTATATTTGTCCTAATGTGTTCTTGTCTGTTGATCACACATCTGGGTTATTTTTTGATCCCAAATTGATCTCACATTTCAACTTAATTCTTTGACTACATGTGTTTCCATGAAGATCACACATTAGTCAAAGAGGGACAAATGTATACACCCTAAAATGGTTGCCTAGACTTTGGGCCCCCATTCATCAATTTATCAATTTCCTGAATCAATGCCTTGCAATATTTTTAATTCAAATCAATTTCCTTGCTCAAATTGTAATTAATTAAAATATTTTAATATTGTTGAAATTAGGAGAGATAGGTACTAAGAGGAGAGGGGTGAATCAGTGCCTTTAAAAACATTACTTGTAAACCTTTTAGATCTGTAACTGTAAATAGTGATAATCGAGCAAAATAACTTGTATCCAATTGTATGTATTAATCATTCATTTAACTTCTAAAATTAAAAAACATGAAATCAAATAGAAATCACATAACACAAGTATTTTGGTAATGCAAAAACCCCTGTTAGAAGGTAAAAACTGCGGTGGGGATGACACCCACAAATTCTTCTTTACTACAGATAGAAAAGGTTTGCCTGTTAGGGCTACAAGTTTTGATCACTTCTGGTGATCTTACCCTATTAGGAGTAACATGTTAGATAAGCTAGATCTACCTAATTATAGGATTTTGACAAAACTTATGAAGTGTGCACTCAGTTAAGAGATTTGCATAAGACTGTTGAGTCTACTCTGTTAAGAGATTTTATCTAAAACTCTATTACAATTGTTAGAAAGAAATAGGAAACTTATCTACTATTTGAAAACTCAATTGTCTGATACAAATCTATAAGTTTTGAATCTGTTTCTCCTTTTCTATGATGAATCGCTGCTCTGATCTGCTCGGTAGCCTTTACTAATTCTGCTTGATCTGATATCCTCAGTAATCTTCTTTGTTAACTGATAGATTTAAAGTTAGGCAACTGCTTCAAGTACTCCTTAATTCATATATCACTTCTCACATTAGTTCACACCAAAAATGATGTAAACATACATTTATATAGCTATCATCTTTTGCCGCTTTAACAAAATTAGGTTACACAACATAGTCATAACCCTAAGATCTACGGTGTACAAAAATAACCTAGATCAACTATTACATAAGATATACATTGCATTTAATGAATATCATAACAAGAAATGTTACTCAATCTTGGTAAAACATATTCTAATATGTTATAACCGTTTGTATATAAGAATGTGCTATTACTGATTACTATGTCATTTTCTGTGATCTTCAATAAACACTGTACAAACTGCTTGGTGTATACTGACTGTCAGTGTCTACTGTCTCTTGGTGTCGGTTGGTGTCAGTGTTAGTGATGTTGTTTCTTGGTAAAATATGTAGTGCTTGGTGTGTATGCTTTACCGACTTGTTTGTCTTGCTTCTAGTTACTGACTTTCTCAATGTAAGTGACCAACCAATATATTTGATAACCTTTGATACTAATGAAAACCATGAATGCTCAAATAGAGATAAAATTCTCCCCCTTTGGCATTAGTATCAAAACTCTTAATGTATATAGACAAAATTTTCTATATATGCCTTATATCTCTGCCATATACATATACTTATCAAAAATGTCTATTTACTATGTACTCCTCGGTGTATGCTCCCAGTAATATGTAATATATTGTAAGGCCCACCCCATTTCCACCTTTTCCTCGACACTTTGATGTTGGAGGATTAAGGGGTTTTGTAGTATCTGGATGATTGGTAAAACCCTAACAGAATTGTACCCCGAGATAGACCTATAAATTGTACCTTCCTATTAGTACCTATCAATTAATTGTCGCTATGACAGAGGAGATATCTCTAGGTTATTAATTGTGTAAGTGAATCTTGGATGCAGTATGTTACCCTATGGATCACAGATCCAGAAAGACTATTAAGGTTCCATTGAGTAATGCTTTGATGATGTATTATATGGCTATACCATAGTGATGTTTTGGCGATATTATTAGAAAATTGAACAAGGATTTGTTAGATCCTAGACTAATAGGATTATTCTGCATTTTGTTTTCCTAGATTAGGAAATTTAATCATACTTGTGATAAGAATTTTATAGGACCCGAAGAATAGGGTTATCCCTTACCGATATTGAACCATTGATTTATCTTAAATACTATGCTAAGGAAAATTGAGAATCTTTTGGATTAGGAGTACTATGGAGTTATGCAATCGAATTATTGAATTGAATTAAAATAATGAATGTATTCTATATGTTTGCAAGCCTGCATTTGGATTATGATCTATATGAGGGCACCGTACTTTATGTGACTTTGATTACGTAGTAGAAATAATAACTTGTGTGTATAAAATTATATGCATTTGAATTATGCACTATATGAAAGTGATTAGACGTATGCATTGAAATATGAATTATGAGAAAGTGATTGTAAGAATGCAATTGAATTCTATGTTGCAGATGATTATCATGTTAGACATCTTCACTACATTGAGGTTATGAGTAATTGATGATTACCTTATGAAGGTGTTAGATTATTGATGATCATGATTTCAATTGAATTATGAGATTAGTATGCATTAGAAATGAAATTGAATTATGAAATTGAATTATGCAAACTGAATTTACTTGATGTGATTATTGAATCCTATATGATTACGTGCAGACAATTGAATTATGACATTTCATTCTATGTGATTGAATCTTAAATTGAATTGTGTTAGATCATTACTTTTTGTATGATTCCTTGTATGCAATTGAGTTAAGATTAATGTAAGGATATTACATCTTGTATGTTTATATATGATGGTTTTCTTCCTTGAATTACTGATGCTGCATTTAGGTTTTGCAGGTGGACAGACCATGGAAACATTCAAGGAAACCACATTGAATGCTTGTGCTATCAGTAAAGCCAAGGCCCCGTCTTTTGAAGAGACCAGGGCCTCGTTGTGAAGTGTTTTATTTTGTAACCGTAATGTGAATGTATGTGCAGGATTGTTAAGTGTTGTAATATGTTGGACATACCTTAATTGTGATGTTAATTATGTGAGTGTCACTTGACACTAGAGTTATTTGTTAACTAAGGTATGTTGTGTGATTGGAGTGTGAGAGCGTGTCCTAGAAGCTTCCTCGAGGGGGTATTCTAAGTGCATCCTCTTGTCTTAGGACCCCTAAGTGAAGTCATACCTTACATTTTCGTGCATAAACTGAATCATGGTTTTTGGAAGGTTAAATGGGACCCTAGGGGGTAGTTTCATGCATTTTTAGGTAGCCCATTCCTTGTACCCATAGGTTAGGGATAATTTTAGCATGGGAGAAGCCATATTTTGACCTTTTGTCCCCTCCAATAGTACCCATTTAATCTTGAACGAAATTGCAACTTGCATCATGGACCCAAAAGTACTTCCTAGGACCATCTTAATGAGGGTTGTGGAGAGTTGGTAGGGGTCCCTTTTTAGTAGAACTTTTAGAGGGGTTTGGGTTGTTCACCCACTCTCTACCTTTAGAGACCACTAAACTTGGATAAGTAGAAGGCTAGGGATAGAAGAAGGAGAAGGCTCAAAACTTCATCATTTTGCATTGGATCATAGGTTGGAGGATCCTGCTCTTTATCTCTCTCATTTTGTTGTATATGAATCTTGTATTTGTAAATTTTGTTAAGTGTTTTAGCTCCCCATGGTTGGTCATGGTGAGAGCATGAAATGACATTTGTATTTTCCTTTGTGATGGTGTTTTGGGTTGTTTACTCTTGGATTCACTCACCCTTGGGAGGGAAGAGAAGCCAAGAGGGGGTATGAGAATGGAGGAAACTCCATGTGCAGAGTCTCCTCCATGTGTGGGGAAGGATAAGCTTGGGTGTGTTGTCCCCAAGTAGCCTTTGCATTTGAAGCCCAAGGGGCAATTTTTGGGGGCATAAGGAGGGATTTGGCCTTGTGTGCCATTGATATGTGATACGTTGTTATGGAGGTCCATGTGTGGCTCTTGACATCATTTATTGTGGTCCATGTGTGGCCCTTTACATCATTTATTTTGGTCCATGTGTGGCCTTATTATGGCATTGGCTTCTCCATGAGTTTTGCCCACTCTCACCCCATTAAAGGATCGGATTCGATCCTATGTTTTATCCTTGAGGGATTTTGGGATCTCTTTGTTTGATTTCATGTGAGTGCTTGAGTTTGTGTATGTATCCTATTATTTTTGGTTTCCCCAAGATCGGGGTGGCCTCATGAGAGGCCTAGGATGGGAGGTGAGCTCCCATGGTCTTTCCCTTGCCTCGTATTTTGCAGATTTTTGGAAGCTCAATGAAGGAGCTATCTTGGAGGTTTCATCTTTTGGGTGGTTGTGAGAAGACAACCCTTTTATTTCATTGTGAAATCTCTCTTTGTATTTAGACTTCTATTGATATAAGAGATACTGTAATGTTTTTCTTTGAGCCATTGTGAAGATGAATTGGAGAAAAGACTGTTTATATTCTTGATCTCTCATTGTGAGGCAATAACCAATTGCAATGCCTAGTTGTAACTTTATTAGATGTAATTGTAAATGAATTGAAATGGATTTCATAATCTTTATGATGAATCCTTGCATATGTAATTAAATATTTCTATCTCTTACTATAGTTGAAACTACTCTCCTTTTTGCAATGAGTTCTCAATATTGATAGAATAGATATTGTATCAACTTCAATAAGATTTCATATTTTGGTTGAAGTAACAATA
Source organism: Chamaecyparis obtusa (assembly GCA_027943335.1). Classification (NCBI taxonomy): domain Eukaryota; kingdom Viridiplantae; phylum Streptophyta; class Pinopsida; order Cupressales; family Cupressaceae; genus Chamaecyparis; species Chamaecyparis obtusa. The sequence goes on from BSBK01005303.1 coordinate 184,252, forward strand.
TTGTAGTTTCATATATGATGATTTAAATATCATGATCATTGAAAATAATCTCCATTTGATTCATATCACTCTTTTGGTTCTATAAATTGTAATGAAAAAACTATGAACAAATGATCATGATAGTTTCTACGTTGAAATCTCATTCGGTTGTCAATCAAACAATATTAATCCTTGTTGATACACTATAAATTTTAAGTCCATAGACTTCCTAATGCATTAAGGAAACTAATAAAATTATGATGTTATATTACCCATCATTAGCAAGTTTACAAAAAAATAGTGCACTATTACAATGGCACTCTTCAGATTTTGGAGAGAAAAAATACTCTCTGGATTTTGTATGGGATAAAAATCCCATTCAAAATTCATGCCAGGGTCATATTATATTATTAAATCTTGCCACCTCAATATGTAATAAACAAATAAAATATCATTCTATTATTTCCGCTTACCTTATTTCTTACCTCCCCCTTTACATGGTGCATGTTTTGGATGTCATGTCTTGTTAATTTATTGAAGCCTTTTTATTGGTCAAGGAAAAGTACTTTTTCTGACTCCCCATCATGGGCACACAGCATGGGGAACCCCCACTTGGCATTTAATATGTTTAAGACTGCATTACTTTAAATGCATTTACCCCTTCCCTTGAAAATTGGCACATGTATTTTCTTGGAGGATGGTCTTAGTTTCTTAGAAAGGAGTATGTGGGACCCAATACATATTAAGGTTTGTCATAACTTAATGCAGCCCCCTTTTATCCTCCTTTATATGCGCTACCTTTGGAGACTTTTACATCTCCCCTAAAATGGCGTAGGCTTTGGTTGTGTCCTTTCCCTTGGGCACGTGGATGGAGGGAGTAGGAAGGGAGAGTTAGGTAGGGAGCTAGAAAGATAGGAAGTTAGAGTAGGATAGAGTAGGTTAGTAGGTTAGTTTAATTTAGTAGGATGTTTAGTTTAGTGGGTTAGTTAGTATTTTAGTTAAGCTAGATTAGGATGTTAGATTAATATGTCAATTGAAAATTAAGTCTTGTTAATGATTGTAGTTAGTTAGTATTTTTTTTTGAAATGTTTTTAATTAATGTAATGTTAATATCTATAAATGGTTATTATTTGACAAAGTTTTAATAAGTTATTTTGTTATAGTTTAAGGTACCATGTGCTAATGTTATAGCATGTTTATAATATTAATTGATACATTATAGTATATTAACTAATTAATAAATATATTAACTAATTAATAAATATATTAATTAATTAATATATTATAATTATTAATTAATTTCTTATATGTTATTTAATTTTAATTCTTGAATATATAACATTAATTATTGTTTTAAATTCATTGATTAGTGAGTAAGCTCATTAATCAATTGGTAAAATTGTATTTTTTTTTAATTGAATTAATATATATTCATTTGAAAATGGATATTGATAAAATGACAATTTAAAATTTATATCCAATATTTTCATAAACAGACAATCCAATTATAATAAACGAAATTGGACTTGATATAAACATTCTATTCCTCTTAGATAACCTATAAACTTTATAGATCGATGATCTACGATATTGATCAAGAAGGTGGTCAATGATCTTCTTCGATTATATTGATATCATCTAGCATCCTATGGGTATTAAAACAACATTATTGAGGTTGATCACCTGAATCTTTTGTGACCTTGTCGTTGACTCCTCTTACCCGCATCTTAAATGTGGAACTTTTAACCTTTGAAAAAAAAATTTGTTGGTTGTGTTTTGACTTGAACTTTTGGGCATTACATATACTTAGCATCTATATACAAATTTGGCATAAGGCTATATACATCACTTTCCCCCTTTTTGATAGTAATGTCAAATACCAAAAAGTAAAAGTATACTCATATCTTGTCAAAAATATGTTGGTGGGTTTTCTTCACTGACTCCAAGAGGTTTTCCCATTCCTCTTTCAAGTTGGTGAGAGCAATATGCTCAAGACTGACTTGTGCATGCATGTCAAAGATGTTGTCTAACACTAAAATTTTGGGTGTTGCAATGAGTCATTCTTATTTGACAATGTGTACCTCAAAATTTTTAGGTATGGCAAGAGTTATGTGATCTTCTTGTTTCCTTGAATCTACTATTAACCGTCTGAGTTCCTGAACTCAATGAATGTGATTTGATAAAGCATTAGGCTCAGTTATAGCTACAATTGTAGTAAGCTTGATTTCTACATCTAGTCCTTTTATCTTCTCATTGACTTCAGTAGTGAAGGTGTCTATAGTACAAAGCTTGAGTAAGAATTGATAAATTATCTAGGTGATAGTTTTTTTCTTGGTGATTACCTCAAATAATTTGACCTTCTTAATTGCCACTTCTTGGCTGATCTTCTCTACCAGTTTGTGTTGGATCTTGAATTCTAACCTTTCTTCAATTCATTTATTTGCATCAGTGTTTGGGGCATTGATCTTCTCGACAAGTGTAGCAAGTTGATCTATGATAGGAGTATCCTCATAAATATTCACCTCAGATACTACCTATTGTAGGATATCCCTCACATTTGTTAATATTTCTTTTTGTTTGTGTTCTTGCTTCAACTTCTCTTGAGCTGCCTTCCTTGAACATAGTTCCCCATATTTTCTTAGTCCCTCAGGGAAAAGGGTCCTTGGGTCACACTCATGGATAATTATCACTTCATCTATGGTGACCAGCCATTTTCCTTTCTTTTTCTTCTTCTTCTCCGGTGGTGATTTCTTCTCAATAAGCTTGTCTCTAGTCTTCAAAGTATCCTTCCCGATTGACACACTTTCTTCCTTCTTCTGCTCCTCGATATTTGTTGTCTAGATTGATTGTGTGAGAGTCTTTTTTATGGTGTTAAGTGGGATCACCTCATTTTCCTTTGTCTCATCTATTACCTTTGTTTTAGTGGACTGTGCCTCTATTTTGTTAGGCTCATATGTCTCTGCAAGTTTCTCAGTTTCTTGTACCCATGTGGTGTCTTTGTGTTGCTCAGGGTCTAAGCCATTGGGTTGTACTTGTGAAATGATTTATATTACTTTGGCAAGTACAGGAAGTTCACCTAGTAATGATGTAAATGCACATTCAGTGACTTGTGCTTCATCTTGACTATGTGGAAGTGCAATAGTTACATCCTCATCATCCTTGTCATCAGGATCACCATTTGTGATGTCCTCAATGAGTACATCATCATTGGTTTTCTTCTTCAGTTGGATCTCTACTCAATCTGATGCATCCTGTGAAACACTTATTTCTTCCATTTTCTCAGTGATATCAATTACCTTGGTAACTGATATATCGGTGTTATTTGACTTCTTTGTTGTGTCATCATCAATACAAATACCTTTGCCTTTGGAATTTTGTCCCTTAGACAAATTTAAGAATGCTTTTTGCTTAGCTTTTTCTTCCGCTTTAAGAATGGATGTCCATAGGGATTCACTTGTTGTATCTATATCTACCACATTTTTATCCATTATCATCATGCCTCAATTATTGACCATAAATCTTTCTTGGTATTTAGTCATATATTCATTAAGCTCTCCATAGCTTAGGTGTGGGGATGCCCGAACTAGAGATATCTCTCTCTTTCTTTTCTTGGTGTCTAATGCAATAGCCCATTTTTTATTTATCCTATCATTCAACTCCTTTGGTAATGAACATGAAAATTCCATTGGAACTCTCTTGAACTTGATCATCATTTGGATGATTGCCTCTTCTAACTTGGTTTGATCCTCAATTGACATCTTGTTAAATTTTCCTATTTCCAGATCAACAAGGTTACCATTCTCAATTATGTCTTCAATAATCTCATCTATTGTTCTTACCTTGTTGTTGACCACCTTGAATTGATTGATGTCATCTTTTTCTTCATCCTCATGATCTTCCTTGCCTCTTATGAGTCTTCTCCTTTTCTTTGGTGTCTTAGCTACATCTTTTCCCTTTCTTTTTGCATAGGTTCTCATTGGTGTAGCTTCCTATGGTCTTGTGATTTTTACTAAACCTTTATACTATGGTGGCGAGGCTGTAGTTGATGACCTTGTCTTTATACCTGATTGTTCTGTCACCTGCTCCACCTATTGAATTTCAAAAGAAGGAACCAGTGTGGGGTCTTTCTTTTCTTCAGACTCGACATCCTCACTATCATATGGTTTATCAACCAATTGTAATTGTTCTTCAGTTGTTTCTTTAACAGGTGACTCCACCGGTGCATCAGGTACATCTCCAAATTTATCTATTAGGTCTTTCTTCATCTTCTTTTCCCTTCTAGACATTTTACCAATTTCTATGCTTGTAGTGATTCTAGATTTGGCTTCTTCACATGTTTCGAACCTACTGGCAGTGGGATCTTTTGGTAATACAAATAGTGCATTGATAGATTTCAAACCAAAATCATGGTTCATTTCATATCCCATAGGTGCCAACCATTTTACTCTAGGTTCAACTGCTCTTATCATTGTATGATCTGTGTTGACTACAAAACAAATGTCCATCTCAAATTTTCAACTAATTCCCTTGGAATTCTACTTCTTTGATGTATTTTGGTCTGAAATTCTTTAAGGTATGCATTAAATACTATATTCAGATTATCTCCTAACTTACTCATCATATCGGTAATATGTGCTATTATCAGTTTGTCTAATTGCCAACTTACTTTACCGAAACCAGGTACATACTTTTGTAGAAAGAAAAATATACAAACAAGTAATGATCCAAACTTACAGGTATTAGACTTCTTTGTTCTTATGGTCTTCATGTTTTCCTATAGTTGATGTAGTAGAATTTTGACAAGATCAACCTGGTGATCTTTCTTCACAATTTTATGTGCCATGTCTACTACGCTGCACGGTACACTATTGAGTCTGCTTGATTGAAATATTTTTTACCTGATCAAATGTGCTATGAATTTAACTGTTGGGTCTTTGATTGTAGAAATTTTTAGTGCCCTTCTATCCCATTGAGCTCCATTATTTTTCTTTACATCAGGTCATGACGGGCTAAGGAAGGCTTTTTCCTTGTCGGTTATAGGGTAGCCAGTAACCCTACTGATCATTTTCTTAGTGACCTCTATTGGTTTATCCATCATAAATTTTCCTTTGTGATATCTACTTAATACAATTATGATCTAGTCTATCTTGAATGATTGTGGAAGATATCTGAAACATGATAACCCTGATTCCTCAATCTTCTTTTGTTCTAGTTTCAATTTTCCATTGGGGCCATAGACTTGTTGAAATGCAGAAATGGTTTCAAAGTCTCCTACTTCTCCAATCTTGTGATGAATATACGCTCTTATGTATTTTGTCAATAAAACCCTATCTGGCATGCTTCAGAACACGCCCATTGAATCTGTTTGTGATGTGATCTTGGGATGTGGCTTGAACTTTGGTTCGTCAAAATTTTCTCTAACAATTAGATTTACTTCCTCCTCAATAATTTTTGATTTTCTTGTAGATGATGTAGATGCCATAAATTGATTTAGGGTTTTGGCTAGCAGTAGGTTAACAAGATGTTCGATAGCAAATGAACTTACTTGGAGTCATCAAAGAGTGATGTCGGTTTGATCAATAGTAGTCTTGAATCCTTCTAAAAATTCTTTAGCTTGAACTCTTATTTGTGAAATCTTCACTCTTTGAAATTGCAATGTGACAATGAACTCTATTTCCCATGTATTTATAGACTTTTTGATATTCCAGCTCAAACTTTTGTGTAATAAATGCTTGACCTAACTTTTGGTACATAAAATCTGTCAGCTCAGTAAGACTACAATTCACTTGTCACTCAGTTAACATAGAATTTCTTTATCAGTTTGCACTATTTTCTGGTTAACCTTGTGTAGTGATTACCAACAGGTAACCAACTCTCGGTCTCTCTTTTATCGACTATATAACATTGTTAGCTCATAACATATAAACCTTAATGCATCTTTATTCATGTCAATTTGGAATAAGTACATCATGTATAAGAAACTCTATGTAAGATGTGCTCATTATAAATATTATTCCCATACATACCTTTGTCACCTTAAGTGGAGTTACCGATGTCATCCAATCTAGTGGATGAGGTTTCACCGACAACATTACTTGACTCAACATTCTCATCTGATGATTTTCTCCACATAGTGTTCCTTATATTCATGATATCTGAAATGGTGTGTCCACTCTCAAATACATGATTCTCTTCTAGTGTTTGATCTCTACAGTCCTTGCTTAAATGACTGACTTTATGATAGTGCATGCATGCCATCCCAGTGTGTGTCCAGCTTCTTGATTGTCCAACCTATCTTTTCTTGTAACAATTAGTAGCAATGTTCTCATACCTTCCACATGTAACACAGTTGGTCCATGTGTTATAATCCCAAATATAAGAATTACCTTGTCTCTTCAGTTGGTAAGACTTGTGCTGTGTTTTCTACTTAGGAGTCCACACTTGCTTCATTTTCACCTCGCATTTCCCTGTAGTGTGTCCATGCTTATTACAAGTATAGCATAAATTATCCATAGCAGTATTGTTGGCATCATTGTTTATCTTAGCTCTACATTCATAAGCTTTATGTCCATACTTTCCATAGTAGTAACAATATCCATCAAATTTAGGAATAACAGGAGGTTTACCTTGTGCTTTGCTTCTACAAACATTGGAGGTGTGACTTGGTTTGCCACAGTGATAACATGTCAACACCTTTGGTCTTTGGTTTTGATTGTAGTTGACCTTTTCAGCTTGTTGTGATGATTCTCCTTCACCAGTATAGCCTATACTAGCTCTACTCCCAAATCTTCTTTGATTAGTCAGAAAGTCATCAATCTTCTTGGAACTGTCCTTAGCTAACTTCTTCATTTCATTGTGCTACTTTTGTATATTTATTTCATTTATTAGCCTTTCATTATCTTCTCTAAGTCTTGCAACATCTTCTAATCTTCTTGAAAATTCTTCATTTACTCGGTTAACCTCTTGATTCACAGTCATCATTTGATTGGATACTTGGAATTAACAATCAGTAAGTCTTTGTATCTCACCTTCCTTAGCTTGAAGTTGTTCAGTCATTTGTCTTTAGTCTTTAATAGCTTGATTCCTATCTTGTTCAGCTTGTCTAGCATTGTTCATTATCTTCACCATTCTCACCATCTGAGTTTCTTGACTGATTTGAAGTTCTTTCACTTGTTTAGATAGATGTTGATTCTTTTTAGATAGATCAGAGATTATGCTTTCAAATCCATAAAAAATGCTACAAAAACTAGATCTAATATGATCAAATATATCATCAATAGGTTCTTCATGATAACTGATTTCATTTTGTAGAATTGCAAGGTTCTTCCTTTCAACCAATAATTTCTTCAATTCTTCTTTAGCTTGCTTATACTATTCGATAAACATCTACATTTGTATCTTCTGATTCGCAATAGTCTTATCCAGCTTGTATCTCTCCATGACTTAGATCATTACCCTTCAATGGTTAAACTGTCCAATAAGAGAACTTAGCTTTGATACCAATTGTTGGAATTAGGAAATATAGATACTGATAGGGGAGGGTTGAATTAGTGCCTTTAAAAACTTTACTTGTAAACCTTTTAGATCTGTAACTAGAAACACTGATAACCAACCAAAATAACTTGTATCTAATTGTATGTATTAATCATTCATTTAACTTTTAAAATTAAACAACATGAAATCAAACAACAATCACATAACATAAGTATTTTGGTAACGCAGAAACCCCTGGTAGAAGGTAAAAACTACAGTAGGGATGACACCCACAAATTCTTCACTACTGCAAATAAAAAAGGTTTGCCTATTAGGGCTGCAAGTTTTGATCACTTCTAGTGATCTTACCCTTTTAGGAGTAACATGTTAGATTAGCTAGATCTACCTAGTTATAGGATTTTGACAACACTTATGAAGTGTGCACTCGGTTAAGAGATTTATATAAGACTATTAAGTCTACTCTATTAAGAGATTTTATCTAAAATTCTATTACAATTGTTAGAAAGAAATAGGAAACTGATCTGCTATTTGATAACTCAATTGTTGGATACAGATCTATAAGTTCTGAATCTATTTCACCTTTTCTATGATGAATCTCTGCTCTGATCTTCTTGGTAGCCTTTACTGATTCTACTTAATCTGATAACCTTGGTAATCTTCTCTGTTAACTGATAGACTTAAAGTTAGGCAACTGCTTCAAGTACTCCTTAATTCATATATCAGTTCTCACATCAGTTCACACCAAAAATAATGTAAACATACATTTATATAGCGATTATCTTTTGCCACGTTAACAAAATTAGGTTACACAACATAGTCATAACCCTAAGATTTATGGTGTACAAAAATAACCTAGATCAACTATTACATAAGATATACATTGCATTTAATGAATATCATAACAATAAATGTTCCTCGATCTTGGTAAAATGTTTTCTAATCTGTTGTAATTGTTTGCATAGAAGAATGTGCCATTACTGATTACTATGCCATTTTCTATCATCTTTGATAAACACTGTACAAATTTCTTAGTGTATACTGACTCTCGGTGTCTACTATCTCTCAGTGTCGGTGATGTTGTTGCTTAGTAAACTGTGTAGTGCTTGACGTGTATACTTTACCGACTAGTCTATCTTGCTTCTAGTTACCGACTTGCACAATGTAAGTGACCAACTGATATATTTGATAACCTTTGATACTAATGACAACCATGAATGCTCAAACAGAGATAACAAATATTTCCTAAGGTTTGATCATTTATCCTAAGCTTCATTTAATTAAGAGAACATTATCCATTTTAATTAAATAAAAATCCCTTTTAATTAAATAAAAAAATCTTTTAATTAAATAATAAAATCACTTTATCCTAAGCCACATTTAATTAAAAGAACAAATCTCTTTTATATAAATAAAAATCTTTTTAATTAAATAATGCAAAACACTTTGCTAAAAATAATAAATAAATAATAAAATAAAAATAAAAAGAAAAAGAGTTTTTGTCTACACATTGAATGCACACTTTCCAAGATGAGTGGAATCTCCTTTTTCCTCTTAATCACCTCCACACATCATTTTTGTCTCTTAACCATGTCCATTGATTTTGCCTCTTGAGAATCTTGAGCACATGGATCAACCAAGATTTAATCTCCACCATTGCTTATTTGTTTTTGCCTCTTAATCTTGACCATCCAAGATTATTTATGAGGAGCCTTCTCTTTCTCATTAGGGACATCTAGATTTTATATTGTTATGCTATAGGTTTGGAGAGCAATTTTGGAGAAGAATTTGAGCATTTGAGCTTGGATATTGCAACTTCTCTTTTCCTATCTTCTTCTCTCATGCTCTATGGAAATCCATTTAGACTAATCTTGCACTTTCATATTAGATTAGATTCATATTTCCTTCCATATAATAATCTTGCATAAGCATTTCCTTTCATAGATTAGTTTTCTTTTACGCATTGTTATCATTTAGAATAGTTTTCATTTGCATTTGCATGAATACTTGATGATCATGGAGACTAGCATTCTTATTTTTCCTCATTGAATTTCTCATTTTATGGTGTACTTTCATGGGCACAAACTAGGTCTAATCTTAGGGCCTTCATCACATACCCTTGCACTCCATGACTAAAGAGCTATGAGTCAACATTTGAGACCTCATTCTTGAGCAATCTTGGATTTAATGACTCGTAGAAATGTGTCAACATTTTAGCACACAAGAATGTGTTACAACATGTTGGCCCAAAAATAGCTAAAAAAATATCGGCCTCAAAAAAATGTACAGTACTTTCCTGATCTGTCACCACAAGCTAACAATCTCCCACTTGGTGACTGATCAGTATCCACACTAAAAAACCTCCCACTTGGAGACTGACCCTGCAGAAATACCACTACCATATAGGGCTCCCACTAGATCGAACCACCCTAGACTCAAATGTTCCTTTATTTTGTTCAGTCTAGAAGACCAACTAAAGCTAAACATGAGTTCAACTTCTCCCTTGATACTACCTTTGTAAACATATATGCTGGATTATCATCTGTATGAATCTTTCCCAGCTTTAATTTCCCATCACCCAAAACTAATTGAATGAAATGGTACCACAACTATATGTGTTTTGTCTTTGAGTGCAAAGCAGAATTCTTTGCAATAAAAATGGCACTTTGGTTATTTTTATGCAGAAAATTATCCGTCTGTGGATGTTCCAATTCTTCTGTGAAGAATTGAATCCATATTATCTCCTTGGTTGTCTCTATAGTAGCAACATACTCTGCCTCTGCAATGGATAAAACAACCACCTTTTGTAGTCAAGAAATCCAACTCACTGTTGTCCCACCAATAGTAAATACATATCCTATAGTACTCTGCTTTCTATTTATATCTCCTATCAAATCTAAGTCAACATAGCCTTGTATAGTAGTACTAGATCCCCCAAAGTGTAAACAATTACTAGATGTACCTCTCAAATATCTAAGAATCCATTTGACTGCATTACAATACTCAATACCAAGGTGACTCATATATTGGCTCATGACTCCCACTACGTGTGCAATATCTGGCCTCTTACATACCATAGCATACATTAAGCTCCCTACAGCTAAAGCATAAGGCACCTTAGACATTTTACCCTCCTCTTCTGATGTCTTAGGACACATCTCCTTAGTCAATTTCAAATAACTAGGAAAAGGTGTGTTGACTTCTTTGGCATTCTCCATAGAGAAACGTTGCAACACCTTCTCAATATAATCAGCCTAAGATAAAGTCAACTTCCTATTTTTTCTATCTTTGAAAATTTTCATACCAAGGATTTTTTTTGTTGTCCCCAAATCCTTCATAGAAAAAGAATGTGCTGACTGTTGTTTCAATCCCTTAATGTGATTCATATTAGACCCTGTTACAAGAATATCATCAACATATCAGCATAAATAATGTAGTTATCATCATCCAACCTCTTAAAGTAAAAATAATGGTCAGAATGACACCGAGTGTATCCATGCTCATTCATAAAAGTGTCAAATTTAATATACCATTGTTGAGGTGCTTGCTTCAAGCCATATAAACTTTTCTGGAACTTGCACACTAAATTCTCCTTGCCCTTGACCTGAAATCCTTGTGGCTATACCATATATACTTCTTCATCCAAATCACCATGAAGAGAAGTTTTTTTAACATCAAGCTTCTCTAAATGAAAATCTTCAGAAACCACAATACTTAAAACAATATGAATAGAAGTCATTTTAACAATATAAAGTTGCTTCGTGGAATGTTGGTTTGGGTCACATGTTGTTACCCAAAGTTTTCCCTTTCCTAGAAATTGTCTTGATTTGTGAAAAAAAATTATGATGAAGAAAGAAAAGCAATTGTGAATAAAAATAATCAGGAAGAAATTTTATCAATAACCCAGGAAGAATTTCTTAGTTTGCTAGACCTAGGGTTTGACCGACAAAACTGTAATGTCCATATTGACTTGGGATTATTGATAAAGCAATATGAGGCAGTCCCACCAAATGTAAAAGATTCATTTATAAAGGGTCTAATAGTTGTAGAGGAAAAGCCTTCATTTAGTGAGAACCATAATCCTCCTTATGATTTTAGCATTTTTGTGCCATGGGTTCAGGATACTACATCCTCGCTAGCATTTTGACTGGGACTGGAAAAAAATAGGGAAGTGGGTGCCAACATTCTTCAATTCAATTGGGATATCCATTGTGTCAATGAACTAGTAAGATATAATTTTGTTGAACACATGGTTCAATCGATGCAAGAATAATAAGCATTTCAATTAAAAGAGGTAATTCTTAGACATTTAGGTTCACAACCTACTTCTGCTATCTTCTACTAGCCAATCATGCTGTAATATTAATGAGCAATGATAACAAGCTTGAAATTTAGAGAGGGACAGGTACTCCAATATATAACTGGACACCTCAGATAATAATATATGATAACACAAGGAATTACATTAATTTTGTAGACTTCTTTTTGGAACCATTATACAAAAAAATAACAAGCACTCTAATGCCTATATTGTCTGTTTCATGTAGGGATTGTATCCAACTTGGAAGCACAATTCAGTTGGTTGACTAGTACTTAATGGAAGAATACATTGTGCTAAGGTTTTACGTATTATAACTGCAACCACACAAACTTCCAATGCATGTGACAGACAGGATGTTTGTAGTAGAATATATAGTAAAACTAGAGAGCACATATAGACTCTTCACTAGCTAGTCAAACAAGAGCATATTCCCTTCCTTACCTTTCTCAATTGAAGAGTTAACATTTGAGAGAAAGGTATCGCAATTTTTTTTTAAGGAATTTTTCAATTTGATTTAGAGTGGTAGTGGAAGTATGATCCACTCAATGTCATTCAAACAATTCTTGTTGCTAATAAGAACTTTGCAAACTTATTTCAACATGAAAGTAAACCATTGCTAGAGAAGTTGAAAAACAAGGATAACTAGGATGACATTACAAAAGAGATGGAGAAATTTTTTGCTAAGGAAAAAATTTCAGTTGAACACTTTTCATCACAAACCATGACAACAATAAACTAGGGCATTGTATAGCCTAGGATGTCCTACAATTTCTATGAAAAAGATGTTCATCCATCAAACATAAAAATACCAAATAAAATAGCAGAAGCTTGTTAGGATAGAAAATGGACAAGAATGAAAATGAATGATTTTTGGAGTATGAGAAAGGATCTTGTTGAACCAAAGACCAATGAAGATGTGAATGAAATAGACAAGGATGTAGATTTTAGCAAATTGTTGAATTTGGAGCATCCTAACATGGCATACGAAAGTTGTGATCCAGACAGTGAGGATGAGAATCCACAAATTGCATTGACTCCAGGGAGTTAGAGTGGAGTCAACAACTACCAGAAAAAAAGTATATAGAAAAGGGGCAATCATTGTGGAAAAAATGGGTTATAAAGGTGGTGGTTTGGGTCCCATAGGAGAAGGAATTTAGAATACAATTGAGACAAACAACTGATCATGATCATGGTGTAGGCCTTGGGTTTGAATCAGTGGACCCATTACATTCATCAGGAACCACTATGCCCACTAAAACATCCATTGCCACAGTTGGGGTTGAGGAATCTACTGCTACTGGGTCTAGTATTGGCACTGGTGCCAGTGGGACTAGGCAACTTATAAAACAAGTTCCCTCTCTAAAGAGGCCACTAGAATCTACAGAGAATCACATAGAAGAAGATAATGTTAAGAAGAAAAAGTTTTCTAGACCAATGACATTCAATCGTAAAGAACTGTTTGCAATTTTAGGTTCAAAAAAACCCTCTCAAAGTTTAAATCCTCAAACAAAATTAATTAGATCAATAGGCATTGCAAGCTCTAGTTCACCTTTCAAACATTCAAATCCTTCTGCAACACCAGATTTTTGTTTCAAATATTTCTATAATATAATTGTCGATGCAACAACCAAGAATAAGGAAATAAAGAAGAATTTATAGATGGGTGCCCTTACTATAGCTATAGAGGAACAACCTACATCCAATAGGGTTTTTCCAACATATAACCCTTATAGAGACATGATGGAGTTCAAGATTGTTATTCCACCAAAAAAAGATGGAACCCCAACAGAGAGTTAGATAGATTCATCTGAATTTCAAGTTAACACTCTCCAAATGGATTTTTCTATAGTTAAAAAAGTAGACAGAATTAATGTGTCAAAGTCTAAAAACCAAGTGGTCTACAATGCACTGCTAAAGCTAGAAAGAGAGAAAATAAAGGTTGAGAAAAATATAGAAAAGTTACAAGCAGACATTGCCAATGAAAAAGCAAAGAGGAAAGCTTTAGAGAATAGTTTGAAATAATTATAGAAAAAGAATTAAAAATCAACCTCTACATCTGCAAATACAGAGAAGGAACATGCAAAGGCAAAGTGAAGGAATGGGAGCAGGTGAAGCCAAAGACACTAATGGGAAAATTTGTAGAAATTAGTAACAAACTAGAGGAAGAAAGAGTTAGTTCAGAAAATTTATTTAAAACCGTGGAGAGTGATGCTACCTCTAACTAGGAATTGAAAAAATAATTGGACTCTCAGATGGATAAAGCCAATCATTGGGAACACAAAGCAGTGGAAGAGAAAAATAATTATGAAAAAATGGTAGAAGAACTAAAGAAGGCCAATAATACAATTTAAACTTTAATAAATACTAGTAATAATTTAGTGAAGATTACAAAAGAAGACATTTGGGGCCAAATAGTAGGGATGTCTCATAGATTGTGTGAGTGGTTTAAAATGCTTCAAAGTATGAGAGTATGTTATTTGAAGCTCCATAAGATTATTTAACAGAACATGGATGTTGTCAAGAAATAAAAGAAATAAAAATATATTATGCTACAACTCTACAGTAAGAATAATAGTTATCTATCAAACAAGGGAATTAGCACCCACCTTGATGCCTCAATAAAGGTATTAAGTATCAATTGAAAATGTGAGAAGCTATGGGAACCATAGAAAATGGATGACAAAGCTAAGAAGAAGATCACAAAGATGAAACAAAGGAAAGAGAATTTTGAAAGTATTGGTTTCCCTAAGGGATTTGACACAAATAATTTCATTGGAACATAATCTTACAAAACAAAGGTTGCAGGACAAAATAAATATTGATTTGCACTTTCCTCCTACAAACATGTCTCCTAATTGACATTGTTGAAGGAAGGATGATCCAATTAAGGATAGTCCAACCTTGCAGCTAATTATCAACACAGTGGAATAACATAACAAGATATACTCAAATCAGATTTTCATTAACATGCCCCGCTGTAAGGCCTTTTAGGTTAGGGCTAATTACAATCAAGAATAGTTCAGCAAGATCAACAAGATCCAATCCAATGCCAGCTAGTCCAGTTCTAAAACAAATTAGCAACTCATGGAAAACCTAAGGCAGATATGAACTTGAGCTCCCAAGCCTCCTAGTAATCTCCTTGTCTCCAAGCTGCAACCACTAGCTCTACTATTACAAACTATCAGAAATCAATCTAATCTTCAAGATCTCACAAGATCCAAATCTAACTTCCAAAATCTGATCTCCCAATTCCCCCATAAACAACTACCCTAACACTCCTTAAATACTAATCTTCAACCACAAGTTAGCTAGGAGAAACAAACTGCTACAAAAAAATATTAAATGCAATACAAGTTATCTCTCAAATAGCCTTACAATTATTTAATTCTCCATGTTGGCCTCCAAATCTACATAAGAGAATGCAATAATAGCTACCAACAATAAATGCTCCAAGTTAGCCAACCAAATCACCAAGAACTCCAGTCAGTAAACTAGAACTACCGAGTGCTAGAGAAACAACTGAGCACCAGTGAAACAACTGACCAAGCCAGGAAACACTGAGTGACACAGGAATCATCAAGCACAATTTCCACCAAGCACTAGAAGTCTCATCAAGTTCGTTCAGCAACCAAACTTCCTTCGATAACTAAGACCATCGGTTAAGGCTGCAACCAAGTACCACAAAACCAAAATAGCACACCACTTATGTAGATCCACCAAGTACCCAAGAATACCCCTACATCAGACACCCCAAGTTCAAAAAGATGTTCTCATATGCTGGAAGAACATCTTTTGGATTTAGCACATAAACCCCATAATGGTTCTTCACATAAAAGTCCTCCAACTTTTTAGCATGCGTACTCTTCCACTTTAGCTTCCTCTATATTTTCAAGTCTTTTCTTGACAACACACAGGTCTATTATCCATACTAATCATTCATACCTTCAGGATCCAACAACTCAACTTGGCTACCAATACTCAGGCTTCTCCTACCAAGTGTTGTATCTAGCAAAGGCATCAGGAAAAAATTTCTGGTCATCCTTCTCAACAATAAATACATTCTTCACACAATCATACATAGCTCTACAATCATATTGCCAAGTTCTATCGAGCAATATATGGAAACTATTCATCTCCATAATATCACATAACACAAGATCCTTATACTGGCCAATATGAACATCAAAAAAGCATTGTTCCCTCACTTCTAGAGCATGACTATCTTGCACCCACCCAATCCTTTTAAGGATAAGGATACTTCATTCTCTTCAAACCAAGCTTCTAAACCATGTCCTTAGCAACAAGGTTATCGATACAACCACTGTCAACAATAACATCATAGAGTTTACCTCCAGACTTGCACCGAGTCTTGAAAATTTTAATTCTTTGACAAGGTTCCTTCTTTGTACTGAGAAATGTTCGCCGAACTAGAAAGTTCTCAAATTTAGGTTCATTCTCAATATTCTCATTTACCACAGTAGTTTGTTGGTCACCAAATCTTCTTCTGTGTACACTCAAAAGAATGGTGTCCTTCTTCACCACACTTATAACAAGTACCCTTAAAGATAACTCTACCTATCTTCTTCTTCAGTTCTACAAGCTTCTATTCTTCTTTTGTAGTCGGTTTATCCTTCACTGAGTGATTAATCTTTTCCTTCCCTCATAAATTACTATGTTGTCTCCTCTTCAAGTTATCTTCTACCTTCAGATAATAGTAATAATCATCTTCAACGGAATCAATCTTCTGCATACCAAGCTCATCCTAAATATTTAATCTCAAACCATTCACATACTGAGCTACCTTTTCCTTACCAATTTCTTTGTGTCTAGACTGAATAGTCAGTTTGTAGAACTTGGTATAATCTTCAACAGTCAAATCTTTCTTCTTTAGATTCTGAAACTTCTAAAACAAGTCAAGCTCATAGTTGGTAGGTATGAACATAGCTTTCAATTTTGTCACCATCAACCTCCACTGATTAATCTTCATTTCATCTTCATCTTCTCTATCTATTTGTAATTCTTTCCACCAGAGAGTAGCATGTCCCTTCAACTTAGTTTGTGCTAATCTCACCTGAAGAGGATCTTCAATTTCTTCTAGCTCAAAGAAGTCTTCTAATTCACCAATCCAATCAATCAAGTTCTTGGGTTTCAAAGTACTAGAGAATGTAGAAACTTCCATTTGGTAATTATTACTTAACCGAGCTCTAAATCTGTGTGATTGACTAGTTCTATCTTCACCAGATCTATCTCTCTGGTCATCACCACTAGATCTAGTAGCTTCAAAGTCTTCAGTAGCTTCCTCATAACCAACCTCAATACCAATATTCTGAGGTACACCATTCATAGCCCTCATGATATTAGCAATCATGTCATTCTTCATCAATTCCATCTTAGATCTGAAACTAGATTTCACCTTTTCTGTAATCTTCAATTGTATAGCATTACAGAGATTTGTAATCTTTCTAGGGTCCAATCTTATTGGAGGCATCGTTAAAGATAAGAAAACTGAAAGCAACAAATTCCTACATTAACCACCTTGTGGCAACCTCCAAGTTGTTTGCAAGTAATATTAGCCTGCCACCTTGCATGAACAACCAGATCAAGATTCCACAAGTTCAATGCCACAGATCTGCAACTCGGATCATACGATCTCTTTGCCAACAAGGTCAAATTTGCAAGATCAACTTTCACTCAAGAACAACCTTTTCTCTAATACCACCTGACACCATTCAAGGAAGGAGGATCCAATTAAGGACAATCTAACCTCGCACCTAATTATCAACACAGCGGAATAACATAACAAGATATGCTCAAACCATATTTTCATTAACATGCCCGGCTGAAAGGCCTTCTGAGTTAGGGTTGTTAGATTAAATAATTAATTTAATTACATTGATTAAATTAACTTTACTACCTCTTAAGATTTCCCTTTATGCACTTGCATTAGTCATTTAATAATTAAATCTAATTATTAAATGCCTATTTACCTATTAGGTTTTCCCATTAGGTTTTTTGATCTTATTCTATAAGGATTGATCCATTGTATATTTGCATTAATATTCTTTTGGCTGATAATAAACTTTCATATTGTCAGAGCAAAACCCTTGTTTGTTTCCTAGAGATTTCTTCCTTGTGATAGGTTTTTGCATGCAGGTTTCTTGGGCTTAATAGATTTTTTTCATCAAATCTTATATGGTATCAGAGGTGGATCTTCTATAGCTTGTTCAAGTTTGAAGAAAAAAAAATGAGCAAGGGTTTGACAAAAGAAATTTGAGATTTTTAGGCTAATTTCAGAGGTTTTGGTTATAGTTTTTATAGGCGCATGCATGTGAAAGGGAATTTTTTTTGGGTGTCCTTCTTTGTGCCATTTACAGTGGTGTCTTTCTCAGTGTTGTTTACCAAACCTACACCTTATTCCTCTAACCATTGTGTAGGAGCTGACATTTGCATTGGCAGATCTGAAAAAGCAGAACTTCAAACCCTTGTGGGCACCATACTTTGAATTGCAATTTTTTTTACCTGTGGTTGCTATTTGAATTTATGGATATTTTCATCAAAAAATTTCAAACGTACACATGGTACTCAGTTGAAGATTTGTTTTTCTCTCTCATTGAAAACAATATTTTTCAACTTCTAGGGTTCAATTTATTAAATTATGGGGGGGTGTTTTATTTCTTGTTTTCTATAATTTACTTTAGTAAACTTGAAATTATATCAAAACAAAACCCCTTCCAAAAAAAATGGCCGAGACCTCTTCTTGTCTAGAACTTTTGACCCCTCATAACTATCACACATTGAAATCCCTCATGACACGACTTCTCTGATCAAAAGGGTTGTGGTCTTGTTTAGATGCAGTGCATCCAATTTTATAGAGGCCTTTTCAAGGTCATGTAACATAGGAACAAGATGGATGAGTCAATTGGGTTGATTTCTTTACATGTATGAGATAGTCTACAGTTTCATTTTGATGGTTTCAATACCCCTCTAGCTATGTGGACCAAGCTTAACACCTTGCTTGGTACATTGAATGAGTTCCAAGAACTTCAGATTGAGGCAAAGCTTACCTCTCTTATACCAAATCATTTTCCATCCATTGAGGACTTCTTGATGAAGTTCAAGCAGTAGAGGTCTTTATTAAAGGGATGTGGAAAGGCTAAGACTGACACATAGTGTATCTACTTGATTCTATCAAAGCTTCAGGGAAATTTTCAGATTTTCTCCTCCACCTTCCACTCTACCATGGATGCATTAGGTCAGAGATTCTAGATGGCCACTTTTGAGGTGTTCTATGATCGGTTGAATAAAGAGGAGGCCAGCCTCATACAGTTGGATTCTTTATCTGGGACTAAGAACTAAGTTTTGGTTGCTAAGACTTCTAAGGGGACACAAAAGCAGAAGCAGAAGCCCAAAATAGATTCAGTTGACATTGAGAATTCCTCCAATCCACCTTAGAAAATAAATTCTAAGAAATCCACTCCTAAGGGTAAATCTTTTAAGTGTAGTGAGTCTTCCTCCAAGACCAAGAAGTTCACAGGTGAACCTTTTAGTTTGTGTGGCAAGGAAGGGCATCCAGTTTCTAGGTGTTAGAAACATCTTGAGGCTCTAGATGAAGCCTTACAATAGCATAGTATTGCTTCTCCACAACCTTCACCTAATCCCATAGGGAAATGGCATACTCTTTTTGCATGAGCATTATCTTCCACTACTACTTGGATCATTGATTCAGGTGCTTTAGACGATATGACACACACACCTAGTTTGGTTACCTCAGTTTCTCAGAGTGCTACTACATAGATTGTAGTTGGTGACTCAACACAAATTTTAGTTATAGTTTCTAGTACTATTTCATTGGATGATGGCTCTCTATAGGATGCTCTTTTGGTTCCTACCATTTCTATTAATGTCCTATCTATCTATCAGATTTTCCATTCTGGTTCTAGTAAGAAAGTTGAGTTCTCACCAAATGATGTAGTCATTAGAGACCTCCATGATCCTAATTTGGTTGTTTCTACTAGGAGTGTTGATTCAGAGTCTCACTTATACAGGTTTGATGGCTTTGAGAGCTCTGATTATACAAGTGTTTCTCTTGTTTCTCATGCAGACACAATGGGAAAGATTTGGCATGAGCATTTTGGCCATGTTAACTACAAATATCTATAATAGATGAGTACATAGGAGTTAGTGATTGGGCTTCCTCAGATCTCTTGCACTGATGGTGTTTGTCAAGGTTGTGCACTTGGAAAACATCACAGAGATCCCTTTCTAACAAGTCAATCCTCACATGCTAAGGCACTATTAGAGTTGATACATAGTGATCTCGTATCATTTCCCACTCCTTTTTCTGGTGCTCATTATTTTCTCACCTTTATTGATGACTTCTCTAGATGCACATGGGTGTACTTCTTGAAGTAGAACTCTAATGTCTTTGATTCATTTCGAGTCTTTAAGACATTTTTGGAGAAGCAATCTCATCTTTATGTCAGGCAGATACACACTGACAATAGGGGGAATATGTGAATCAGTCTTTTCATGATTTTTACACTGAACATGGTATATTGTATCAGCTGACAATCCCCCATACCTCTCAGTAGAGTGGTGTTGCTGAGAGAAAGAATAGAACATTACGGGAGATGGCCAATTTTATGATACAGTCTTGAGATATGCAACCTTCTTTTCAGGTAGAGGCAGTAAATTATGCCAACTACATTTAGAATCAGATGCCTCATAAGGCATTATTCCATTTGACTCCTAAGGAGGCTTGGTCCCATGTCAAGCCTAATGTTTCTATATTTTGAGTGTTTGGTAGTGAGGCTTCGGCATGGAGAGGAAGAGCCAACCACTAATATATGTTCGCTACTATGAGGATATGATTGTATACAGGTTGTTTGATCCTGATTCTAGAGAGGTCTTATTTTGGTGAGATGTCTAGTTTGATGAGCACTATCCTCAAATGGAGCCTCCATCACTAGCTTCTCCCTCATTTCCTAGTACTTCCTCTTCTCCTCTTCAGGATTCTATATTGTTTGAGTATGATTTAGATGATGATCCATCTTCTCCTCCTCTACTAGATATTCCACGAGTGCCCATGTGGTTTTTGGATACTATTAGTGTTGTTGGTTCTTTGGAAGGAGATCCTTAAGATACCCATCATACTCATGCTCAACGATCTGGTTTATATGATACTCAAAAAATTTTAGAGGTGACAAGACATCCTGAGTGAGACAGGGCTATGGATGAGGAGTACTCTTCTTTGATAAAGAATCACACTTGGGATCTTTGTACTCTTCCAAAAGGAAAAAAGATAGCTCAGTGCAAGTGGTTGTATCATACCAGGTATGGTGCAGATGGTTCTATTGATTGGTATAAGGTACGTCTTGTTGTGAAGGGATTTTCATAGGTGGAGGGTATTGATTACTCTGAGACCTTTGCTCATGTTGCCAAGATGAATTCTATTCACCTGGTACTTTCTCTTGTAGCTTCACAAGGTTGGAACGTATATCAGATGGATGTGAAGAGTGTGTTCTTGCATGGGGATCTATATGAGGAGATCTATATAGAAAAACCTCAGGGGTTTGTGTAGGACTCTTCTCTTGTGGGTATACTTCAGAGGTCATTATATGGTCTCAAACAAGCCCCTCAAACTTGGTATGAGAACATGGACTCTTTCTTATAAGCCCCAAACTTCACCTACTATCACTCTAATCATACAATGTACATTCAAAGTCATGGAGCTGATCTTGTCATACTTGTGTTGTATGTTGATGATATCATCATCATAGGTAGCAGTTTGAGATGACAGATCTTGGACTTCTACACTACTTTTTGGGCTTACAGGTTATTCAATCTTCGGATGGGATTTCCATACACCAACAGAAGTATTCTCTTCACATGCTTTAGAGATTCAACATTCTTGATTGAAAGACTACTCCCACACCTTTTCACTCAGGTTTTATTTTTTCTACCACTTGCTATACTCCTTTAGTGGAGTCCACCTTATGTGGGAAACTTGTGGGTAGCTTGTTGTACCTAACACACACTCATCCTGACATTTCCTTTGTGGTTGGTATTGTCTCTCAATTCTCCCATGATTCTCATGAGAGTCATTGGCAAGCTACCAAACGTATTTTGAGGTACATCCAGGGTACTACTTCATATGGAATTCACTATACATCAGGAGATCCTCACATTGTTAGTTTCACAAATGTTGATTTAGGTGGTGATATAGATGGTTAGAAATCTACTTATGGATTTTCTTTTTGTCTTGGTTCTGGTCCTATCACATGGTCTTGCAAGAAGCAGATTGTTGTTGCATTATCATCTATAGAAGAAGATTATCGATCAGTCATGCTAGATAGTCAGGAGGTCTTATGGCTTTGACAATTGATGATAGAGTTTGGGTTTCCTCTTGATAGTTCCAATCTTCTTCAATGTGACAATAAGAGTGTCATTCATATTTCTCGTAACCCAATTGAGCATTAGTGGACCAAGAACATTGAGATCCGTATGTATTTCATCAGGCAACTGATTCAGGATGATTCTCTCATCTTGGAGTATGTTCTCACTTCAGAGAAGGCTTTTGACATCTTCACTAAGCCTTTTTCATCCCCATAGTATCTTTAGTTGCATTCTATGCTTGGGGTGAAGGAAGCTATCCTTGGGGGTTTTTAATGAGGCCTGCACCTTGCTTTTTTTTTCCGCATCTTTCTATCTCTTTTTGGAGGAGGGTTTTTCCCATGTGGTTTTCCCTATTTCTTTGATTCATAGAGATTTGGTTATGATTGGGTACCTCATCAGGCCATGTTGTCGAGACCCAAATTTTCATTCAACATTGTAGTTCCTTTGCTTATTTATTGCATTGTTTGTAGTTGCATTGTTGCTCATCTTAAGGGGGGGTGTTAGAGTAAAGAATTAATTTAATTACATTAATTAAATTAACTTTACTACCTCTTAAGATTTCCCTTTATGCATTTCTATTAGTCATTTAATAATTAAATCTAATTATTAAATATCTATTTACCTATTAGGGTTTTCCATTAGGTTTTTTGATCTCCTTCTATAAGGATTGATCCATTGTATATTTGCATTAATATTCTTTTAGCTGATAATAAACTTTCATATTGTCAGACACGAACCCTTATTTGTTTCCTACAGATTTCTTCTTTGTGACAGGTTTTTGCATGTAGGTTTCATGGGCTTAATAGATTTGTTTTTCATGAAATCTTACAAGGGCCAATTACAATCAATAATAGTTCAGCAAGATCAACAAGATCCAATCCAACACTAGGTACTCTAGTTCTAAAACAAATTAGCAACTGATGGAAACCCTAAGGTAGACCTAAACTTGAGCTCGCAAGCCTCCAAGCAATCTCCTTATCTCCAAGCCACAACCACTAGCTCTACTATTACAAACTATCTAAAATCAATCTGATCTTCAAGATCTCACAGGATCCAAATATAACTTCCCAAATCTTATCTCCCAATTTCCCCCTAAATAACTACCCTAACACTCCTTAAATACTAATCTTCAGCCACATGTTATCTAGAAGAAATAATTAACTCCTACAAATAATATTAAATGCAATACAAATCAGCTCTCAAATAGCCTTATAATTATTTAATTGTCCATGTCGGTCTCTAGATCTACAGAGGAGAATCCAATAATAGCTACCAACAATAAATGCTCCAATTCGGCCAACCAAATCACTAAGAACTCCAATCGGTAAACTAGAACTACCAAGCACTAGAGAAACAATCGAGCACCAGTGAAACAACTGACCAAGCCAAGAAACACCAAGCGACACATGCATCATCGAGCACAATTTCCACCAAGTGCCAGAAGTCTCACTGAGTTCCTTTAGTGGCCAAACTCCCTTCAATAATCAAGACCATTGGTTAAGGATGCAATCGAGTACCAAAAAACCAAAATAGCACCACTTATGAAGATTCACCGAGTACCCAAGAATGCCCCTGCATCATTGATACATTCATGGATTTCATCAAACTAGTGAGAACATTGAATGGAGTTTTAGAAGCAACAATACTGTCAAGTCATACTTCTAAATATGAATTGCTAATGAAGTTGTAGGAGTGTGACTATACTATGAACCAGATTGTTCTACCATTAGTGGATGTTTGGATTGACCTACAAAGATTGCTCTAAATTTTGAGCTACTGTAAATTGTAATATATTACAAATGAATATAAAAAATAAATAATGCTCTATCTAATTTTCAATGTATGTTGAGTTACTCTATTTTATTCAAATATTCTTAGTTTATTTACTCTGTTATATGCTATTGGAATAAAAACATTCATTCGTGAAATTGAAATTGAAATTTTAATGATCATTGATGATATGATACAAACTATAGTCATAATACTCTTTGTTCTCAAATTGTAATGATGATACATAATACATTCTTTCTTTTCTAAAATGAACATCATATGATAGGATATAGTAGTTAATAAGTTCAAAAATACCTATTCATTGCTATTGCTAATTTAGTAAAAATTTCCTAAATTTTCCAATTCATCTCTGCGTTGTCATCATCATCTAATTTTGGTATTCTAGTTCCTTCATTGTTCTCTTCATTTTCATCTATTTCATCTTTACTTTGACCTTTTCTTCTATGACTCCCATCGCCACCTATAGTTGTCCCATTCAAAGTCATAGATTGGTTAATGGTGTTTCCCAACCCTATTCTTTTGCATCTTTTCTTCCTGATTTCCATTTCTTTTTTATAAGGAAAAGTATTGACATCACACCTAGATGTGTAGACCCTCAAGCATGTTTCCAAATTATTATCTAGTTTGTTTTTTAGCTTTGATTTTAGGAAGCCCAAACCACTGAAAACTCTCTCATCCTCTACCAAACCCAATATCATGGTTTAACATAGATTAGCAAGCTTGAAGAACTCTGAAATTTTATCATGCAACATTGTGCTCTGTTTTAGTTATGTCCAAATCCTTTTTGTCAAGCCCTCTTCATGTGGGTTATGCATTAATTGATATTCATTCTTCATAGTCCTTACAAAAGTGCCTAATTGCTACTAAACAAGACCCTCATCTAAAATTCCATTGATAGTCACTCCATTGAATACTACAGATTTGCGAAATTCCTTTATCAAAGTCAACAACCTATTACGACAATCTTCCTTAGAGTTTAAGTGTCAATATTGAGGAAACACAATTGGTGTGGCCTCAAGCAGTTGTTCATATGGGAATCTGGATCTTATTTTAGATGAAACTTTATAGGCTATGTCTCTTGTATTAGCTACTATAGACTCGATGATCTTGGTATTATCTAAACATGCATGCATACCCATGTATAGTATAAACATGCATGCATACCCATGACGTATTATCTATTGTCATAACTTCGTCTAAGGACAATGCAAGAAAGGTTGACTCTTTTATTTTTCTCTGTACATCCTCTATTTCAACCTAGGCAATATAACTTTTCCATTCCCATCCACTATTTATTGACCAATGAGTGATAGGATAGTTAGGAACTTTTAGAAAGTGTAACAAACCACTCATTTCTCGATAGTCTGTCATTGGACACCCTCTACTCAAAATATGGAAAACATTACTTAATTGAACAGCTTTTCCACATTCTTCTACTTCACTTGCTTTTGCAAAAATAGCATTAATAGAACCTTGAACTTCACTAGGCTTCACCTTAAATTTATGAAACAAATAATATTCCTTAGCATTCCTTTTATGTTGACATTGGTCCTTTGTTTTATATCTTACCACTTTTATTTCCTTTCCATCTTCAGTTGAGGTTTCGTAAACCTTACCAACATGTTTTTCTATGGTGTCTATTTTAAGTTGCAACCACTTTTCCTTTTTATACTTCCAACTACAAATCATACATCTACATTCTACCGGTGGCTCACCTGCAATTAGATTGTCCATGGGTTCAATGAATGGATACTTTTTTGCCCAATCAAATTTAAATCTCCTGGACATCTCCCATTGATGATTAGTTTTTTCTTTTGAATTTTCTCTCCCTTTAGTATTACTGTTAATTGAACCATCATCATCACTGAAGTTGATTGATTCATCCTAGTACTAGTTATTTACTTGAAATTCATCTTCAAGGTCATCTTCATCAGAGATATCAGGTTTTGCAACTTTGTCACCAGATTAGGTTCCCCAATTTGTTGAATAGACTCTTGTGTAGGTTGAGAACCTTGAAGTTGTACATGTTCTTCTAATGATGTACCTTCCTCACTTTGACCAACACCATTGTGTCTACCCCCACCAAAGTATGAAGATATATTTTTGCAATTTGTTGGCCTCTCTTGGACATCTCCACCTTCAATAGTCCTCTTCCTGTTTAACTTTGACTATGACATCTCCAACAAATTAAGGCTACAATAAAATTTTACTTGAATAAGATACTAGAGACTCGTAGTCATTTTGGTTCACTACCGATCACAATTGTGAGCTCAGAAATAGAATCAACTAAATTTGAATACTACTAAATCTCTTGAAACTATCCTTACATACAAAATCCCATTTTTTATTTTGGTGAAGGGATCAACAATTGAATATGATAAAAATTAATACTTGGCGAACCCCACATGATTTCAAGTAATTAACTAGGTGAATAGGGCAGGAATTTGAGACACGATTTTGTATGATGCATGATGAATTAGGTCCTAGTGCAAATAAAACATTCACTTGGACAATGGGTCTTTGGTGAATGGTGATACTCAATAAATACACCCTTCCTTAATCCATGGTGAATAAGAGTAAAATATACAATAGAAAAAAAGACAAAGAACCCAAGTACCATAGTGAAATTACATAAAAATAGTGGCAAACAATTTGACCACTAAACGTGACTTTTACAAAATCTAGGTGAACCAGTCAACTAGTACACTAAGATTTTTTTGCCAATTTATATACGTTGGACAGGTCATATTCACCATTTGGAAAATAATCACCACTTAAAAAATCCCTGTACACCAAATCCACTACATTGGGATAAATGTCTATCAAACATAGCATATTTTTTAGTTAAATCTTATCTTGCAGATTTGGATTCAACAACATTAAAGATTCCAATCTTCTATTTTGTTATGACTTTCATGAAGTTGCATCACCATTAGCATCTTTGAGCATTGTTCCTACCTCACCTACATTAGCTCCTATTATGATAGATTGTGAAAAAATTCATGAGCTGTGATATCCAACTCAATTATCTTTATTTGTAGCAGTATGAGATTCTCATCAGTCTAGACCTAACCATACATCTACAATCCCTATTCCAAAATGTTTCATGGTACATGATCTATCACACATCAAAATTGAATTGGATATCTTTGAGCGTCATCCAAAGGCATCACTTGTATCATTCCAGTTTGGATTATGTGAAGCATTTAGAGACATTTGTCTTGCTTCCTACATATTCCTATCTAAAATGAAAAGTAATCTTGCACATATTTATGTTTTTGTTTCTTCCAAAGGGGAGGAATCTGGTCCAACATTCATGCATCATCTTTAACATCCAGTGTTGAGCATCTACCAACACTTCATGGATTTAATCATTTCATATCTTCTAGGGGGTCGTATGATCTTCTCTACTTTTTTTCCTATGGAGAGAACATATTATACTTAATAGAAAAATTTCATAATAGTTAATGAGGTGGTTATCATGTGTCCTCCATTTATCACTCTTTTTCTTCTTCACTTGAACATGTCATTGCATCCTATCTCTTTTTAGAGGGAGATTTTTTTTCCCATTTTGTTTTCCTCCTTTCTCCTTCCTTCTGAGTCATTTACATTGTAAATGAGTACCTTATCAGGCCTTGTTGTCAGCACATATATTTTTCATGTCCATCTAAGCTATGCTTAAGGGTACAATTGGGAGGGTTTTTAGTGTTTCTAAATTTCCACTTGGATTTTTTATATCTAGTTAGGTGTCACTTATTTGACTTATTCTAGGTGAGGTGTTAGTGTAAAGTATTAATTATATTAATTAACTTTACTCCCTTCTTAAGATGTCAACTCTTTTTCTTTAGTTGTTTATATTTAAACACACATGCATGAGTTGTTATAAACTCATGCACTAGTTTTTTTAAATATAAACTTGCATGCATTAGTCTTGTAATAATTTAACTAATTATTACATGCACTAGGGTTTTCCTTTCAAAGCTTTCGATCTCCTTTATAAGGATGATCCATTATACATTTAATTCATTCATTATTTGAGGATATTTTCTTCTTCATATTTTTGAGTCAAACACTTACCCACTTCTTGTCCCTATTTCCTTGTAACAGGTTTTTGTATGTAGGTGATCTTCAGGTTTTGTGGATTTGTATTTCTCAAATCCTACATGGTATCAGAGCCTAATCTTCTATAGCTTGTTCACGTTTGAAGGATTTAGCTTAGGGATTTTTTGGTTATTTTTTTTATTGAAATTAGGGGTTCCCTAAATTATGGTGCACTTTGAGCTCAAACGGACCTCACCATTGAGCTCGCAGCACCCGAAAACCCCTATTTGGATAAAAGGCAAGTCCAATTTGGACAACTTTTCATTTTGGGGTATTTTTGGGGTACTAAAGGCTTGGCACACTTCTCAAGATGGAATTTGTACAGATTGGCATGTTTCTCAAGCCAAAATTTGTACAGATTTGACACACAAAATGAGACAAATTGTTGCTATTTTGTATGGAAACCAAGACAAAAAAAATTGGCACCTAAATCGAGAAAAAAATCTGAAAGGCTTGGCACGGATCTTGAGGTGCACATGTGAAGTTTTTTTTTTTTCTAAAATAATATTTTTGATGGCGACGCCATTTGGCCATCAAATTTAAGCCAGTGCATGTTGTTTTAGCCCCTGGTCATATGGTGACCAGAGGCCAAGAATTTTAGCCCTAGGGGGCTTGCATGTTGTGATGGCCAGTTGACCATCAATTTTAAGCCCATGAAGTGCTGATGTCAGCACATTTAGACACCATTTGGGCCCTCCGGTGCAGTAGTTGGTATTTTACTCATAACTTGAGAATACGCTGTCGAAATCGGGCAAACAAGATATTGTTGAAAAGCTAGTTCTGAGCTCTATCTAGATATGGAGGTTTGAATTTATGATTTTTCTTTTTTGATATTTTTTTACTGTCAAAGCTAGATGTTCAGTTTTGCAGTCCAGAAGCTCTATATTGCGCATCCGCATTCCATTTTGGGAAAGCAAGATATCATTGGAAAGCTTGTTCTGAGAGATTTATTTTTCGATGAGTCTTTTTCCCAGATTCTATTCCAGGTATATTTTATTCAGTTTTTTGCATTTCTGCACTCTGGTAGATATCTTGGATGTTACAGGTCCTGGGATCTCTTCCCTTTAAGGGATGGCTCTCCTTAGGTTGTTCTTTTGTTTTAGCAACCTTCACTCTTCTTTGAGTAGTGTATACTTCACTTTTGTAGCATTATTTTATACACATGCACTGAGATAAAGTGTCATTATATTTTATGTATGAGATCTTGCACATGTTCATGCTCTTTGTACTCGCACTCCATTATAAAGTGCCATGGGGGGGTTTGATGTTTTCCTTTTTTTTCCATCTACCTCTATCAAGTGAGTGTTCCTTCCATGACATCAGCCTTAGGGTATCTTTATCTGTGTCTGTATGCACCTTCGATGTTCTTGGTTCTTCATGATGCAGTTCTTATTGGCACTCTTTTCAGTGTACCTGTTATTACTCCCTTGTCAACATTATGGGGGGGTTTTATTGATCATTCTTCTACTTCATTGGTTCGATAGTGTGAACTATGTATTCAGTATTTTTTCCTATGTACTAGGTGGATGTAGTGGCTGGGTACCTATGCATTTTGGTGAGATGGATCATTTACCATATAGACACTCTTCCATCTTTGATTTATCAGCTCTTCAAGATTTGGTGTTTTATACCATCTATATCTTTGAGTTCAGTTGTTTGCCTTTGTTTGCCTCCTTATTTGATTAGTGTCATTTGAGGGCACTCATACAGATTATAGTCTTCTCTATCTAGTCATGCTTTATTTTAGTGGAGGATCTTCAGATCAACAGTTACTTCTTGACAAATTTTGCATCCTTTTGCTTGAGTGATGTTCTACATGTTCATTTGTGTTCCTATTTCCTGGAACATCCCTAGTTTTGGAGGCTTCTTTACTCCTTAAGACTAGTCTTTGTCTCCTTTTGGAGTAGAGTTTTTCCCATATGGTTTTCTCTATTTCTCCCCTTTATAGAGACTCTCCTTTGTACATGGGTACCTCATCAGGCCATATTGCTAGGACCCATTTTTTTCTTTCAACACTGTAGTTTTCTTTGCTTTCTTCTTGCATTATTGCTCATCTTAAGGGGTGTGTTAGAGTAAAGTATTAATTATATTAATTAACTTTACTCCCTTCTTAAGATGTCAACTCTTTTTCTTTAGTTGTTTATATTTAAACACACATGCATGAGTTGTTTTAAACTCATGCACTAGTTAATTTAAATATAAATTTGCATGCATTAGTCTTGTAATAGTTTAACTAATTATTACATGCACTAGGGTTTGCCTTTCAAAGATTTCAATCTCCTTTATAAGGATGATCCATTATACATTTAATTCATTCATTATTTGAGGATATTTTCTTCTTCATATTTTTTAGTCAAACCCTTGCCCTCTTCTTGTCTCTATTTCCTTGTAACAGGTTTTTGTATGCAGGTGATCTTCAGGTTTTGTGGATTTGTATTTCTCAGATCCTACAGTGTCTAGTTGCTTGACAGAGTCTTAAAATTGTTTCATGTTTTTCTTAATACCTCTTCCTCACTTTGTAGAGATTAGTTCCATCCTCCCTTATTTTTACTTATTTTTTTTAGTTCAATGAGACTTTGGGTTCTGATTTTGTGTTATAGTGCTCATATTTATCTCTTTAGGTTTTAGAGAAATTAATAGTTTTGAACTTCAATTTCTGGTCCCTATAGAACTAGTTTTCCCTTAATCAAGAATATCATAATAAAATATATAATCATCGTTGATCTAGATAACATTTTAATATGATAAACAATCATAGTCTCATAGCCACTAGCTCATAAATTAGCGAAGCCATCAAACTAGATCCTAAGCCATATAATCCAAAAAATCTCAAAATTCCTAAAACTAGATACCATCATAACATCAGTAGTGATATAAAAAATGAACAAAGGAAAACGTCCATATCATAATGCTAGCATAAAATAATGACATGAGAACAATCAATGAATCACATAAAAGAATCAAGCTTAGATCAAATTGCAAAGAACACAATGAGTTCACAAAACATAGAATAATAGCCTCAAATGGTCTAGCATCATGAATAAGGTATACAACTAGCCACATCTCAATGGTTCTCACAACTAGGCATAAGGACATAAGCACTTACTTTTACAATAATATAAGTTAGATCACCCTAAAGGTTCCAACCTGTCACGAGTCTAATTAGATCATACCATACAAGCATATATCCAACCAAGCACATTCCAAGCTCAACCGATCACATATATCAACAAAAAAACATTTGCAGTCAAAAAAGACATCACAAGAGATCTCATCCAAGTACACAGAAGCACTAACACACATAATGTCAAAGCTACATCCATCAGCATGTCATGTAGGGAGAAAATAGATAAGGAACTATATAGTCCATATAGGAAAAATATTAGCTAAATGTCATAAATGCCCAATGTAACAACCTCATTTTCCACTAACATGGATAATACATGCTTAGACCTATGGAAGTAGGTACAATTAATGATTTATACCTTTCAATACTAGAACAATCACACTTCAAGTGTAGCTTCTCATAGTATAAATAGTGGAAGCACATATATAATAATTTAAAAAAAAACTAAAGAAAGGACATTTTAGTAGGGTAATCATTATTATGTGTTTGAAATTTTAAAAACATTCCTTTCATATTTAATTCTTAATAAATATCATAAATAATTATTTTATTTAAACTAAAGAATTAAATAGCATTTATGACATTTAAGAACATATATCCAAAAAACCCAAATCAAATAATAACCAAGCATTGCAATTACAATATCAAGTAGTGACCACTAGCACATACATCAGTGAATCAATAATAACATCTTAGTAACCATTGCAACACTCATCAATGAATCTCATGAAACTACATCAAGATAAACATAATCAAAATTTCCTTAGATATATAATCAATGACATATCATCTAATAGCATCATACCACATCATAACAGGGTCATCATGCACATATGATCATCATTGAAAGAACAAGTATAAACTATAATCTATATTAGCAATAATATGGATAAGAGTAAAAGAATGTATTGTAACCAAGTACATTTCATAATGCCAATACAAAATCAAATCATATGAATAGTTATGGTCCATCACATAAAAGAGTCTAGCTTGGATCAAAATAAAGAAATGTGGAACGCAAACTTGGGAGACACTATAAGGATGGTTTGAAAGGGATAGACATAGATTTAGAACACTTTATTAAGAGAAGGATGAGACCTTCATGAAAGACAAGGACATTGGATTTTTTCCTGTGCTCACTAATCTTGGCATAGAGGGAAGAAAGAAAATAATATGACAAAAAAACTAGCCTATTATTCCTAAATAGTTCAATAGTATATAAATTGATAACTTAAAAGGCTTGTGAATCAACCATATAAGGTAATTCACCTCATAATCACCTCAACCACCTTAGCCAAGATGGGTTTAATGGCTCGCTTAAAATTTTCCCATTTATTTTCCTTAAAGAAAATTGTAACAACTTTGTCCGATGCCTTTCAATCCCTATTAAATTTGTTTCTCTCAATAACCATGCCTACAACCTAAAAAACTAAGTGCTTGGTGATAGAGATTTCAACTTTGTAAGCATATAGACTTGCATTATGTTTGTTTTCATCTTTGTTATATGGACTTCATGGCACTAGATAACGTTGATAAAGTTTGTTGTGTTGGGCATGATAGGTCGCTGACTCCACACCTATCACCTTAGTCAGTTACTTTGATCAATTTAATATTTTCATAACTTTTAAATTATTTGGTAGCCATGTAACCATTTAATATACTCTAATTAATGTAGATAATAGGTTTTAAGTACTTATGTGATGTGGATGTTGTGTAATTAAACTCTGTTTTAAATTCTTCTTACATAATTGAAATGAATTTAAGATTATTCTTTTATGTACTACCTTAGTAATATAATTGAATACTTCATATTAGAATTGACAAATAACAATTAATTAAAACAAATCAACTCAATACTATTTTAAATTTGAAATTTGAAAATTTGAAATTACACTTTTAAACGTATAATTAAAAAATCCTCGAAAACATAATTAGATTTGTTTAAAAAATCATATCATCAATTGTCTTCTACATTTTAAAAAACAAAATTTACAAAACTAAGTATTCTACACTTTTTACCCTCTAAACTTGAAAACCTAGAGTGAAAAATATTTTAAGAAGGCACGTGAAATTCGTCTCCCTCTAAGGATATCTTGCATTCGAAAAAAGTATAGCTTTGACATATCAACTTAACCTCAACATGAAATAGTGGTCAATTTTCTGGTCCGTAGAGGCTCTTCTTTCAAATATACGGCTTTACCAGAAAACAAAAACCTAGTAGAGATATTCTATCTCTTTAATATTTTATTTTTAAGTTGGATTGAAATTCTTCTCTTGCGAAGCAAAGAACATTGAAAAGTAGGATGCACAGCAAAAGCAGGAGCATAGCTCACGTCACATATTCTTGAGCAATAAAAAGAGGGAAAAACTCAATTGGTACATTTCTTTTCTCGAGGACTACTTTACCTTTAAGTACTTTCTCTTTCCCTACTATTTGACATAAGGGGGGAAATTTTAACCTTTAGTTGTTCCTTCGATGGGAAGTTGGTATTGTCGACTCAAATCGATATTTCAGAAAAAAAAACAAAAAAACAAAGGAATATTATGACGCGACGTCCACAAACTAAAGTGAAATGCGGGTTACGTTTTTTTAGGTTACCTTCAACTTTTCGTATTCTTAAAATTTTCTATGTATTTGTATTTATTTAATTAAAAAAAAATCCGTCTATAATACCATATTCCTTGTTCTTGTGACCTTTGATAAAAATTGTAATTTTTTCTTGTTAAAATTATCAATATTTTTAAATAAAATCCAATAATGCAGTTAGTTTTGTGCTCCTTAGTTTTAATGCAATTATAAGCTCTACTAATTCAAACATATATCTTAATTATGCTAAGAAGAAAATTTAGAAGACTTGTCATTATATGTATAAGTTGCTCATTAAAAATTTGAGCTGCTAGCCAAAATAAGCTATGCAGCTATATGACCTATTCTTATTTTCAATATTCTACAAATTGTTACTCCACTAGAATAGGAAAAGATTATAAATTATCCTTTAACATTAACTAAAAATTTACATGAGAAGACTTGAGCTAGAAAAAATCTATAGAAACAAATAAAGTAAGTACTCACAAAAATAAAATAATAAATATTAGTTGCTACTACTAAGATAAAAAAAGATCACATAAATTTTGTTTGATCATTAAAAAGGAGAGAGAAGGATGCCAAAAACTCAGTTTAAAAGATAAAATAAACAATATCAGCATGTGCAAAAAATGCAGATGTTCAATAAGCCACCAGAGACATAAAAGTGCTTGGCTTGAAGCTGCATCTTCTGATGCTACTCTTCTTTCAAATATACTGGTCCTCAATATTATTTTTTAAAGTGAAATTCCCCTCCTGTATGTTATTTAAATCAAAGCACATTGAAAAGTAGGATGGACAGCTAAAGAAAGCGCGTAGCTCACATCACATATTCTTGTGAAATAATGAAAAAAACAGGATGTGGACAATCCCTTCGTTCACGATTACTTTTTCTTGAAGTAATTTCCCTTTCGTTATTTTCTAATATAAAAGGAGAAAAAACTATTGAAGTAATTATAATAATAACCTTTTGGGATTTATTCGATGAGAATTACGCTTTTCTGGAAGCATTTCGATAATTTAAGTAAAGAAAACAATGACCACTATGACGCGACAGCGTTACAATTGCAGCGTGGTATTTACTGTATAACAATAGGATTTCTGCAGCATCGCATTCAGCTACTTTTGCAGCAGACCAAATTATGGCAGAACACATTGAATCTCAAATTATGGCAGAACAGAGTGCATCTCAAATTATGGCGGAACCGAATGAATCTAAAATTATAGCAGAACAGAGTGCATCTCAAATTATGGAAGAAAAGAATGCATCTCCGCTATGTCATACCGGTGACCTTGTACAAATAATTCTCGACAACCACCCAAAAAAAGAGTACTACCTTGATCTTCTGATCCGCCGGATGGATAAGGCTTTCAATGCTTCTGTGAGTTATTTTTCTCCCTTTTGTGTTGCTCTTGATTTATTAGGCGTTTAAATAAAGATTAAACTTCTCGTACACTGTATTGCAGCTTCCCTCTTCGTCGCAACGAACGATTCTAGGGTTTCCAAGAAAGGTTCATTCTATGTGCGAGATTTAGATAGATTTTTTTCTCCCAGCCTGTTTTGATGTTTTATTTTGGTAAATTAAATAGCCACGATGTGTTTTTTCAGATACCCAAATCTTCTGTCGTGATGGAGTGGAATGATAGCAAAGAGAATATGATAATCAAGTGCGTCTTACTCGTAGCCATTATTCTGGACAGCTTTGAGGTTCTCTCGCACAAATTCAGAGATGAATGCTGGGATCTTCTTAATGCAATGTATAAGTTGGCTATTTCTTTTCATCGCCTCAAGGATTACCCCATCCTTTTTCAGCTTCACGAGTTGATCGAAAAGAATGCGGAAGCCAATCCTGGGCTTTGTACGATCGTGGATGCATCATTTGCATGCTTTGCCCAGAAAATACACAAGAAATGTGACCAGTAAGTTCTTTTACTGAATTTCTATTTCTTTTTACTGAATTGATCTTAGAAAATGAGTGTGTTATCCACGGACCCCTTCCTGTCAAATGGCACCTGCTGACAGCTAAATGATTTTTAACTGGTTTTCAATCTGTCTGTTAACAAAAATATATGGTATCCAAGTTCTGTTATAATGACATAGGCATCATCAAAATATTTGTGTTGTTATATTTATCTTGGTCATATAATATAATTGTAGCTTTGAATCTTTAATATATAAAAAATATTAGATCGAAAATCCCCATGTCTAAAAATTATTAACGAATAAAAAACACATGAAGAATCACATTCAATGCTGCTCTATTCTGCAAATGTAAGGCAACCACTAAAATAACCCAGGTTCGGGTAGTGGAACAGTGAAAACTCTTTCTTTTTTTAAAAGCAACAGTTAATCTCTCACAGGATACGCTTATAAATTTAAAATTAGTTATATATATATATATCAAATATTATTTATCCAACTTTATTACATCAACATTCATCTTATGTAAAAGTTTGATTCTGACTTGTATAGAAAGTAAAAACAGTATTTTATAATAGTTGCAACCTCTAAGAAGCAACAATTGACATAATCCCAAATTTATTTATTTTTATAAAAAAACACTAAAAAAATTAATCTAGCATGGGTCGAAAAGTTCTAGAAGTGAACGGCAATATTCCTATGAATGAAAGAAAGTTTAGGATCCACAAATAGCCAGCAAATATACAAGTAACGAAGCCCAGACAAAGAACTACATCAGCTGGATAGGAATATTCGTATAAAAAGGGCAGCGCAGGAAACAGACATACAGAGCCTGAAATATATTCCACAATTCCACTAAAAATCAAACAAAAATAAACAAAACTCTAATAAAACTGCCGATGTTCTGTAAGATATCAAGATTTCTACATTTGTTGCAGATTCTGGTTCTCTCCAAGCAGACCCTTCCCTTTTCCCCAAACCCAGCATCCAGTACTTTTTGTCTTTGCTCTCAAACTTCCAATCCTACCATTCAACAAACGGGCAACGTCTACGCAGCACCTAGAATGTACCATTGTCCAGAATTATTAATTAACAATTATAATCTAAACATTTTACGTTTTAATTAATTAATAATTACAGTCAATGGTACATTCTATGTGCTGCGTAGGCAATGGTCAATAAACTGTCCTGTATGTAATTAGGGTCAATGGAACATTCTATATTCTATGTACTGCATGGACAATGCTCAATAAACTGGGTATTGACTAAATCGTAAACTAAAACGTAAAACTTATGAGGGAAGTTTCAAAAAGTTTGAAAAAAGACTAAGTGTCCCCCTTGGTAAGAAATAAGTTTTAGTTTACAATTTAGACATCATCAATAAACTGTACTGTATGTAATTAGGGTCAATGGTACATTCTATGTATTGCGTAGACAATGCTCAATAAATTGTGCCATATGTCTAAAATTAGCAATCATACCTTGGTGTACAATGGGTATGTCGTAGCTATGTACAAGATATATGTAGAGGGAGAGGGAGAGGGAGATAATGTGTGTTTTGATTTGATAACATGGTTGGTTATTTGTGGTAGTAAAAGTTGGTGCATATCACTGGAGGGGTGATGAGGAGAGAGGAAGATATAGATAGGGGGGTGATAGAAAAATATAGACATATATGTAGAGGTGCGAGGGGGGTGATAGAAAGATATATGTAGAGGGAGAGGGAGATAATGTGTGTTTTGATTTGATAACATGGTTGGTTATTTTTGGTAGTAAAAGTTGGTGCATATCACTCGAGGGGTGGTGAGGAGAGAGGAAGAGATAGATAGGGATAGAAAAGTGGGGAGACAGATATAAAACTTGGGAAAGATAGAGGTGGTTAGAAAGAGATCTAAATATGGAGAGGGGGAGATGGATGGAGATAGGAATCTAGGGAGAGGGAAAAGCTGAGAGAAAAAGGAAGAGAATAAGAGAATGGTGGGTGGCTTTTATATTGTATTATTATTATTTAATAATGTAAATAAACTATATGAATAAATCTCAATATATATTACTATAGTTATAATTATATATATAGTTCTATAATACTTAATTATTATCAATAATATATTATAAATTATTGAAATTGGATATTATCATACCTATAGTAAGGAAATATTTATCCATACTATAGATTGATTATATAGTATATATGAAGTATATAACTGTGATGTTGCTATTAGGATTCAATTGTGTAGTTTGAGTCAAACTAATTGACCCATGTTTCAGGAGTAGTGGTTCACAAGAGCCTATCTCTCATGAATGAATGGAACATGGCTCAATGAGATTCAAATTATACTAAAATTATTTTTTCAATTATTTTATGAAGTCTTTGGGACATGAGTGTGTTTTGAGGATGACAAATTTGTTGACGTTCCTTGAATTGTGATTTCATATATTTCTTATTTAAAGAATGATCCAACCGATATGGATTACACAATTATTTTCCTTTAGAATATGAATTGATATCCTACACTTAAATGTTTAGTTATATCTCAAATTTATATTTTTCCCTTCTTGTTTCAATTTATTTCAAATCACTTGTTAATCATATTTAAGTCAAGCTTCAAAATATTAAATGGAGCATTTTAACTTCACTCTAACCCATCTCTTAAATTTATCTTCATATTTATGAAAACATTTATTTTTTAAAAAATACAAATGTAATAGACAAATTAAAAAAATTCTTCATATTTTTATCAATTGTATTTTTAAACCAATTTATTGACATGTTTTTGATAAATTAAGCAGCAAAAGGGTGCTGGCCTGTAGAACAGAGGACTAGTAGCACATTAATAGCATATTAATGTAACTAGTCAAGAAGAAGTAATGGATTAACAGTATCAACAATTCTAAATCTGCCCCTATCAAAAACAAAAACCACCTTACTAATCATACGAATTAAACCAGAGTATTTAATACTAGCAGTATCAAGTAAAGTATCAGTGAAAAGCCTCACAGGGCTAACCAGAGAGTAATAAAATCTAATAAAAACCCCATTCACAAAATAGGGGGATCGAGGGCTAGGCCAATCCAAAGTTAACCAAAACATAGGAAACTGCACTAATTTTTTCCACCCAACTGCTTAGACAGCAGTGTAGTCGCCCATTCTTCCTGCAAGAACAAGAGAAGGTCCTTGTTGTCCTCGTTAGTTTCCAGAGTGCCAGCCACCAACTTATCCTGCAAATGACAAAGATTCATCACCGAAGCGTGCATAATCTTCAACCCAAATTTATTGGTCAGCTTGCATTGGTTCATCAGGCCCTACATATTATCCTTGATCTCCACAATCTCTTTATCCAGCTTCTCAAACCTCCTCTTTAGAGTCCCTTTGAGATTTTTCTTGTCCTCCAGGGCTTCAGAATTGTGAACAGGGGAAGGGGGCTTCTCTAGAGGAACATGAGTAGGGCTTAGGAGCAAGGTGAAGATGATGGGGGCTTCCATGGTAGGTTTGGGTTCGGGAATCGAGCCATGAGGGGGGCTCATGTGGTCTTTTGAGGAATCATTCGTGGACTCGATGGGCTAGGAGTCCTTGTCAAACATGGAGATCTCTTTAGTCACCATTTCCAGCAATTTAGTTTTGCATTGCTCTTTGGCCAGTCTGTTAGACCTCCTGTGACCCGACCCACTCAAATCCACCTCTAGGCTGACCTTGCTCCCCATTAATTTTCTTTTTTTGGACTTACAGTCAATCTCCAGGGTACTATCCTCTTCCTTCCTATCTTTAATATCCTCAGACTCAGAGACATAAGAAACCTCCTGGGCATCCTTCCTGTGGAAAGGATTTTTAACACATTTCTTTCGATTCTTGCCCTCTTTAGTACCAGGGCCAACCTCTTGGGTAATACAGATGGATTGAGAGGAGGACTGGGTGG
The DNA here is from genome assembly GCA_027943335.1 of Chamaecyparis obtusa. Classification (NCBI taxonomy): domain Eukaryota; kingdom Viridiplantae; phylum Streptophyta; class Pinopsida; order Cupressales; family Cupressaceae; genus Chamaecyparis; species Chamaecyparis obtusa. Next base: position 223,876 of record BSBK01005303.1, read on the forward strand.
GCTTTTCATTTTTGGTTGGGGAGTCCTCGTGGGTCATCTCCTGGATGATCGAGGGGGGTTGAGGGGCCAGAAAAATAGCTTTGTGGAACTGATAGAGGTAGAGGAGGCCTTGGTGAAGGATAAGCATTTTCTTATAAGGGTTCTCCTTGATGTCAAGGATATTGCTTTCTATAGAGTGCAAGAGAAAGAAGGGGATGGATATTAAATCCTTGTTTCTAACATGGTTTAGGAAGGGTAAATTGTAATAGTAAAAGACAGTGAACTTACCTTCCAAATTGAAGTATTTCATGACAATGAGACATATTTTCGGCCAGAAATCCGGTAGCTCCTCCCTGTTGAAGCCCCCCTACTTATTTACTATCATCTTTCCATCCTTGAAGAACTGGCCAAGGCTAGTTGGGTCTAGAGTTTGAATGGTTTTCTTGTATCTTCTCCCCTTCATAGATAACCCGGTTACCTTAGCTATAACTTCCTCATTCAGCTAGATGTGGATTCCACCCACAAAGACACTTTTGTTATTCCATGATGGCATGAACTGTTTGGAGATTCGTTCATCATGCCCACACTTCATTCTCTCCATAAATCCCCAAATGTCACTCTCCTTGCAATAATGAGTCACCAGAGCATCAGAGGCGAAGGTCTCATCAATTTTATTCAGCTCAATGCGGAGAGTGTTTCCTCCCATTTCAAATTTCAGACCTTCCTTCACCAGAATAAGAAAGTAAACACAGAGCCAAGTGTTTCTGCAAGACTTAATAAACCCTCTGTTATTACAAAACTTTTCCAAAGAGTACTTAAAATGCTGGCTTTGAGGAAAATTTTGGGAGACAGGCTTCGTACCACCAAATCCAATAGATCTCTAGGTGTTGTTAATAGTAATAATGCTAGGGATACACTTGTTGTCCTCTTTGGCCAAGTAAGCCCTTTGATTCAGATAGTGCCTACTCCACACATTTAAAGGGTAATCATGATTCTTTATGGGGAAATGGTTTCCCTTTTCCATAATCACAAAAATCATTGGGACACGCCAGCACGTGATCCAGTGGGGATTCCCAATAAATAAAATATTGTGGCACATTTAAGCTTTGGTATTCATTTCTCACCCAATGATATCATGAGTCATCAGGGGTAATTTACTAACATCCCTCCAGCTATTGAGTTTAGCTTGCCTTAGGCCCATTGCTTCCATTAAGTCAACAAAAAAGTTCCCTTCTCTATACGTGTGAGTTATGGTGGTTCTCTGGAAGCTATTAATGAGCTCGCCAATCTCCCTAATGATAGGTCTAGCCCGCCACCTTGCACTAGCACCACTTTTGATAGCCTCAACCACCACCTTGGAATCCCCCTCAATTGCTAGCTATCTGACATTCAAATGTTTTACAAATTCAATCCCCCAAAGGAGACCCATTCCTTCTGCCTTGGTGACTGTGCTATTATTGATGGGACCAGCATAAGTCAGCAGGCAGTCACCTCTGTTATTTCTCAAAACATTGCCCCCTCCTTGGCTCAAATTGTTAGCCACCCCATCAAAGTTTAATTTAATCCATCCTCTGGGGGGGGGGCACCCATTTGGTGGCTTTTCTAGCTATCCTTTTAGCATCATCAAACCTAGAGAACCCTGCGAGGATGTTCCACCTATTAGCAAATCTCACTTCCCAGGCAACAGGAGGGTAAGGAGGGAGCTTCCATTTGGCCATCCTGGCATTTTCACATAAGATTTTGGTACCAATGTGGAGGCAAGCCTTGGGATGGTTACACTCCTCTCTAAAGATCCTGTTGTTCCTATCCTTCCAAATGGCCCAACAGATGTGAGGGGGTAGCATACGCCATAGGAGTTAGAGAAGGGGGTGATTAGAATGGCCTCTCTAGTTGATAAACTGATGCACATCTATGTCCAGGGCCCACAAAATACCTAAATTGCTGATAACCTCATGCCATATACTGGAGGCATAGTCACAATGGATGAACAAATGATTCACTATTTCCTCCTCCTTCTTACATAGAATACATCTATTCGCCATGGGGATACCCCTCTTTATTAGGTTATCCTGGGTTAGGACCTTACCATGCATTAATGTCCACCAAAAGAAGTTTATTTTCAAAGTGAGCTAGGGAATCCACACCTTCTTCCAATCCTATAGGTTACCCTCCTCCTTCAAAAGTAGATTGTAAGCTGATTTAACAGAGAATGTACCAGCCTAGGTGGGAGCCTAGATAATAGAGTCCTCAAGCCCTAAGATTCTGACATTAGCCATAATTTCCATGAGATTCTTGGCTAAGTGTTGAAGTTCTGGTCTATTCCTTGACCAGTAAGGAATATTCTCCCAAACCATACCAGTGATATAGTTAGAGGCTTGGTTTCCTAGGATAGGTCTGAGGTGGTCCGTAAGAGGTTTGAATTTGTCATCTAAATTAGGTTGGCTAATGATCCAATTGTCGTTCCAAAATCTGATGGATCTTCTATTTTTGATTTGCCAGAGGGCTCCTTTAGAGAGGAGGGTCTTGCATTTACATATGTTAATCCAGAGTTTGGATCCACTGAGGAGATTTCCATCTTGGAACATTCTCCTATAGGGGTGACCTTGAAGGTACTTGGCTTTCATAAGTCTACACCAATCCGCCTTTCCTTCTATAAGCTTCTAGGCCACTTTCATGGTAAGGGCTTTATTCTTCAGCCCAATTTTCCTTAACCCTAGGCTGCCCATTCTCTTTGGGAGGGAGACCGTATCCCAATTAACCAGAGACATCCTCTTCTTTTCTTTAGATCCAGCCCACAGAAAGGTCCTCTATATCTTTTCAAGTTTTTCTGGCATGTAGCCTCTGATTTTAAAGAGTGAAAGGAAGTAGACAAGGATTCCTTGAAGCATGGAGGCCACGAGTTGTAGCTTACCAGCATTTCTCAGGAACTTCCCCTTCCATCCAACAAGTTTCCTCCCGTTTCTTTCAAGGATGGAATTCCAAAAATCTTGCAACACCTCTTTAACTGTAAGGGGTAGACCAAGGTAGGTAGAAGGGAGCGAGGCCACCAAACAGTACAAGATTCAAAGCACCTTGCTTTGTATCTCCACAGGGGTGTTGAAGAAGAATAGCCTGCTCTTTTAATAGTTGATACACTATCCTAAAGCCCAAGCATAACTTTCAAGGATTTTTTTCCTCTACCTGGTCTCAATAACTGAGGAATATCCAAAGAGGAAGGTGTCATCCACAAACTATTCTAACACCACCTAAGGAATAGTAGAGGTAGGTTTGACACCTTTTATTCTCCCCGTAACAGAGAGCATGCAAATATTCTTGCTAATCACATCAGCCACCATAATAAAAAGGTAAGGGGAGAGAGGGTCCCCCTGTCTAAGACACTTCTTAGGTTTAAAGTAACTACCAGGAGATCCATTGACCAGAATAGACAGGCTGATAGTTTGAGTACATTCTTGTATGATCTAGATGACCATCTCATTAAACCCTATTTTAGCAAGAATTTTAATCAGAAAGGACCAATTAACTTTGTCATAGGCTTTGGAGATATCTAGTTTAAAAGCCATACTTGGAACCTTGCTCTTGTCCATAGAGTGGATGATTTCGTGGGTGGCTATGGCCGCATCCAAGATTTGTCTGCCTAGAACAAAGCCTTTTTGAGTAGTGCTTATAATCTTGTCTAGGAGAGGCTTGATTCTACCCACCAAGATCTCGATAAGGATCTTATAAAAGGTATTGCATAGGCTGATGGGCCTGAAGTCCATCATAGTGGTAGGATTGTCATTCTTAGGAACCAACACAATGTATGTTTGATTATGTTGCTTGAGGATGTGACCCATCCTGAAGAAGTCTCTGGCCCCTTGGATAACATCGGTCCCCACAATGTCCCAATACTCCTAGAAGAACACCAGAGGAAAACCATCTGGTTCGGGGGCTTTATAAGCTCCCATAGCAAAGACTGCCTTCTTGACCTCTTCATCAAAGACCCCTTCCATGAGCATGTTATTGTCACTAAGTGTTATAGCACTTTGGATGTGGTCCAGGAGTTGATTTTGGATGCTATCTAGGAAAATAGGATCCACATTAGAATACAGATCCCTAAAGTAGTTGACCACCACCCGATTGCTCTTATCCTTTTCCTTAACTTCATTCCCTCCTTTGTCCTTAATAGTAGAAATTGTATTTCTTCTTTTATGAATGTTGGTAGGCCTATGAAAGAAGGTTGCACGTTCCTATCTCCTTCAGCAAGCCACTGGACTCTGGATCTCTGCTTCCAATAGATTTCTTTTTTTTTCAAGGTTTCCTGCCACTTATGTCTGGTCGACTCCTCCTCAGCCTAGACCTAGGGTGGATAGTTTCTAGCAGCCAACTAGACCTGAAGGGAGGCTAAGGCTCCAGACAGTTCCATCTTTTCTTTGTGAAAGTCACCGAAGTTATGTTTGTTCCATCCTTTAACCTCCCTTTAGATAATTTCAAGCTTTTGGGCTATTTTGAACATAGTATTACCCTTGATATTGGTATTCCACTAGACTTTCACTTGATCCCTAAAGGATGGGTGAGAGCACCACATAATTTCAAATCTAAAGGGTTTCGGGCTGACCTTAGGGGTGTCAAACTAGCAAAGATGGAGGGGGTTATGGTTTGACATCATTCTAGGAAGGGAAGATAAGGAGGAGTTCAGGAAAAGGTTCCATGAGGAGGTGGCCTAGACTCGATCTAGTCTCACCTAAATGAGGTGGGGAACTTTCCTATTGTTGGACCAGGTGTAAGGGTTTCCCTTCAGATTGATGTCAGTAAGACCTATGGAAGAGATAAAGTGAGCCAGCTCCCCCATACTATCTAAGTAATCCATAAGACCACCACACTTTTCAAAAGGGTAAAGGGGGGTATTAAAGTCTCTAGCTAGCAAGAAATTCACAAAGCAGTCCTGATCCAGACGGCGGCCAAGATCAACCCACAGGGAGGCTCTACTCGAATGGGTATCAGGAGCATAAATATTAAAGGTAGTCTAATCATTACCATTTTCCTTGAAAGTGACATCAAGGTGGTTGGGAGAAGTATCAAATAGCTGACCAGATATCCTATTGGGGTTCTAGAGCGTACCAATTCCACCGGACCCCCCCGCAGCTTCAGAATAGAGAAAGGCAACCCCCGGCCAAAGATTGGGTGCCAGAGTAATGAAATTACTAGAAGACATCTTAACCTCTTGGAGGAGAAGAACATCAAACTTATGATAAAAAATGTAGTGTTTGACAACACTTTGTTTAAGGGAGCTATTCAGTCCCCTTACATTCCAAGAAAGAAAATTCATTTCTTATTTTTGAAGCTAGATTCCAGGGTTTGCTGCTTACCTGCTACAACATCCCTTGTGGTTCCTCATGATCTTCTTGCCCTGTCTGAAGGCCTTCCCCTCGGAATTTCCATTCCCACATCCACCCTTTTAGGCTTGGTTTACTTCTTCTATGTTTTCCATTCCCCTTCATCATCCTCCAAATCATCCAGGGAACTTGAGGGGCTCTTCTTTACTAGCTTTGGGGGAGGTTTAGCCTTCAACTTTGGGGATTGCACCACTAGATCCACAACAATGGTAGGTTGTTCCACCTTAGTATGGTTGGTCACCATTCCTTCTACGGGGGGGAGTTGAGCTACCATTTAATAGCTCTACCACTGGCTGGAGAATAGGTTCCTCCATGGACTCCATCAGCCCCAGGTCAGGGCATCCCTCCTTCATCACCTAGGTTGGTACAGTCACTCCTTCCTCAAGTGCCAGGTCTTCAATAGTAGGAGTTTCCAAATCCTTAGTCACCAAGGTTGGCCTAGATTCCACTTTCTCCTCTTCATCCAAGGTGGGAGGACCCTCAACCACACCCTTGTCTTTGTTCTCTTTTTTCTTTCCCCATCTTGGACAACTTGCAAGTATCACTAGTGTGGCCCCTGCTATCGCAGATCTAATAGAATAGGGTAGCATTCTCATACACCAATGTTTGTGTCCATCTTCCCAGCTTAGATTTCAAAATGATAAAGTCGGGCAAGGTTTTATTCAGGTTGCGTTTACACAAAATCTAGCAAAAATAAGTCTGGACTTCGATCGAGTCACCTAGTCTATAGTGATGAAAGAGCCAAAGGAGTCTCCAATCCATCTAAAGACTTTCTCATCCTAGTACTCAAGGGGGAGACCAGGGAGGTGGACCCAAACCAAGGCCGTTCTTGTTAGGTCCATCATCAGGTTGAATCTGGGTTTCCATTTTGCGAGGGCTAGGAAATGTTTTCCATAAACCCATGACCCCGCCAACACACAAAAAGATCCTCGAGAGTGGTAAAATTAAATAGAAAAAGTCCTCCTATCATGGTTGAAACTAGGACAGAACCCTTGATCTTCCACTGACTAGTCACCCATTTCTTCACCATCTCAATGGTAGGGTGAAAGTTGAAGAACCAACTAGCCAAAGATAGTTGAAAGTCCACCATCATTCGATTCACAACTAAATCTTGGAGTGAAAGTTTCACACCCTCCCCAGTCTGAATGAAATCCACCAGAAGAACCTCTAAAGATTGGTGAGCTTCTCCCCTTTCTAGTTGGGTTTTGAGGGAGACAGCAGGGTACCAGTAGAAGATGACACTTTTTGAGATTCCCCCATTGACTCAAGTGTTAGGCCCGTGATAGAGGATATCACGGGAATAGCCTGGGGTCCATGACCATCAGGTGGGTCATCCAAGGGGACAACATCTCCCCCAAGGGAGGTAGGCATGGGGGCCTGCAGTTTGAAACACGAGATGGGCAGGAAGTTGCAGAGTGGGTAATTTATTGACATGTTAAAATAATAACTACACAAATTTCTCTCCCATAAAAATGATGTTTAAATTTCATTTATCTAATAATATAACTATATAAAAAATTACCATTCCTAATACTATTTAAAATATTAACATTTTTGTATGAAGAGGGAAGGACAAATTTGAGGCCTTTCAACCACCAGTATACACCTTGTGTTGAAGGAAGTGAGTACCCAGACAATTGGGGTGAACTATTATCCCCTATTTAAAAAACTTGGAATATCATAGGACATAACTACTAACTAGTTTTTTCTAGTTGGCAATGATGGGTTTACCATTGTCACATTTTTGTGTCTCCAAATGTGGATGTGTTGAGGATGCATGATCTTTTGACAATAATTTAACATTATTACCAACTACAAAAGAATGAGATTGAGTTGTTAGAGATGGAAGATATTTGATATCGATGTGCCAACGATGGGAATAGTGCATGTAAGGTTGTTGTAGATGAGATTAGTTTGATATTAAGGTGTTGGAGATGAACTAAGTTGAATATGAGGGTCTGGTACATGATAGGAATCCATATCAAGGGTTTGGAGATGGAAAAAGGCATTGAACATGGGAGAAGTTTAATATCATCCTATTAAATATGGGAGCAGTATGATATCATAGTTGTTGATTCTTGAGATTTTGTTGTGTTTGACACTCCATTTTTTAACTAAAAACTTTAATACTAGGGTATTAGAGATCATGGATTTTGATATTGTTATATTGGTGAGGGGAGGAGTGATATTAAAGATTCGGAGATGGGAGAGGGTGTCAGATATTGGAGAAGTTTGATATTAGTGTATACAAATGAGAGAAAAATGGGAAAAAGTTTGAAGGGTGAAGTTTGATATCTAATGATATTAAACTTCAAACATTTTTAATATCATAATAATTTATAGGGATATTTAAAAAATATAAAAAAGTGGGGAGGTAAAATTATATAGCAATTTTTTCTAGACAATCAAATAGATATATTATCTATTTTATAATATAATCATCAAACTAGGAAAATAATTTCCACATTCAACATATGTTGTTGTGCATCCTTTACTATTAGGGGAGGGAGTTTTGGTTGTTTTTTCTTGTTTACCTTTTATTTGGAAGCATGGGTCACCTTAACAATTTTTACAAATCTACGACTACAATAAGTATCAACATTTTCTATTTGATACTCATCCTCCATAGTCTTACACAAATAACAATTAGACAAATGTATGGAAAAAAAATCAAAACTTTCCCTAATTGATCTTTCATTCCTCTTCGGCATACCTATTGCACACAAAGGTGTGATTGCTAGTTAATTAGATCAATTTTCTAACTCTAGTGGTACCAATAGTGTATAGTTGTTAAGACATTTGTTCATAAGTATTAAATCAACTATATAAATTTTCTAGTTGTCAAAGTCAAAAAATAGTTTGGTAATATGAAATATATTTCAAACAACACTTGAAATGACCATTTTTTGAATGGAGCCCAGAAGAAAAATAAATAGCTATAAATTTTTTTTTTTAAATCATCAAAATCTGATGTACTATTTAAGAATTTACTATAAAAAATATCATCAAAATCTAATGTACTATGTAAGAAATTTTTATGTTGAACAAAGTTTGTTACAATGACCATTTGTGCTCTTCCAATAAACCTAAATAATAGTTATAACAACAAAAAAAAAGTCAAAATATATAATGTACTATAGACCAAGTTAGTTATAGTCCCCTTTTATTCTTTTCTTTTGGTCCATAGATCATTGAACTTATTGGAAAATGTCAATTAAAATTTTTAGATTTTTTAAGAGTGTCGTATACTTAATGCCCTGTTTGAATTTTGAAAGAGACATTGAATATTCTATGAAAATTGTCTCATCAGATCTTCAAATCCCACTGCTACTTTTATATTATATTATACTATGCAACTTTGTAATTAATGGATATAAAATACGAGGCCTTCCATTTATGTGGGCGATTAGACAAAAAAGTGGGCATATGATGATTATTGGTAATTAAAACAGCATAATAGATTAAAAAAAAATTTAACAAGTGGTGTTTGTAAAAGAAAGAGCAAGTATAAATGAGCATACTTAAACCAAATGGAATCATGAAAAGGGAATAAGAGGACACTTACAAGTGAGTGAAGTTGTGGTGTTGTGGTCGCCCACAAAACATAGTGCATATCTTCTACGTGCATCCCCAAATAGAGTGCATGTTTTCCACATTTTTCTATTTCATATCCTCTAAGTAGCAATTGTAAGTTATGATGGAAAATTTACAAAGGATGGAGCTTCTTTCTCATGGATGACTATCATTACAACTCACAAAAATATGGTTTTCCCATTGCCATCATCGTCATGGTGTGTGCCAAAATGGGAGCTCTAAAAGCTGATGAAATTCATTAACACAGGCTAGCCCAAAATCTACTTCACAGATCCTAGAGCAACCTCCATGCAGTGATCACGGTGTCATAGTTAGATTTAACGAGCATAGTCAAGCCTTATCAGAGCTTGGGCTTCAATAAGAAAAGCAGTCCAGATGCTAATCATACACAAGATCAGGAATCACTAGGGAAGTAGAAAGCTTCCTTAGTCAACCTCTGGTTACAGAAAAGGTTAACATTCTTGAAACTTGAGAGTTCCAAAACTAAGACTGGCCAAATCAGCATGCAATGATTGAATACTTTACATAAAATTAGCATTTCACGTGAGTAAGGAAAGACTCCAATTGAAGAATCTCTAGGAAGAGAAATGCCTAGAGGATAAAGAAAAACTTGGCACCTTTACAAATTGAATAACAAGATTTGGTTGAATAAATTAAATAAAAGACATCTCACGGAAGCTTCTAAGCTATTTTTCTTACAGTGCCAATGTTTGCATTTTAGAATTTTAGACATGCTTATGGATGATGAAAATGATTATTGAGCCTAAATAAGTGAAAAAGGCACAGGATAGATTTTTGAATGTAGAAAAGCAGATGTTAGATACATTGCAACAGAAAATGCACTGCAGGAATGTAGCCTTATTACACATTGAAATCACTATCAAAGATAGTGAGAAGACACACATACACATGAGAAAAGAAACAAACCATATTCAAAAATATTTAATTCAAACATGAAAGCGTGCAATATATGACCATGGTAGGTTCTTTGAGAGGGCACCGATAGGCCGTACCTTGTGTTTTTGTATGGGCAATTTGGGCTTCATAGTTTTTTTGGTCCACGATTGATGATTAAGATAGACATGCAAGATTGGCTAGCTCTCAATGGATTTTAAATGGAGTTTCAAATTGGGAGGGATATCACTGGCTATGGAGCAGGATCTGGGATGGGCTATGGAATTTAATGTTCAGCTTGTTCTGGCAGGCGACAATGCTAATTCCTCCTCTCTGCAGCTACCTTGTCTACACTATTGCCTTGTGAATTTCGTCATGCATTTTCAGAAACTGTGGACGTTGTCAGATAGCCAAGCACATGAAGGGTGTGTATTATTCTGCTTTGATGTGGTAAACTTACAAAATGAATCATTGAAAACCCACGATTTAAAAAAATGATTACCGAAAGAACCAATAAAATGATGAAACCCGTGGACGACTCTGATGATTTACATATGTGTAAAAATTGTACCTATGTATGGACATAACACTTCAGTAAAATATTATTGGTTAATAATCAAAAAATATGCAATAAAGATGAAAAACATTCACCAAGTGATTAACTGCCTTCTAATAGATGTGAGTATGGAATTCTCAGAAACAACTAAGATTGGCGACAATGCAACACCTAAATGAAGGATTTGAATATAAAATCTAATGAAATTGGATGCAGATTCAATCTATCTTTTTGGATTTTCTATGCAATAATGATGAAAATAATGTAAATGATCTAAACTTGATGAAAAATGAATTGAAATCTAAACTATGAATGGAAGAAAATAATGGTTAGCAAAGAATCTCAAAAATTGCACAATCTCTAAATTCTCCAGATCGTACGAGCAAAGATTCTCCAAATGCACGATGATCATTTATGAAGGATTCAGGCATGTTTATATAGAAATCCAGGGTTTGAGAACTCATGGAAAAACCATTAATCACGCCCTGATAAACTCAGATGTATTTTTGATTTATCAAGAATTAGAAATGTATTTAACTCACAAAATCACACAAATACAACTTTTTAACTCAAATTAGAAGTTCAGATGACTCCAATCTTCTTTTTAACTCATAATCACATGTTGAGTTAAAAAAGTTAACAAATTGAATTTAATAGTTGATTTAGAGTTTAACTACTTTTTCTAATTTGTGCATAGATAATTATGAGTTTATTTAATTTTCATTTTCTTTATTCTCCACTTAACTATTTTTTTAAAAAAAAACTGATTTATGGGTTAATCAATTATTTAATCAAACTTTATCCCAAAATTAAATATTAAATTTGACAACTTAATTTAATCATTTAAATAAACATTTAATCAATTATTTCTAGAATTTTGATTTATTAGCAAATAAAAATAATATTAATTAGGATAAATTAGGAATAATAAGGAATATTCCCCAATGTAGAATTAGGTTAGGATAGACTAGGGTTTTGATCATTTTATGTGCAGATGTGCCTTAGGTTAGGACTTTAGGGTTGATTTTGATCAATTTGTCGATGCAGGAGGTTAATGGTATTGAAGGCCATTTTGGGGGTATTACATTTTGTCTGTCTTTGAATTACTATGCAAAGAATAGTGGTTCAAAGATTAATCTATTTTTATGAAATCTGCACTTAGTTATGTGGTGGAGAAATTGATCCTGAAAGGTTAACCAATTCTGAGATAGAAACTTATTTGAAGATGTTGATTCAAGTCCTAATTGACCAAAGAATCTAGATGATGTTAATGGTTCTAACAATGAACCGTTGATTACAAAGAAGTTTCAAAAAACCTAATTCTAAACCTATGATTACGAGGAAGTGACTGTCCTGACTCCAGACCTGATTGTCCAAATGAATTGAAAGGATGCCAAATCTGAACCATTCAATTATGAAGAATCAAGGAACTAACATAAATGAACCGATGGTTACGAAGAGCTGATATAATTTACAAGATTAAGAGAACACTAGATTGATATAAATTTTGATGAATCTAATATGCCCCAAGTGACGAGGAATTTGATGAGTCAATAACTAATCATGGTTGTTGTCTTGATTGCTAAAGAAAATTTGATTAATAGATGTGATTCATGATGTGTGTGAAATTGTACTTATCTATGGACACAACAATTTAGTAAAATATTATTAGTTAATAATCATAAAATATACAAATCAAGACAAATATCATTAACTAGGCGATTTACTGCCTTCTAATAGATGTGAGTATGGTATTCTTAGAAATTGGCCAAGATCATTGATAATGCAACACCTAAATGAAGGATTTGAATGATGAAAGCTATGAAAATGAATGTAGGTTAATCTATGTTTTTGGGTTTTTCTATGTAATATGGATGAAAACTATGTAAAAATTGTTACAAGTAGTGGTTGTCGTTGCACCAAAAGATCAACCTGTTAATACCCGATACAACCACTAGACTTATAGAAGAAACAAGAGGTTGTTAAACCATGTCAGGAATCTTGAGGAGAGGGCTGACCATTTTTCCAACAATCTCCCCCTCGGCACTACCTGAGGGGATTCAAACCTATAACCAAGCTCTGATACCACTTGTTACAAGTAGTGGTTATCATTGCACCAAAAGATCAACCTATTAATGCCCGATACAACCACTATACTTATAGAAGACACAAGAGGCTATTAAACCATGTCATGAATCCCAAGGGGAGGGATGACCATTTTTCCAACAAAAATAATCTAAAAACTTGAAAGATGAATTGAAACCTAAATTATCAATGCTATGAATGCTATAAAATGAGGAAAACAATGGTTAGGAAGAATCTCAAAAATAACACAATCTCCAAATTCTCTAGATTGCACAAGCAAATATTCTCCAAATTCGTGGTTATCATTTGTGCAGGATTGATGCATGTTTATATAGATATCCAAGGTTTGAGAACTCATGGAAAAACCATAAATCACTCCCTGATAAACTCATAATGATTTTTGAGTTATCAAGAATTAGAAACAATTAACTCACAAAATCATGCAAAAATAGCTTTTTAACTCAAATTAGAAGTTCAGATGACTCCAATATTCTTTTTAACTCACAATCACATGTTGAGTTCAAAAAGTTAACAAATTGAATTTAGTAGTTGATTTAGAGTTTAACTACTTTTTTCTGATTTGTGTGCATAGATAATTATGAGTTTATTTAATTTCCATGTGCTTTATTCTCAACTTATGATTTTTGAATAAAATAAATGATTTATTGGCTAATCAATTATTTAATCAAACTTTATCACAAAAATACATATTAAATTTGACAACTTGATTTAATCAATTAAATAAATATTTAATCAATTATTTCTAGAATTTTGATTTATTGTCAAATAAAAACAATATTAATTAAGAATAAATTCAAATAAATCCAATTAAATTAATTAAGTGGCAGAATATAGTTTAATTAATTAAATATTCAACATACTCAATTAATTGACTTTAGGATAAATATTATAATATCATTCATCGACAAATAATATTTAATTATAAATAATTATGATAAATTAGGAATAATTAGGAATATTCCCCAATGCAAAACTAGGATAGGATTGATTAGGGTTTTGATCATTTGATGAGCAGATGTGCCTTAGGTTAGGACTTTAGGGTCAATTTCGATCGATTTATCGATGTAAGAGGTTAATGGTACTGAAGCCTATTTTGGGGGTATTACAACATGGTCGTCATTCCTTCTAAGATATTGTCAACCATTGATCATTTCAATTAGCTTAAACCCTTTCATAGGGAAACTACTATGATGTAAATATAAATGTAAACACATGTTTAGTATACAATGAAGAATTAAATAAGTCATCTAAATCTATGTTGGTAGAACTTAGTTTTTGTTTTTTTCCATAGGTTCCACTTTCTAAACTCATTTTCCATTTTTTTGAAAACATTACCCTTGTTTGTCACACCATTTCTATTTCCTTAAAATACTTCCATTGCACATTTATGAGACAACACCCAAAATAAAATTTTATTAGGCAATGCATAGTCTCTCATATCAAATATTTTTTCAATCCCTAACTAATATGCATAGAAAATGTATTTAATTCATAACATAAATATGTAATAATAAATATTATATAAAATAACACATTTATTAATATAATATAATAAATGTAAGTTGGAAAATGTGATGGCATAGGAAAGGGATTTTAACAATGTACCTAATAGAAGCCCTAAACCAACATTCTCCACCATATATGTAAATTGATATAATAATTGATGTAAATCTGAAAATGCCTGTGAAGAATACTGAAATTAAACAAGATGAAATACATACCTCATAATAAAGTTGATCTAGAAATACCTATTTTTTGGTACTGTATTCAATTTCAGGAAATTCTGCAACCAAATCTGGCTTGGAAACACATAAATAGAGAAAATCCAAAAAACCTTTTTTTTTAAGAAAGGTTGACCTTGACCCAAAACACAGATAAGATCTTATCCTGGGGCACAATCTTACCCCTTTATGTCAACCTTGACCTACGCCATCCAAACAAAAAATATGCTTGCGGATCCCAAAAGTCTGTCAAAAAGGGTACTTAGATATGCTCTACAACTCCCGAAAAAGAAATTGTAGATATCTAAAAATAGTGTTTTCGGGTGGCTATATAGGGTTTTCCCTTAGTCAAAGCCCTATTTTGGTAATCTCCACCTCCATGAATTCCTGGATATAATAGAATGTATATGTATTGAATCTATAATGCCAAGATGTAATCCTCTACATTTAACCCTAGCATGAATTGATATGAGAAAGAAATGCATATATTTGAATATGATAAAGAAAGAATACCAAGCCCCCAAGGCTAAATTACTCCTACCAAACTTACAATCCATAATTCCTACCCCATGATTGTATCTTTGAATGCTTGAATGTTGAAAATGGTGGATCAAGTAAGAAGAGATCTTTCTTGCACTCCAAAGGAATGTCCACAATGGTTTGTCTAAAAATGCTTGATATCAACAATGTCTTGATCTTCTATATCATTCTCTTGAAATCTGTCATCATCTCCTCATCATCACTTTCTTAATTGATGAATACTTGGTGTTGTTTTTAAATGAAGGCAAAAGAGAGTTCTTATATAGAGATTTCAAGGTAAGGCTCCTTGGGCAATGTAAGGGCCCATAATTCAAATTTTACCTCAAATTATGGTCTAATTAAAATAACCAACTAAGGAGGGAAAATAATTAAATGAATTTTGAATTAAAACCTTTATGCATTCAGATCAAGAGGCCCGACATTGATTTTGTGGTCCTTTAGGACTACAATTTAAAAAGGGAGACCAAAACCCAATAGGGGTCAAGTTCAAGCTCGACCTTGACCTAGGTTAGATTTAGCCTCAACCCTGACCCAAAGGTCCAATATAAGTCACCTTTGAGAACACGAAGTCTCAGGGTCGGCCAGAGACTTGAAAATGGTGAGAAAATAGGGTAGAGTGCTAGAAAAGGGCACCGAGACCTAGAATAAATGTAATGAGGGCTAGGAGGACTTATACCTAGATCCTACCTAGAAAATAGATCCATAGAGAATGGAAATCAAGGAGAATTCTTGGGATTCTAACCCTAATTTCACCTAGAATAAAGGAAATAAGAGCAAATGCATCCTAAATGCAAATCTACCATGATAAATGCACTAAATGATGGTGCTAAACCTACCAAGATGGAAGTGCTTCCATTTTAATACAATACATTTATCTTCCACTTTAGCTTAGATATGACACTACATGATATAACCAAGTCCTCAATGTAGAGATTTTGTAGAAAACTATTAGTACCTACAGCACACAAGGTTAATGAAAATCCATAAATCACCTAAGACTTACTAGACTAATATTGATAAGTGCATAGAGCTCCTTATGCCTCCTATTTCAGCTTTCTACTTCTGAATGGTTGAATAGGCTGATAAGGATAACCTTTTACATTGGATATGCAGTTTGTTGAGAAAATATTTTCCTAGACCAATTATATGGATTCCCATCCTTCCTAAACTAATTCAAGGGGTTAGGTGTCTGAATCAATATTCTAAAGCCACTGATGACACTAAAAATAGAGTTACCAAAATCAAGTTATGATGAAAAGCGTGAATGTCTATCTAAATGCATATGAAGGGAAATTTTAATTTAACATGAGTAAAACCTAAGAAAAACCCTAACAAAACCCTAATTTTGTCTATAAATAGGGAAAAAGAGCTCATACATACTCATTCTTACAATTTCCAGATTTGAAGAGAGAAAGCAAAATGTCAAGCATAGAAGAACTTTGAGCAACACACATGGAGCTCCTGAGAAAGTGCCTAGCTATCGAACGACTGCTTCCCTGGGTGAGTTTGTGTTATTGATTTATGTACTTCACTAATCCTTTCTTTTTGTAGGTAAGGTTGACCCTTACCCTTAAAGTTTGACAAGTGGAAGATCTTCATCTTTTATGGAATGAGGTTGACCTTGACCCAAAAAGGTTGACCCTGACCCCAAAAGGTCGACCTTGACCCAGGAAGGTCGACCTTGACCTAACTGAGGTTGACCTTGACCTATTCAAGTTGGATTTACAAATTAATTTGTCTAGAATGCTGATATGATGTTTTTTTGTGCTTACATGACCTGGTTCATCTCCAAGAGCATCCCTTTGGAGGGTTACTAGTGGTTATCAGAGAAAGTTTTCTGAGCTCAGTGAGGATGAGATGTAGTTATTGAGAGATGTAGGACTAAACTAAGTAATAGTCCTACCACATAGAAGACTTCACCAAGCCATGTTATTAGCTCTCATAAAGAGGTGGAATGAGGGTACATGCTCCTTTCATCTTCCATCAAGTGAGATCACTGTGATACTAGAGGATGTCTACAGAATCTTGCGGCTTGCAGTTTGAGGTGAGCCTGTTAGACCAAGAGCATATCGAGGTCCTAAGGATGTCCTAGCAGATGTAGAGTATTGTTTGGGATGGGTTCCAAAGATGCAAACCCAAGCAAATCAGATCACCTTATCATACATACTAGAAGGGCCTACACCTTTGGTATAGAGAGTGATGCTATGTATATTGTCCTCAGTTGTGGTACCCAACATAAAGGGTATAGTTTTTTCAGCACCTTTCACCCATCTCGTATGTAGGATGTAGAGTGATAAGATTATCTTCTCATGGGGTCATAGCATACTAGTCCCCTTATACCATGAGCTATGTTAGTTAGTGAGATATTAGAGAGAGAGTCTCATGGTATGCATGCTTTTGCATATTTGGTTGTTTCAGTACTTCACATGTACACAACCATAGTGTGTTCCTATGATGGTAGATGCTAGAACATAGAGAGGCTTTGCTTATCCATTGAGTGATGTCTAGCAGTACTGAGATATCCTCTACTAGAGGGTATATCTAGACTTTATTCTAGGCATAGATGTGATATGAAGATCCTACTACCGCATGACAAAGTAGCCAAATACACAACACTAGATGAGGCACTCATAGTAGTGCAATCTCCTAGAGGGTCATAAGAGTCACATAGTGATGCCATACTACTATGATCAAGTGATGAGACATTTTGGTCTTTTACACGGAGTCCCTAAAGGAGTACCTTAGTACACACATCTAACAAGTTATTACCAGAGAATCAGTACCATAGACCAACCATTGTTAACAAACATAGTAGACAATGATGTAGATGAGACAGAGGATATAGAGCTATCACCAAATGAGGCCTATTCAGGCATTAGCCAAGACTACATTAGATACTAGAGTCTTAAGGGAACCCACCCCATCTTCCTTTTTGATTATTCTACAGGTGATCTAGGCTTTTTAGATAGGATGGTGGCATGACAAAGGAGGATGAAGATCTCAAAGATGAGAAGGATCCCATCTCAAAGGGAGACCCTTTCAAGGAGGAGAGAGTAAAGGATAGAGCAGATGAGAGAGTAGAGGAGATGCCCCCAGGTGGTGATACTAGTGCGGATGTGCACATTTTTCATGCATCACCACTAAGGTCCTGATGATCTCCACATGCCCATAAAGAGACCCCACCTCTGAGACCTAGATAGAGCGAGCGTGGAGAGAGTAGTCACTCCATGCCCACACCATCCTAATCCTTTAGTGACACCCAGGAGGGAGATTCAGGTATAAAAAATGAAATTGATTTGAAATATTAGCTTAATTTTATGACGAAAAAGGTACTAAAAGATAAATATGTTTCCATTCTCCAGCTAGCATGGCGGAGTGGAGGATTTTTGTATCTAAGGTTATGAAGGATACATGTATATCAAACCAACTACTAGCTAGTGAGTGAGAGTCTTCCATTGGTCACAAAGATCATGGTAGGCATTCCAATATCTTTGTGTGTGTCCAATGAGACCTGAGGTTGTGTAGAGAAAGAGAAGAGAAACTGATGGCTAAGTTATAGAGGACCCAGGAGTGCATGTGTAATATGAGCATATCAAGGAGGTACTCATGGAGTATCAGACATAGATCTACAACCTCTTATCATAGATCAGAGAGATTTGGGAGTCATCGACCATCAGAGCATATAGATAGAAAGAGTGATAGATAGGGCCTTGTGCTACATATGTATCAAAACTCAAAAAGACTTTATAAATGAAAAAATTTCTCTACTAGTTAGTTTTGTGTTTGATTATTATTTTTTATCAATAGCGTAAAACTTAACAGAAAGAAAGAGCATGCATAAATGTATTCAAATGTAATTTTTTAAAACCACATAACCTATAAAACAAACATATGTTATAAGGAATACATAAATACACAAGGAAAGAATGATAACTTGAAGGATAATAGCATTTTAGATGCATGATATTGATAGGTTCCTTAAAAGAAACACCATCCATATCAATAATTTTATAAGAACCTGAACCAAAGTCTTCAATTAAAACAAAAGGTCTAAGCCAGTTAGGGCTAAACTTTCCTTTTTAACCAGGTAGCGCATTCAAATTTTTTTGATTCTCATATAATACTAATTCACCTATTGAAAATGATCCTTCAATTACTCTATGATTATATTACTTCTAAAGAGATTTATGATAAGCTTTTATATATTCCAAAGCATGTAATCATTGTTCCTCCAACATTTCCAATTCTTGTAATCGTTGTTCTTGAAATGTATCCTTGTCAATTATCCCATGAAATGAAATACATAAAGAAGGTACTTCCAATTCCAAAGGCATAATAGTGCCAGTACCATAGATAAGATTGTAAGGAGAAGTACTTGTGGTAGTACGAACACTAGTCCTATAAGCCCATAAAGCATAGGTGAGTTGGGTATGACAATCTTTCACATGCTTATTCGCTATTTTTCTCAAAAAAATTTCATTGATTTTATTCAATGCTTCAACTTGACCATTGGATTGAGGATAGTAAGGAGTCAAAAATATATGTTGAATTCAATATTTCTCCAAGAATTTCATGATTTCTTTGTTCTTAAAAGTGGTACCATTATCTAAAACTATTTTTGAAGGAATACCAAATCATGTTATAATATTATTAAGGATGAAATCACAAATAACATCTGCAATTGTTAAATGAAGAGGGATAGCTTCCACCCACTTCATGAAGTAATCTATAGCAGTCAGGATGTATGTATGTCCTTGAGAAGAAGCTAGTGAGATTTTTCCTATAAGGTCAAAACCCCAAATAGTAAAAAGCCATGGAGAAACTTGATTATGAAGCTTGCAAGTAGGAGCATGAATCAAATTACTATGTTGTTGACATTGAGGGCATTTCTTAACCAACATGAAATAATATTGTTACATTATTTTCCAATAATATCCCATTCTAAGAAGTTTATTGACTTAAGATTTTCCACCAAAATGTCCCCCACAAGAACTAGAATGAGCTTCTACCAAAGCTATTGGAATTTTGGTCCTACCAAGATATCTTAATAATAAACCTTCATAGGAGCATTTGTAAAGTGTTTCTCCTAAAATGGTATAACGTGCTACAAGATTCCTAACACGATTACACATATTTGTTGTTTTTTATTAACGAAAAGTACCATCTTTCAAAAAATGAAAAATATGAGAATATCATTCATCCAAATGCAAATTGAAACAATAAGAGGTAACCTTATCATAAATTGTAGGGTTTTTAAGAGTTTGTATAGTAAATTGAAAATTTTCAGCATTATTCTCAAGACAAACCAAATAAGCTACACTTTCCATGCCATATGCATGTCGATTATCTTTCCTAGGTAAATTTCAAATTGTATAAGAAGAGAGTTGTGAAAGAACATCAAGAGCCAAATCTCTATATTATACCATTTTATCATTCTTAGTTTGATAACCTTCTTTAATCTATTCTACAATAAATTATGAATCTCCATAAATTTTTAATTGTTTAATGTTAAAGGATAAAGCTACTCATAGGCTAGCTATAAGAGCTTCATACTCCACAATATTGTTAGTACAAGGAAAGGTTAATTTATACAATAGAAGGATCATTTTTTTCGTAGGAGGGATCAAGGTAATACCAACACCAGAACCTGTCTTACATCTAGACCCATCAAAATATAATTCCCATACCTCGTCCTGTATAATATCTAGAATGTTTTCATTAGGGAATCCTATTGAAGTAAAGCATGCATCGAGATGATGACAAGGAGCTTTAGCTAAATAATCTATTAAGGCTTGTCCTTTAATCAACTTTTGAGAAATAAAATTAAGATCAAATTCTGTAAGTAACATCAACCACTTTGCCAAATGGCTAGAAAGATTAGTTTTTGAGAAAAGATGTTTCAAAGAATCAAATTTAACAATCACATTGACTTCAACATTTAAGAGATAATTCTTGAGTTTCTAACAAGCATAAACTACATCTAAGCATTATCTTTCCAAATCTGTATATCTTGTTTCATAATCGATTAAAGTCAGACTAATCTAGTTTATAGGCCTTTCCTTATCTTCACTATCATACTAAGCCAACAACACACTTATCGCTTTCAGAGTGGATGAAGTATATAGATAAAATGGTTTATCAAATTGAGTTGGTTGCAAAATAGGAGGATTGGCAAGATACTCCTTAAATTTATCAAATGATTGTTTACATTCATCATTCCAAGAGAAAGTGGTATCCTTTCTAAGAAAGGAAGTAAAATGAATAGTTATATCAGCTAAGTTGGAAATAAAGTGACAAATAGCTTTGATTTTTCCTTGTAAACTTTGTAACTGAGAAATATTGTTAGGAGGAGGCATGTTAACAGTAGCTTAAATATTTTTAGGATCTACTTCTATGCCTCTCTTAGAGATTATAAATCCTAATAATTTACCATAATCAACTCTAAAGACACATTTCTTAGGATTCAACCTCATGTTGTAACTTCTAATCCTTTCAAATATCTGTCATAAAATACAAACATGATCTTCTCTTTGTATAGATTTCACCAAGATATCATGAACATAATCCTCAAGAATCTTATGAATGTAATCATGAAAAATCAAGGTCATAGCCTGTTGATAAGTTTCTCTAGTATTTTTTAATCCAAAATGCATCTTGACCCAACAAAATATTCCCCTAGGTGTTATAAATACGATCTTAAATTGATCTTCAAGAGGAATAAAAATTTGATTATAGCCATAAAAGCTATCCATAAGAGATAATAAAGCATGACTTGCTGTCAAATCCACAATCATATCAATATTAAGTAATGGGAAATCATCTTTTAAGGATGATTTATTTAAATGTCTAAAGTTAGTTCACATTCTTATCTTATTTTATCCTTTTGAAATGGGTACAATATTTGAAATCTAGTTTGAGTGATCAATAGAGAAGATGAATCCGGAATCTAGTAATCTTTCAATTTCAGCCTTAACTAATAAAGCAATTTGTGGATTCATCTTTCAAATTTTCTGCTTCACAGGTTTAACATTCAGTTTGAGAACAATATTGTGAGTGATAATCTTAGAATCTATACCCGGCATATCTGAATATGTCCAACCAAAAATGTCTTTAAATTCAAGTAAAAGGGAAACCAACTGATCATGTTCTTCCTAATTCAAACATTTCCCAATTTTTAGCATTTTTCAGAGTCATTTTCATCCATCTAAATCTCAACAATCTCATTTATTAGAAAATCACTTTGTATCATAGAATCCATCTGTAAAGAAGAAATATTTTGTTCATCTTGTTCTCCAAAATAAGCTTTTATGTTTAAACAATAAGGCTTCCATCATTTGAGATGAAACATAGGTAAATCCTCATAAACCCCTATTAAATCCGCTAAGGCTTCATCTTTGGGAAAAATATCCAAGGTATGTCTTTGATTAATGTTAACCAGGAGAGTGTTAACCAAATTCAAATGTCCCTGCCATAGATATGATTAAAATTGAGATGAAAATTTGATGGTTGTTTGTAAGGATTGAATCCCAATCCACAAGTATAATTATAAAAAATTTTATCCAAAGGTACTTTTATACCTTTCTCGTATTTACCACATCCTTTCCAATTAAATCCTGATTTCTTGAGTAGATGATAACCATAACCATATTCATCAGCCATATCAAATGGATTCCAAGGAGTTTCATATGTCACAATGTCATAGAAATTAGGTTTTATTGTTTCAATTATTTCTTCGATCGAAGCGGAAACAAAGTTACTTTTTACTTCCTCAGAAAGTGGGGAAGGAGTAAACACTTGTTTTTCAATTTCACTTTGTTGCATGAATTCCAAATCAGAGACTTTATATTCTCTAATGAAAGAATAATTAAATTCCAATTTTCCCCAATCATCCTGAGTCAAAGAAGAAGATGGAGCTTCAGTTTGTTAATCTTAGGTTTCTTTTTTGTCTCTTTTCTTGGTTGAAGAGGTTCAAAATTTTTAACATATTCTGCATTTAAGAAAGGATTCGGTGCATCATCTGCATGTAACATTTACATCAAATTGTTATAAAAAACCTAGCCTTGTGATGAAGAGTAGAAGGAACAACATGCATAGTATGTAACCAAGGTCTACCTAGAAGAAGGTTGTAATTGAGAGGTCCAAGCATAACATGAATAGGTGTATTAAGAATAATTGGACCAACTTTAACAGGTAAGGTAATAATGCCCAAAGTTATTTTTGCAATATTGTCAAATCCATGAATAGGGACATTATCAGGTTGAATAGTTCTAAGATCATTCTTAATTTCTTTAAGCATATCCATGCTACAAACTATTATACAATAAGTTTGCACCCTTTTTTCAAGTTCTCTTGGTCTTGATAACTTAGTATAACATGAGAATCATCTCTAGGTTGTGGGACCTATGCTAACTAAGATGAGAGCTCCAGGTTCTAGGCTAGTTCCTCTTGGATAATCACCTTAATTTGCTTCTTGACATGAAAGTAAAACTTGAGAGGAAAAGGGATAGAGGGAATGCTTTGAAAGGGAAATGACTTGAAAGCAAACTACCTACTAGGTGATACACCAAAATGATGGTTTGAATCATAGTATAGAAGATGAAATCAGTGAATAAACTTAGGTCTAGGAGATCACAACTCACTAAATAGGCTTGCATCAATATTTCATAGAAGGGTCTGTAATAGAAAGAGGCTATTCAGGGAAAGGAAGAAAACTTTTGCAAACAATAGCATTCCGAAGAATTTAGACACAATCCATAACCTGCAAACAAACATTCATCTCTGCAACTCAGTATAGGAATGAGACAGATTATTAGGGGGTTGAAGTATACCCACAAGAGAATTCAAATCAAATCACCCACAAGAATACACATATATTGCAGAAAGAGAGAGGGATCAGGAACCCTAAGATATCACTGAAGGCATACATATACTTCGATTCAATAAGAGAGAATTCAGACAAGGAAGCATGGGGACAGAGAAGATGTCACAAAATACCTTTGCAATATCTGAATCATCAATGAAAGATTACAAAATGTAGAAAACCAGAGGGTAGAGAAAATGCCATAGATAGCTTTCTAAGAAAGAGACTTTCTTCTTTACAAAATTTGAACTCTGAGCTCTTAAGCTCTCCAAAAAACAATATATACATCTCCTAATTGCATGCAGGAAGGAGTCAAAAACCTAACTAGGGTTACAAAGATTTTCATTAGAATAATAACCAACCCTAATTCTATCAAGTCTGATCATAAATACATCTCTGCAACATCATGGCCGATCAGATATTTGTGTGCCCATCCCTGTATTGCATCCATCTGCGGACAAGTCACCTTGATTTATCTACTTTTCTGTAACTTAGACTCACCATGAATGCTAAAAATGGTACTTCTTAGGAAATAAGAATTGACTAAAGATGGCTGCCCAGGCCTCCTCATCATCCTTTCAACTACAAATGTCCAGACGTAATTAAATCACAACCACCACTTTGTTTTATATGGTTCTCTGCTTCAAACCGTGGCAAAAACCTTCTTAGAGATATTTAAATTTGAATAATAATGGCTAGCCGGTCAATTTAAAATGTAGCTATTGATATCACTCTTTCCTGGTAGACCAACAGCCCAGATCATCCTGACAACAGTCGCAAACCCTCTTGAAAAGTCAAAGTACACATCAACATATCATAGCCAATGAAAATTGAGCATTTCGACACATTTTCCAGTTTGTGCCCACCTTGACCTTTCCTTCTTCTAGTCACTTAGCGAATGCGCGACTGAAAAAAGTCTCCAAGTTGTGAAATACTTCTCCTAATCCTGGTCTAGCCAAGCAACTACATGAACACTGCAATCGCCGAGTCTCTAAATCTTTCGACTAACTCTGGTTAAGTTCAACAAATGAGAGAAGTCCTTTATTCACCAAGTCACTTAATACATTTTAACCCTGGGCCCATTTTCCACATGTCACATTTCCATTCGCTTCGACCGCTTCATCAGTAGACACCTTAGCTCCCCTCTGACAATGGACCCACTGCAATCCTTGATTCTAATCCAATAGTGGGTGCATGATCACATAGAATCAAAATATTCCTATTCATCATGCACCAACCATTGATCTCCTTTTAACTGGGACCCCACTGACACATCGGGTCCACCTGCAAGTCTTTGTGATTACTCTGAAGCTAACCAAAACATGGCAAATTAGCACACCTGGCAACACAGTCCCATAGACAAGTCTCTTTATTTCAGCCAATCACAAACTAGCATGTCACCCTAACCTAGAATGGACCCACCTTTCCAAACCCGAGCACTTGGAAAAATCGACGGTCAGCACATGATCACATGGCTCTAACACAACTCATGATATTATGTGTCATTCATTGGATTAAAAGAAAGATAGGTCGCTGGGCCTTCTCTAACAAACCTCCACATCACAACTCTTCAACCAATCAGAAACCTCCAAGTCAAACAACATGGTAGTGGACCCACTAAACAAATGAAGCGTTGCATCATAAAGAAGGATCAACGGCCGTCACAAGATTACAAGCCTCCGATGAACCCCATGTGAACTCACAACAACCATTGGATCTTGCTTAACTGGGACCTCACATAAAGAGACCGCTAAACATTAAGTGATCATGCGACTAAAGGAAAAGAAAACCATTTGCTAGGTCACTGACTACTGAGACCTAACTGCCAAATATTAAGTGACTAAGAGAATCACTGCAGTCACCAGTTCACCAAAAGGAAAAGATAACTGCCAGAAGAATAAGAGAATTAGCGACTAGCCAATAAGATTAAAGCGCACTTGCTCAATTTCAAAACTTAAGTAGTCGATAAAGTAACTTGAAAAAAGAAACTGGCTTAGGGTTTTCAGGGTTTTTTAAGCACAACGGCTAGATTTTCAAAAATTAAACTTGTAGACCAGGGGCTAGAAATAAATTGCAGAGGCCAGAAGACAAGGCACAAAGTTGTGAAATTTTTAGGGGTGACTAACAAGATAAAAATGTAGACCCTGGGATAGGACTTAGCCAAATTTGCATGAAGCATGGAAAATTGGGTAACATTTTGGCAATTTCTGCTGGATGTCAGCCTGCTAGACATTAGACTAGTGACCTTGACAATCCATTGGGCATGGGGTCAACATTTGAGCACAAAAACCTCTTGGTAGAAAGGTAAAACTAGAACAAAGGAACAAAATGTGCACGGGCACTTCTTGAAAATTAGGAAAAACTAACCTAGAAAGCTGGGAGAAAGCAAGGAAACTAACCTAAACCTAAACTAACCAATATAGGAAATTGGTCAAATAAAACCATTCACTGGTATGTTAAAGTAACTACCCTTCCTTATCAGGATATTTTTCATTGAGTGCACAAGGATAGCTATCGGGATATGGGGCACATAAAAATTTATCAAATAATGATGAGCTACCTCTGCAAACATAGGATCAACTTTATCTCCCTCTGATTGATCGTATGGAGGGACCTCGGTAAACTCCTTCCATGCCAAGTATCTGATAGGGAAGCCTCTTGAAAGTCTGAAGGCAGGACTTTCCTTGATGGTTTCTTTTTTATCTTCATGGTTGCCCCTTATTATGGATAGCCATGTCAACTCATCATCCATGGATAGGGGACTGTCATCCTCTACCTTTAAACAAGCCAAGAGCTCATCAAAGTTGTCAACATCCTGAAGATCCCTAGGAATGATTGGCTCTCTATAATCAGGCTCCATACACAAGCCTCCTATGATGTGCTCCAAACAATCCTCTCCAAGGCTTTGGTTATCCTCTACACATTGGGAGGTCTCCTCCTCAAAAATGAGATCAAGCTCATGAATCAACATATCCTCAGGATCAATCTCTTCTAGCTGCTGCAACTTCACAGAGGTGGCTATGATCATATCTTTATCATCTTGCTCAACAAAACCAGGCAACCTATCAAATAAAAGCATAGCATCCCCCTTTGTATCAACCTCCTTTTGATGGTGGACCTTTTGTTCTGATTGACCTTCACCCATAGGTAATGGCATGGTCTCTTCTTCATCATCAACAAAGAGGGGAAGCTCATTCAACAAATCAACCAAGAGCCTAGGCTGGGCTTCAAACTCCACCTCCTCACCCCGCTATCCCACTTCACCACAGTCATCACTTTGCACTGATTCCTCAGATTTTCTCTCCTCCTCTTCAAATCAAAGCTCATTTACCACAAGTCCTTTCTCAGACACTAGACTAGTATCTTTGAAAAGATCTAGCATCCGACAGCCAGGAGGTAGAGTCCATTGGGGTATCCACAACACTTCATCATCCTGAGAGACCAGAGGGGCCTCTTGGGATAAAAAATTTTCTTGAATAGACTGCTCTTGCAGAGTGGTAGGCTGCATCTCAAGTATAGGCTCTTGGAAGAAATTTTTTGCCTTAATACTTGGGATATGAAATTGAGGGGGTTCAAAGGGAGACATAGAAGGCATACCTATCTTAAGCTTGGAAAAGAATGCTTAGTAGGCTCTTTGTGTGTAGGCTCTTGAGACAAATGGGTCCTCCAGCTTGGGATCTTAGGCCTAAGGGCTTCCTATTGAGCAATTTGTGATCTCAACCTTGCTATCTCAATATCAGCTCAGCAATTGATCTCTTCTTGAAACTATCTCATTTGTTTCTCATCAACAAGAGCCTCTATCATTTGGTTGGAAATGAACCCTTGTTCGTAACTTTGAGCCTCCATATCCTGCTACTCCCTGATCTCAGACACTTTCTTAATTAAATCAAGCAACATATTCCTTGTCCTTTCTTGCTCTTTCATGAAGTCTGAGCTCTAAGTCTGTTGCCAATTATGCTGAGAAGGGGGGGGTGGGTGGTAAGTAGGATGAGGTAGCTAGCCTTGCATTTCTTGTTGTGCCTTTTGTGCCCATGACCCTTCTTGTCGGAGGGCCCTTTCATAATCTTACACAAGCGCAAAATCATTTGGAGCATGTTGGATATATTGATAACCTTGTATAGTATGGAAGCTTGGGATAAAAGCATGCTTTAGATGGCTTTGATATTGCTAATAACTAGCCCATTGAGCATTACTCTCATAATAGGATGGTGAGTAACTTGACTGTCCATAATAACTTGACATGTCTACTCATGCAATTAGCTTGAATTTGAATATGAAAGATTTGAAACATACCAGCACTTGATCTTTGAAACCAGTAGACTTTCCAGAGTCACCAGATATGTAGAAAAATGACCTCTCCTAGGTCTGTAGCATGTTATCAGCATATTAGAGATAACATAGCTTAAACATGAATCTGATCTTGTCCAACTGGGCATGCCAAAAAAGTTATACACTAAGTTTGCACCCTTCTTTCAAGCTCTCTTGGTCTTGATAACTTAGTATAACATGGGAATCATTTCCAGGTTGTGGGACCTATGCTAACTAAGATGAGACCTCTAGGTTCTAGGCTGGTTCCTCTTGGATAATCACCTTAATTTGCTTCTTGACATGAAAGCAAAACTTGAGGGGAAAAGGGATAGAGGGAATGCTTTGAAAGGGAAATGACTTGAAAGAAAACTACCTACTAGGTGATACATTGAAATGATGGTTTGAATCATAGTATAGAAGATGAAATTAGTGAATAAACTTAGGTCTAGGAGATCACAACTCACTTAATAGGCTTGCATCAATATTTCATAGAAGGGTCTGCAATAGAAAGAGGCTATTCAGGGAAAGGAAGAAAACTTTTGCAAACAATAGCATTCCTAAGAATTTAGACACAATCCATAACCTGCAAACAAACATTCATCTCTGCAACTTGGTATAGGAATGAGACAGATTGTTAGGGGGTTGAAGTATACCTAGAAGAGCATTCAAATCAAATCACCCACAAGAATACACATATATTGCAGAAAGAGAGAGGGATCAGGAACCCTAAGATATAACTGAAGGCATACATATACTTCAATTCAATAAGAGAGAATTCAGACAAGGAAGCATGGCGATAGAGAAGATGTCACAAAATACCTCTGCAATATCTGAATCATCAATGAAAGATTACAAAATGTAGAAAACCAAAGGGCAGAGAAATTGCTATGGATAGCTTTCTAAGAAAGAGACTTTCTTCTTTACAAAATGTGAACTCTGAGCTCTTAAGCTCTCCAAAAAACAATATATACATCTCCTACTTGCACGTAGGCAAGAGTCAAAAACCTAACTAGGGTTACAAAGATTTTCATTAAAATAATAACCCATCCTAATTCTATCAATTCTGATCATAAATGCATCTTTGCAACATCATGGTCAATTAGATATTTGTGTGCCCATCCCTGTACTGCATCCATATGCAAACAAGCCACCTTGATTTATCTACTTTTTTGCAACTCAGGCTCGCCATGAATGCTAAAATGGTACTTCTGAGGAAACAAGAATCAACTAAAGACGGCTACCCAGGCCTCCTCATCATCCTTTCAACTGAAAATGTCCTGGCGTAATTAAATCACAACCACCACTTTGTTTTATATGGTTCTCTACTTCAAACCCTAGCAAAAACCTTCTTAGAGATATTTAAATTTGAATAACAATGGGTAGCTGGTCAATTTAAAATGTGGTCATCAATATCACTCTTTCCTGGAAGATGAATGGCCCAAATCATCCTGACAACAGTCGTAAACCCTCTTGAAAATTCAAAGTACACATCGACATATTGCAGCCAATGAAAATCAAGCATGTCAACACGTTTTCCAGTTTTGACCCACCTTAACCTTTCCTTCTTCTAGTCACTCAGTGAATGCGTGACTGAAAAAAGTTTCCAACTCACGAAATACTTCTCCTAACCGTAGTCTGGTCAAGAGACTATGCGAACACTGCAGTCGCCGAGTCTCTAAATCTTTTAACTAACTCTGTTTAAGTTTAGCGAATGAGAGAAGTCCTTTATTCACCATCTCACTAAATACATTTTAACCCTAGGCCCATTTGGCACATGTCACATTTCCATTCGCTCTGACCGCTTCATCAGTATACACCTCGGGTCCCCTCTGACAATGGACCCACTGCAATCCTTGATTCCAATCCAATGGTGGGTGCATGATTGCATAGCCTCAAAAGATTCCTTTTGATCATGCACTAGCCATTGATCTCATTTTAATTGGGACCCCATTGACACATCGGGTCCACCTGCAAGTCTTTGTCATCACTTGGTAGCCAACCAAAACACAACAAATCAGAACACCTGGCAACATGGTCGCACAGACAAGTCTCTTTATTTCAGCCAATCACAAACTGGCATGTCACCCTGACTTGGCATGGACCCACCTTTCAAAACTTGAACACTTGGAAAAATCGACGGTCGATGCATGATCGCATGGCTTTGACACAACTCATGAGATTATGCACTAGCCATTGGATCAAAAGAAAGATAGGTCACTGGGCCTGCTCTAGAAAACCTCCACATCACAACTCTTTGACCAATTAGAAACCTCCAAGTCAAACAACGTGGCATTGGACCCACTAAAAAAATGAAGAAATGCATCATAAAGAAGGATCAATGGCTGTCACAAGATCGCAAGCCTCTGATAGACCCCATGTGAACTCACGACAATCGTTGGATCTTGCTTAACTAGGACCCCACATAAAGAGACCACTAAACATTAAGCGATCACGTGACTAAAGGAAAAGCAAACTGTTCGCTGGGTTGCTAACTGCTAAGACCTAACTGCCAAACATTAAGCGACTAAGAGAATCATTGCAATCACCAGTTCGCCAAAAGGAAAAGATAACCATCGGAAGAATAAGAGAACTAGCGACTGACCAATAAGATTAAAGGACACCTACTGAATTTGAGAACTTATGTGGCTGATAAAGTAACTTGAAAAAAGAAACTGGCTTAGGGTTTTTAGGGTTTTTTAAGCACAATAGCTAGATTTTCAAAAATTAAACTTGCAGACCAGGGGGCTAGAAATAAATCGCAGAGGCCAGAAGACAAGGCACAAAGTTATGAAATTTTCAGGGGTGACTAACAAGATAAAAATGCAAACCCTAGGATAGGACTTAGCCAAATTTGCATGAAGCAGGGAAAATTGGGTAACACAAACATTAAGCCCAGATCCATTGTCAATTAACATTCTACAAATGATACTCTGATTAAAAGAAACAACAACCATAAGAGCATCATATTGATTCTGCACCTCAAGGGAAGGTAAATCATCATTGGTAAACACAATAGGTGGTACAAAAGGCATAGTATGCATGTAATCTAAAATAGAATGACTGTTCTCTTGATTAGGAGTGAAGCGAGAAAAGTAGATAAAGCCTTTTGCAATGCCTCATGGTATGTCAGGGAAGTTTGAAGTAATTCCCATAAAGATATCTTAGTAGGAGTGGCACGTAATTATTCTACTAAGTCATACTCCTTAAAATTAGATGGAAATCTAGGAGCTTGAGGAAGCATAGGTTGAGAAGGTGGTAAAGAAACCGTAATAGTAGGTTGAAGGTTATTCCGTGTGTGAAAAGCATGTGAAACAAAATTTGTGTTATCCAAGAAATCCAAAGGATCTCTAGGTTTACCCTTAATTGTGATCTGAGGACATCCTTTTACTGTCAACAAAGGTTTATGATATATCATTTTAGTTGTATCAATGTTGCAAATAGTGCGACATGAAGGTAATCACGCACATACCCTATGGTAAAGGTCTGTTGAAGAGGTTGTGGAGGAGAGTGAAATAGGAATAGGATCAATGGAGATCTCATTTGAACAATTTTCATCGTCACTTCCAAGTACCTCATTAAGGGATCTATCCTCTTGTACAATAAAATCCTCATCAAAGTATTCACAAAAAAAATCATACATGTTGAACACAAAGTAACACTACAAGTATGAAAAATGTAAAAAAAATTGTATTTTAATATATATATATATATATATATATATATATATATATATATATATATATATATATATATATATATATATATATATATATATATATATATATATATATATATATATATATATATATATATATATATATATATATATATATATATATATATATATATATATATATATATATATATATATATATTCTATTTTTAAAATATAAATGCAATAGCATAAAATTAATCGACTTTTATAAGCATGTAAGATATAACACAAAATAAAAATCTAACACAAACAAGAAAGAGCTATCGTAAATAGGTGCCTGTATTCAATTTTAGGAAATTCTACAACCAGATCTGATTTGGAAACACAGAAATAGAGAAAACCCAAAAATCTTCTACTTTTCTGAGAAAGGTTGACCTTGACCTAAAATAGGGGTAAGATCTTACCCTGGGGCACAATTTTACCCCTTTGTGTCAACCTTGACCTGCACTATCCCGATAGAAAATCTATTTGCAGATCCTGGAAGTTTTCTGAAAAGGTTACTTAGATTGACTCTATAACTCCTGAAAAAGTGACTGTAGATATCATAAATGGTGTTTTGGGGTGGCTATATAGGGTTTTTCCTTAGTGAAACCCCTATTTTGGTGATCTCCTCCCCCACAAATAGCTGGATATAATAGAATGTGTGTATTGAATGTGCAATGCTAAGATCTAATCCTCTAGATTAAAAACCCTAGCATGAATTGATATGAGAAAGCAATGCATAGAATTGAATATGATAAAGAAAGCATACGAAAACCCCAAGGCTAAAGTACTACCAAACTCACAATCTATAATTTCCACCTCATGATTGCATGTTTGAATGCTTGAATGTCGAAAATGGTGGATCAAGGAAGAAGATATATTTCTTGTTACAAAGGAATGTCCACAATGGTTTGTCCAAAAATGCTTGATATCAACAATGTCTTGATCTTCTATATCATTCTCTTGTAATCTTGCATCATCTCCTCATGATCGATTTCTTTCTTGATGAATACTTGATGAATTTTTTATAAATGAAGGCAAAAGTGAGTGCTTATATAGAGATTTCAAGGTAAGCCTCCTTAGGCAATGTAAGGGCCCATAATTCAAATTTCACCTTGAATTATGGTCCAATCACAATAACCAACTAAGGAGAGAAAAAAATTAAATGAATTTTGAATTAAAATCTTTCTGCATTTGGATCTAGAGGCCTGAAATTGATTTCAAGGTCCTTCGAGACCACAATTTGAAAAGGGGGACAAAAACCAAATAGGGGTCAAGGTCAACCTTGACCTTGACCCAAAGGTCCAGGCTCACTCACCTTTGAGAACAGGAAATCTCGAGGTCGGCGACAGACTTGGAAATGGTGATAAAATAGGGCAAAGTGCCAAAAAAGGGCACAAAGACCTAGAATAAATGTGATGAGGACTAGGAGGACCTATACATAGATCCTACCTAGAAAATAGAGCCATAAAGAAGGGAAATCAAAGAGAATCCTTGGGATTCTAACCCTAATTTCACCTTGAATGAAGGAAACAAGAGCAAATGCATCGTAAATGCAAATCTATCATGATAAATGAACTAAATAAGGGTGCTAAACCTACCAAGATGGAAGTGCTTCCATTTTAAGATGATACAATAAATAATAAATATATTGCATTATATTTTTAATATATATTGTAATATATTATATATAAATATAATATTTTATATATCATACATAAATATAATAATAAATATTACATTTATATAATGTATAATGAATAATATTATTTATTTAATAGTAACATGTTACATTCATATTTTGAAGCTACTCTGCTAGGGTTTCATTACACTGTTTATCTTATGTGTGCTACTTTCTATAGGCCCATATGGGTGTTGTGTTGAGAGATCCAACACAAGTCTAATAATAATGTAATTGAAGAAAGGAATTAAGCGCTCAAGCATTCAAGGCATTTTATCCCACCACATTATTCATTATGGTAAGCTTCAACAACCTTCATGTAAGCATGTCTTTCATGATTTCATTAGAGTTTTTTATGGAGTCATGTTATTGTATCAACACTTGTGATTGCATTCAATTAAAATCACATCATCAAGGTATCAAGCATCTATTTTTTTATTTAGCTATTTCTATAAAGTAGAATGCTTTATTTTTTATAATATTTTACTTGAATATCATGGTTGATTCCAAAATCTAGTATTTGACTAAGGCAAACCCCTTCCTACACAACCTTTTCCAACATTTTCTATATGTAGGAATAGGTGGAAAATGTGTGAGAGGAGTGATAGATATATCAAGAGAAGGGCTACAATTTGTAACTAATTTCATCAAAAAGTCCTAGGACAAATGTGAGTTACTCACCCTTATCCTTCTAGTTTTCCGTAAAATTTGGTTTATAGGCCAGTTATATTTTTTAATTATTATGTATTTGGCTCCATAATTATTTTTTCATTCCTCAATCATCCATTGCATACCAAAATACATTCTTTTTCATAGATTTTTTATTCTCCATTACAATTGCATAGTCATAGTCCCCTCATAGAAAACAATCAATAACTCCACCTAGCTCTTGATCCTTCTTGAGTGTAATGGATTATATTCCTTGCAATGTAGCTAGGTAGATAGGCCTAAGCTTCCTAGTTTCTCAACACATCCTAGTGAACCCTATTTCCACCATGTTACACATCCAAGAACTTACAAAATGTCTCATGAATCAACACAAGACACCACATAATCTAAAAATTTTAGGCCATCTTTAGAATATAGAACCAATACAGAAAGTAAAAAGAAAAGTACAAATCATCATGAAACCCACCATAATACTTCAAATTAACAACATGTATTATCATTTTACTTCAACAAAACATATCTAAGAAT
Organism: Chamaecyparis obtusa; assembly: GCA_027943335.1. Classification (NCBI taxonomy): domain Eukaryota; kingdom Viridiplantae; phylum Streptophyta; class Pinopsida; order Cupressales; family Cupressaceae; genus Chamaecyparis; species Chamaecyparis obtusa. Next base: position 258,381 of record BSBK01005303.1, read on the forward strand.
TGTAGCATGAAACTATCAATGATAGAAGAATGCAAATAATTCCAATAATAGTTAACTTTTTTGTATATACCAATACTCATAATATCACCATTTCAATTATTGAAGGTTACATCAAATGATAATCGAAATATATCTTGTTTCCATATCCACACACCAAATAATAAAACTACAAGCCAAGATACAACAATGTGGAGCAATATGGACCAAAATATAGTTACTTTTTCAAATAATTTATTCATAGAATAGTCACATTTAACCAAAGTCTTGATACAAGCACTTAGAGGTCACCTCAACATTCTAGTATATACTTTAAATATTCTGATATCAAACATGCTTATCATCAATGACAATATTATATGACCTATGCATATTGCCAATAAAATATTAGGATTAAGATATTTTTATCTTTTCATTAAAATATGTTCATTTAATTATTTATTTATTTTATTTATCCACTTTGGAAGTCTGATAGTTCAAAGACTAGTATCATAGGTTTCTATGCTATAACTATGCCAAAATTCTATTATAAATTTGATGGTTACTAGTTCAATAGAGAAGTCATGGAGAGCTTTTATTTACCAATTAGTATTTATGGTAGAGTTCACTATTGATAAATGGTGTAAAGTAGGTGTTCCATGTGAAAAGCTGACCATTATGGTTTACTTGAATGTATTTCTTTGGAAGTCTTTATGTGAAACATGTCATGCGATTGGCAAGTAGTTTATGACACCACATACTTCTTTGGCATTGGATTTCTTTTATGAAATGATGGGTGCTTTCTAGCTTTATAAATATTGGCTTCTTAGTGTAATTTGCATGATAGGTTGGATATATTCTAAGAAGATTTAACGTGATAGATTTTCTCTAGGATTTTTGCTATCGTTTTAACTATTGAAGACTATTGACTATGGGCATTATATTGTACCTTTTGGTTGTTGCTAGTAATATGTAATTGTGTCTGGATTTTGGAATGTGGAGTTTTTTCATTTGGTTTTCCATGTATATCTAGTGTTATGAGCTTATTTATTTAAATCTTATTTTTCATGTGATTCTCTAATGTGTAGTAGTTAAACATTTGTAAGAATTTTTTTAAACTGTCTCTCCTATTAGATTAGCATTTGGAGGCATTTATTCCACATTGGACTTCCTATCAAACAAATTGTGCACTCTTGTAACATAGATTGTCCAAGTTTATACTCTTCATCATGTAAAAAGACTAGTGGTATTTAATTTCTTTGGGGGTAGATTGTTTTATTAGTAGTATTCACATTCATCTTAATTAAGCACATTGAAACATGAACATTGCAACCTTAGAAATGTGTTGGCAAATAACAAGCAATCATGCATGTAATATAGTTTTGAATTCTGATGAAAGTATTAATCTCTTTTACCATACAAAAATAATGTATTTCTACTTAAATATTTATTGTAATTAGTTAGGATGTTCAAATGATCTAGCATGTGTATAAATATTCAAATGCTAGTTTTTCAACCTAAAACATATCAAATTCTTGTACAAAGATATACTGAATTAGCCTAAAACAACTACCAAAAAAAAAGAGATGAACCAACCATTTTGAATTTTAATATCTTTAATTAATTAATAAATTTAAAATTTCAAGTGAAAATCAGATTTATAAATATACAAAAAGATAAAAATATAAATACATATAAAAAGAAAATGAAGATAAAATCAAATATATAAAATATACAATAAAAGAAAATGAAAATAAATGAGAATTAAAAAAACAATTATATAAAAGTATGATGCAGTGCCCTTGTTTAATAATATTACAATATTTCTTCAAATTATAATTTAACACAGATATCCGAATTTTAGCATTACACAAATATATATATTTAAATAACAAAATCTCATATTTATTAACGAGAAAAATTTGCTCTCAATTTTAAGAACTTGCGAAGGTTGTCAGTCAAAGATATACTAAGACGTTTCAATTACCTTTTACAGTCTTAGACTTTGGAAATTGGACAGAAAGTAACATAATTTACTTTACATGGAAGTTTCCCTTAAGGCTGACAGCCTGACACAATTCATTTGCTATGAATTAACAGGCTTGTGCTGAATCCATTCACATACAGTGAAGATATCAAAGAATACCGAGTTCTGGTCGGTGAGGCGCAAACAGATCTGGGTACCCAAATGGTTGTGTACATTTTACGTTCTCAGCAACGGCGGTTTCGTCGCGTCGGGGGAGGTATGTTGGCTTACTTCAATCATTTTTGTTTATGCCCTATTGAAACCCGTTTAGTGGGCTTCATTTATTCGTCTTCAATGATTAAATTAGTGATTTTTTCCTTTTTAGATGCTCAAGACGAAAACAGAAAAACAGGATCTAAAAAAAGAAAAAGTGGACTAGAAGTTAGAGAAAGCACGGAAAAACCACTAGTTGCAGAACCAGAAATTGCACAAAGCACCCAGCAAGCAGTAAAGCATGAAGTGCAAGGAGCACTAGTTGCAGAGGCAGAAATAGAAGAGGTGATTGCACAAAGAACCAAGCAAGCAGCACTAGTTGCAGAAGGAGAAATAACAGAGGAGATCGCTCAAAGTACCAAGCAAGCAGCACTAGTTGCAGAAGGAGAAATAACAAAGGAAATCGCTCAAAGTACCAAGCAAGCAGCGAAGCATGAAGTGCAAGGAACAAATGAAGATACCGAAGCCACTCAGGAAGAAGAGCATGAAGAAGAAATAATAGAAGGAGAAATTGACGCTGTAATAAAACTTCTAAGCTTGGGCAAAACGAAGGAAAAGCAGGTTACTGTGGTGATACAAGGCGACAGCAAGGAAACCAACATCAACCTTGCCAACGATGTGTATGATAGTTTGGAGGTGAAACTCTTATTCGAAGGTTGGAAGTTGTGTCGTCAAATGATCCCCAAAGATTTAGAATTCAACCCAAATGTAAAAGAGTTGCATTCTTATATTGTAAGTCAGTTGGTCGCACGAAGGGAGGAGGAGCAGACTAGAAAACAGTCACACATCACATATGAACGCGTGTTCATGCGCATCGACAATGTTCTTCGAGCGCAGGATCTGAGAAAGATCTTAGATATGGAGCTAATGCGCCGAGTGAACTTCAGGTTGCTGATAACTTCTGCCAACAAGAACGTAAAGCCAGTGTTAGAGCGCGAAGGATTTGGTTGTACAGTACATGGTGCCCATGTATCTAGACAAGAATATTCTGAAGAGATGAATGGTAAGGCTAAAGATGATCCCCTTCTTCTGGAGTTGTTTGAAAATTACGAAAGAAGTTACAAAGAGCAGGATGAGTCAAACTTTCGTAAATGGGATGAATTAGTAGTTGAAGGGGATCTACTGGAGACAGCTTTTAAGTTTGCCATGGAAATAGCATTTCTGAATCTTCCAGCCACAGCCCAACATGCATTTGTAGACATTTGCTGTTTTTATTTGGGATGGGATTGGAATGAAGTTTCCCTTATTTCGGGCAAGGCGGAGTTTGAAATGCTAGAAGAAAATTGTTGGGTGAAAAGGAATCGCGACGAACAGATAACAGTTACGGAAGTGCTCCTTCAGTTAGGCCGTTTAAGAGCAAACGGTGTGACATTCACCAAACGAAATGAGCTCGAGAAAGCCCTGTCTTCTGAGGAGGTATAAATAATCCCGTCGAGCTGATAGATTGACATATAGAAACCCTTACATCACCATGTATCTCTATTTTTCATAATACTCTTGGATTTTACTTTTGTAGACAGCGAAGAACATTGCAGGAATATGGCTAGACAATGAAACAGAGGAGCCGGCAAAGAAATTATCATTAAAGCCCGAGAGCAATAAGCTTCGAGTTTTATCACTGGGGCGCGGCATTGAGCAGGGCAAGTCCATTAAATCATATAAGAAACTGAGATTTTTACAAGTGCAAAAATCGACAAAGAATTTTCAGGCCGATACTTTAAACCAGCTCAGCGATTTGAAATACTTGGAGTGCAATAAAGATGTGCAATTGAAGCCGTCGCAGGCAATTCCTCATTCCTTTCCTCTTTCCCACATTGCACTCGCACACACCTTTGGTTTGCTTGTACGATGATAAAATGTTCAGCTTTGTTTCTTCTACCGACTTTTTCCACATCTGGAGTTTTAATATGCTATGATAATCATACACATTGAGCCATGCTTTGATGAAAATTAATCACCAACGACAACTATTTGTTACTCCTCCGTAGCCTCTTCTTTTCTTCCGTTGTTTCATATCTCCCAAATCTGTTCATACGTGTGTCTTTAAAGTTTTCCACCTCCTCTCATTCCAACATGCCTAAATTTGAATTTTTGGTTTTCCTCAGGGCTTCCCAACGTTCGATGTAGACTTAGAATTAAATACAATTAATACTTTAGTTCATTAGTTTCTCTGTTAGACATATTATAATAGAATAGTCTTGCTAATGAGTCGTGTACGTGAGAATATAGCAGAAGTTTTGTATTGATGAAGTTACAGCCGGATAACAGCGAGAGAACAGAGTAGCCTTTTGTGTAGTGTATGAGAAAGGAAAGAGCCGTAGCTCTGTTTCATGTAGTTTCGTGTGATTTAATTCTGTATGTTCGAAATATACAAGAATATACAATATTTTTAAGAAATCTCTGTTTTATTTTATCTCTGTTTCTTTCTTCTAATATCAGAGTCACAGTCATGAAAGTAGAGTATTTAAAAAAAAAAATTAAAAAAATAGTAAGTTATTAAAAATTGATTTGAAACAAGTAATTATGGAGTCAAGGTATTTAAAGTCGACAAAGGAAGCCTCAAGTATAGGCTTGACAAACTTCCAAGTTTCACAATTAAATGGGAAGAAATATGATTATGGGAAAATCACAATGAAGAAATTATTTAGTTTTTAAGATATATAAAACTTGCGTAGAACCTGTATTTAGAACTGTTAAAAATGGATTGGAGGAGATATTCACAAAGGAGCAGTAATGAACACAGGTTCTTAACATTCAATTTATAGAATAAATTACATAATAACTATTGATTATACTATAGCAATGAGGTAGTGACAATAAAATATAAAGATAGTTGCTAAAGATGGTAAAAGTCAATGTTAGGTGGTTGTGGTCAGTTGAAAATTTGTTGCAAGTGAAACATGTTTTAAAATTGTTTTGAGTTTGTTGTTAGCTGGGATGATTAATTTATCCTTCTAACATCCTCCCATTAATTAATTATCAAAATATTTTAGATATCCCCCCATAATCTAGAAAGGATGGGTCCTTGCTTATAGCCTTAATAGGCACCCATTTACAATAGCTATACAAGTACTTCTTAGCTAGGTTTTAGTGTTTTGTTTCATTTTCCTGACTTTCCCTCATCATAATCACCTTGGGATTTTGTAGCTTATCCCTAACCAATAGACTTCTCAAATGGTTTATAGCTTACCACAAACTCTTTACGCAAATGGTTTATGGCTAACCATTATAAACTTTGCACTTGAGTGGTTTCTGCTAACCACGAACCTCATATACTAGTGGTTGTACTGCAGACCACAAAACTTCATAAATGGTTTTGAATTACCATAAACCTCACATGATGGGGAAGCTAACTTATAATGCACACACAACTTGATGGTCACTCTAGGCTTTCTTCACTAGTTTTAGTGCTTCTTCTTTTGTACCTACATCAATTATCAAGTCCTTATAAAAAGTGATCCATCTACCGAAATACATGGGTACCCAACCGCTATACTCAGTAGTTCTATAGGAATCCTTTTCATTGACATGATGCATCAATAAATTAAGTCAAAACAATTTGGGGTGTCAGATACAACCAATCCTGCACCCCCTATAATAAATTAGGTACAATAAACATCCTCCTATTGAGACACACTACTAGTGCTCAAGGATCCTAGCTTTTGTGGGCTCCATCGGCCTCATACATAGTTCGCACAAATTTAGGAACATAGTGCTACAACATTCAAAAATATCTCTTTTTATTCATTTGCAGAGAAATTCAATTCTATTACTTAAGCCCATTTACAGCTCAATACTACTGGGAATATGTATTTTACCTCTTCTTTTCTTCTCTACATAGATCTGCACAATTTCAATTTTTTTTCACAATCTCTTTGATTTTTGCTACAGCTAATCAATTTCTCTCTAACTCTAATCTAAACAATTCAATGATCTCAATTAGATAGATATTTTCCTCGCATAAAGGATCACACACATTGGGAAATTATTTTTGTACTTGTATGCTTCTTTGCCTTTACAAGGACTTATTCAAACACAACAATATTTTTCAACACCTTTAGCTCCTCTTTCTAATGATAAACTTTAAACAAAAAAACTCATCCCACAATATTTTTAAACAAATTTATTAGAAAATTTATAAAACTCACACATCAACCTAGTATGGATCTTTATTCACAGTTGACATACCACTTTGTGATTAATATCTTCTAGTTTACAGTTGCTCTATTTATGCTTGACCTAGCGACATCGCCAATCTCAACATACCAGCTTCAATCTCAGGCATCCAATTTTACACCGACTAATAACTTCTTGGTTGCGACTCTATCTCGCCTTGGATAGCTCGACAAAACTCTTTTTCTCGGATCCAATATCTTTGGTGGATGCTTTAGTGATCTCCTTCAAATTGGACAACATCTTTGTTGCTGTAGTAGTATTGACTCCTCTAAACTTTATTCTCAGTCATAATATAAACATCAATCTTCTCCTTAGGCTATTAAAAAATAGACCAGCACTTTAGATTCATCAACCCCTGCAAGTTCTCGAGATCTTATACATTTGGCTATGATACCATGTTAAAACATGGATTAGAGGAGATACTCAGAAAGGGGCACTAATGAATACAAGCTCTTAGCATTCAATTTATAGAAGAAATTCTATAATAAATATTTCTTATACTATAGCAATGAGGTAGCGACGATATCATTAAAGGTAGTTGCTGAAGATGGAAAAAGTCAATGTTGGGCAGTTGTGGTTGGCTAAAAAGTGGTTGCAAATAAAATATGTTTTTAAATTGTGTTGAATCTATTGTTGGCTGGGATAATTAATTTATCCTTCTAACAAGTACTACTTCAAATAGCAGTAAATAGTGCCCTAACTCAAGGAGAGAAACATTTTCTCATTGATAAAATATAAAGGATTCTAAAGATCTCTTTTATATCTTTCAAGGAATGCATGAGAGTATTTTTCTAAGAATTGTAATAATGAAAATTCTAAAATAAGGATGAGATATTTTTCAAACTCCTTACAAAGGGAAGGATAAGGTAAAAACAATTAAATTATAAATGTTAAGGTCAGATTTTTCAAGATAATATATATGAGATATCTCATATATATTATCTAATCTAGATCAATAGATTCATTATTTACCCAAATTATAAGATTGGTAAATCAAGTCAAATCACATGTTGAAATACTTGAAGGTAGAAGAGTAGTTATATATTTTTTTTAAAGTTTGCCTACAATATTTGAATTAATTGTGTTGGCATAAAAGAGAAGAAGGTTTCTCCCAATTTTCAACTAATGAGCTACATACATATGTCATTTCGCACGAGCATAGGCTAAATAGATCTACAAACTCAATTTTAGAGCATGTCCTCTAGATACAAGTCTCAATCGACTATGATAGAGGTAGAGGAAGATCAAATTTTTGAGGTAGATGAAGAAATCCATACAAAGGTGGAAGAGCCAACCCCTCAAACTCAAGTGAAAACTCAAATCTAGAAGAAGTAAAAATCAAATAAGTCAAAATCAATCTAAAGGCTGAGTGTATGATAAGTATTCAGTTCATTATTAATATTGCAAGAAATATGGTCATTACTTAAATGATTGTATAAATAAACAATTCATTTTTTGGTAACAAACTCTAAAAATTATTGAAGAAAACAAAAAAAGGGCTATATGTTCTTTTCTTACGATGTTGCACAATAAAGTCAAAAGAATTTATGGTCTTTAGATTCAAGTTGCAACAATCAAATGATAGGAAACTTAGAATTTTTATTTTTTTTGAATGACTATAAAATTAGATGTTACATTAGGTAATGACAATAGTTATCATATATGGGAAAAGGAAACATCAACATTTTAACTAGAGAGAGAGAGTGTGTGTGTGTGTTTCTCATATTTATTTTCGTCCTAGTTTGAATCATAACCTAATGAGTACTAGGCAGTTCATCCAAAGAGGCTATAGAACATTTTTATTAAATAGCGAATGCATAATTTTAGATAAATTTCCAAGTAACCAACACATAGAAATGTTTTGCATGAGCAATAATAGAATGTTCCCCTAAGAATCAAACCACATTTGAAGGTAGAATTTGTTCAAACACGCAAATCAACAAACTCAAAATAAGACAAATTTTTTTTACAATAGTCACTCAAATAATCTTTTAAGTAGAATTTAAAGATGAAATTGGTTATGAAATATAATATTTGGACACCAAATTTTTGGGGGGTTAAACCTATTACATAAAAAATAATTATAAAGGGGTTCCGAGTAATAGAAAATCCTGATAGAATATGTGAAGAATACATTCAACATAATCACTATATGGATTTATTTTCAGCATGAGTGTTAATCAAGGTAAGGAAACCTTTGGAGATGGTTCATTCGTATGTTTGTGAACAAATGCAAGTACCCTAAATTGTTGGAAGCTACTACTTCTTGGCATTCATAGAAAATTTCACAAGAAAAACATGTGTCTACTTTCTAAGATATAGGAATAAAGTTTTCAATATTTTCATCAATTCAAAGTCCTTGTCGAAAAGTAAAGTGTGTACTATGTCAAGGTATTGAGATCAGATAGGGGTGGTAAATACATTTCAACTAACTTCTTAAGGTTATGTAAAGGCTATGGAATCCAAAAATAGTTTACTACAAGATACACCCCTCAACAAATTGGATTTATTAAAAGAAGAATTACAAAAATCATGGAAATAATAGTGATAATGTTAAAACAAAGATATGTATCAAATGAATGTTGGACCACAGTTGTCACGTACAAAACATACATAATAAATAGATGTCTCATAGGAAAAAAAAAAATGTGTTTCATGAATATGATATGGATTTGAACAAAACATAGTGTTTCTCACATGCAAGTATGTGGATGTGTGGCATATGTATATGTGCCAAAAGAAATGAGAAGAAAATGAGAGAAAAAAAATACAACTCACTCAATTCTATAAGTAAAATAGTTATAGTTAACACAGATATGCAACTCATAGAGTATAAAGCATGGGACAGAGGTTTGAAAACAATAGTCAATATAGTAGTCAACATACCACATGAGGATGCATAAACTTTAACACTAGCATGTACTCCTTCAAATATAAATCCTTCTACGACCATTTGAGCTCAATAAAGCAGTCAAATGACACTATCATCAAGTATAAGTATAGTCACACACATTCAAGAAAATAGTCCAAGTGTGCATCAAACACCATGTCCAATAAGTATTTTTGATGCTAGACCACCAATTCCACATTCTACAAGTTCTAGTTCAAGTGACACATTAAACTCCACATTAGCAAGTCTAAGTAGAAAAAGAAATAGAAGTATGAGTGACATTTATGAGAAAAATAAAAGTGAAAACAATGTAAGCTCATTTCACTCTTTGATTTATATTCAGATATAAATAATCTAAATTATTTTGAAGAAGTAGTTAAAGAAGAAAAATGGATACATACAATAGCTGATGAAATAAATGGTATAGAAAAGAATCAAACATGTGAGTTAGTGAGTCTTGCACAAGGGAAATAGGTGATAGGATTAAAGTGGTTTTCCAAGACAAAATTGAATGTACATGCCGATGTACACAAATACAAGACAAGGACTATGTCCAAAGGTTATTCATAAGAATCTATGGTAGATGACACTAAGAAATCTACACCAACAACCTTGACTAAGGGTTATTCACAACAACCTAGGGTAGACTATGATGAGACATCTACATTGATAACCCTTTTAGATATTGAGAGGATAATATTAGCTATAGAAGTTTGGAACAAGTGGGAAATGCATTAAATAGTTATAAAATCAATATTCCTTAATTCGTTCTTAAAAGAAGAGGTCTATATGGAGCATCCAATTAGGTATGAGATTTTAGGCAATGAAGACAAAGTCCATAAACCTAAGGAAGCAATCTATTGACTTAAGTGAGCCACAAGAGAATGGTGAAATAAAATTGATTGTTATATTTTACAAAATAGCTTTAAAAGATGCAACAATGAGCCTACATTATATACCAAGTAGAATAAGAAGGGTATACTTATAATTATGTGTTTGTATGCTAATGAGTTGTTATTTACAAGTAATTTATCATTTTATTTGTTTAAAGTATCTATGACAAAAGAATTTTAGATGATTGATTTACATTAATTTAGGTGTTTTCTTAGAATTAAAGTAAATCAGAATTATTAATGTATATTCATTTCACCACCTAAGTATACAAATGACATTTTGAAGAGGTTTAAAATGATGAATTAAGAAACAAACCCAACATAAACTATCATAGGTTTGAAATTGAGTAAGGATAGCAAAATATTTGATGTAAATCCAACTTCATATAGAAAGATGTGTAGGTAGTCTTATGTATTTAATAACCACAAGTTTAGACATAATGTTTTCGATTAGTCTTATTTCATGGTTCTAAAAGATTGTCATTGACAAGTAGGAAATGAAATTTTTTTATATGTTAGTGGAATGAGAATTATGAAATTCTCTACTCAAGGTCAAGTGATTTCAAGCTAATAGAATAATACTGATAGTGATTATGTAGGTAGAATTGAGAATAGGAAAAGCAATTGTAGTTATATTTTTCATGTGGGATCACGTATACCACAATGGACTGCAAAGAAATAACCAATTGTCACTTTTTTTTAAAATCTGTTGAGACAGTGTAGGAAGTAGCTATAGGGGCAGCATGTTAGGCAATGTGGTTGAGAAAAATGTTGAAAGCTTTGAGGAATGAATAACAAGAAGCAACTAAGATCTATTGTTTTAACAACTCACATAGAGCATTGTCCAAAAATCCAGTTTTCTATAAAAGAAGCGAGCATATTTACACACGATATCATTTTATTAGGAAGATAATCAATCACGAAAAAGTCTTCTTGAAACATTGTAGATTTAAAGAATAGTTTGTAAACTTGTCTTCAGAAAACCACTAGTAAAAGAATGTTTTGTGCATCAAAAAGACAATTTACATATCACGAATGGTTGAAGTAGTGATTAAGGAAACCAACTACTACTATTTATTTCTCCGCCATGGCCTCTTCCTTCTACCTGCTATTCCAAATCTGTTTATACACGTGTCCCTTCTTTTCTCAACTTCTCTCGTTCCAACTTGCCTCCTTTTTCAATGTAAAGAAGCCAGATTTGAATAAAATTTTGACTGTAATCTCCTTCCTCACGATTTTCCCATGTTAGATGTACACTTAAAATTAAATGCAATTAATACTTTTGTTTCTTGCTTTCTCTACTGGGCATATACGAATATAAAAGTCTCTTGGTGAGTAGCGGATGTGAATATAAGTTTTCTTGATGAGTAATGTATGTGAGAATATAGTAGAAGCTTTGTACTCCTGTTGCAACAGCAGGATAACGGCCAGAAAACACAGCACTCCTTTAGACGATAGAACAGTCTTTTTGTGTAATGTATGAGAAAAGAAAGATTAGCAGTTCTGTTCCATATAATCCCAATCCGTGCTTTAAATATGAAGGAATGCATAATATTTTTAAGAAATCCTTGTTTTATCTCTCCTATTTTTTCTCTGTGGTCCTTTCTTTTTTCTTTGTTTATCCTCTGCCTCTTCCCTTAATGCTTCAGAAAAGAAATCTCGCGTTATCTTTAGGTTTTACCTGCTAATAAAACTCATTAATCAATTTTTATATGATATCCTGGAAGTGGTTTGCTGTGATTGTTTTGTTAGAAAAGTGAGCCACATTGATGTCCCAGAGGAGTATCAATTTCCTTCTGATCAGCTTATAGATTTTTCCTTGTTCCTGCAGCTACCGGCAGGACTGAGGATTCTTAAAGTTTGTGGTGATGCACGTCTCAAATATTATCGTGGTCATCCTGTACATGATAAAAATGAGTGGATCGAGTGGGAGCTGCCGAAATTGAGAACATTGAAACTGGAAAACTTTGAAAAATCAGGCATCCAAGACGCAAAATTTTTCAGGTCTTTTGACAAACTAAGAGAGTTGTCCATAATTACAAGCAGTGTGGTAGAACTTCCTGAAAGTTTGACTAACATGCATGTTCTCGAGAAGCTCGATCTCCATGACTGCAAATACCTCCGAAAATTACCAGAATCATTTGGTAGCCTTGTCTATTTATCAGAGCTGAACCTAAGTTACTGTTCGTCATTAAGACGACTTCCAAAAGCATTTGGACAGCTGCAATCTTTAAAATACCTGATCTTAAGTTATTGTTCAGCATTAAAACATCTGCCACCAAGTTTTGTGTGGTTGGGTAATCTAAAGAAGGCCACATTTTCAAATTGCCATAACATCCAGAAACTTCCTGACAAGTTTGAACTGCTGAGTTCTCTTGAAGAGGTTGACTTCTCATTCTGCAGCAATTTAAAATTGCTTCCAGCCAATTTCCACCTGCTTTCTTCGTTGCATCTTCTCAACTTACAAGGCTGTAGCAAATTGGAAAAGCTTCCATATAGTTTTCCTGAAAGCCTATTCAAGTCGAAATCTGTTGCCATAAAGCTGTCTGGATGCTCAAGTTTGTCAGACTTGCCAAAACAGTTTTGCGAGGGTAACCAGGTTGAAGATCTTTCATTAGCTGACTGCACTAATTTATATAAGCTTCCCTCCTACATCAGTGAACTGGGCCAACTGAGAAAATTGAACTTGTCATATTGTATAAATTTGTATAGGCTTCCACAGCAATTCAAGAGACTTGCATGTCTTGAAGTATTGAATTTAAGCTTCTGTTACAAATTACGGAATTTATGTAACGGCTTTAGTGGGCTTGAGGGACTAAAGGACATCAATCTCTCCTACTGTCCTGTTTTGAAGGGCAAGTGGATAAAAGTACTGCAGAAAATGAAAAGATTAAGATTTGTCGATGTTCGTGGAAGTGAACAATTAGTGACAAAGGGACGGCATCATTTTACACTACTATCAGACGCCTCAGAGCAGGTAGCATGGCTGACACTGAAAATGGTTTTATTTTATAGTTTTTACAATACTAAAAATTGAATTATTGCAATTTTTGAAGTCGCCGTAATCTCTCTGACTGAATTAGTGAAAGGAAAAAACATTCTTTGTCTTCTCTAGAGAATTAATTTAGAAAATATTAGTTACTTTATCTGTGCTTGGTTGATTTAGGAGATATCACGTAATGAAGAGATTGTGCAGAAGCTATTAGATGGCGCAGCAACAAATTTTTTTAAAGATAAGACAACTCTTATTGATCTTGATGGGAGACCTTTTTCTCCTTCTAAACGAATTAGACCGGGTACTACCCTTGCACTTATATTTGATCATAATATATCCCGCTGGGATTGGGAGGTACTTGAGAGAAATGTTGATGGGCTCCTAACAAACTTGCTCATGATGCAAGTCATTTATGTTGGGAGATCTTTAAGTGTCATGCCAACAAAGCTGGCGGAGAGACTCACTGCATATAATTTACAAAATTCTGAGGTTCTCTCATTATTTGATAGATCCTTGTCAATATCTGCAGGAAAGGGCTCTGATTTTTGGGAATTTAGTACTTACATAGTTAAAACAAAGGTTGTAGCAGACGCAAAAGGGTTAAAGTTCAAAGAGTGGGAAAGTATATCCAATACGTTGATGGGAAGGGAATATGATATTCAAAAGTACCGCTCCCTTGAAAAATTGTATGCACATAAAGTTACAAGTGACTCTCAGTATCTCAAACAGCTGTTGATGACAAAAAAGAATGAGGAATTGTCCTTGACAAAAATGACAGAGGTAACCTATTTTCACATTGCAAATTTACTCTATTCTAAAACGAGAAGCCAAAATATGAAGATATTATTTTTCATTATTTTAAATGGGGATTGCAGGGGTCGCCCGCGGGAAAAGATAGCAAAGCAAAGGTCCAAAAACAGGTAGTAAATTGATCTAGCTCAAATTTAAATATGTTAAAAGGTCGCAGATACTTATTTTTCTACTTATTAAATCACATGTTGCAGGTGACAATCGATGATCTTCAACAGGATATTGTCTTCCTACTCATCTCAACGTTGGAAATTTCTCAAGAACAAATCATGTTTCTGAATGAAATGTATAAAGAAATGCAGAAGAGACACGTGAATTGCAACTGGATCTGGGTTCCAGTGGACATTCCTCCTAAGAATTTATCAGAATCAAAGTACAAGAAGCTAGCAAAAATTATGCCATGGGTGGTAATTAAAGATCCACATGTGATCGAGCAAACAATTCTTACAAAATTTTTTAGGGAAAGATTTGGCTTCTGCGAAACGCCAATACTTTTGAGCTTGGCTACTGAGAGTTATATTTCTACTACAGATGTTTTACCAATGGTGGCGACTCTTGGGTCAGAAGCACTGCTATTGCTCAATGAGAAGGGTTCCAAAAGTTCAGAAATTCTCAACAACCTTAGTTTTCTACAACAGCATTTTCAGGTAAGGTTGAACAAATTGCGTTTAGTTTTTTAACGCCGCTATAAAAATATAATGAAACGCTCGGATTTTCTTTTACAGGAATTTCATGAAAAATCGAGCAATTGTCAAGTGGTATGGTTGTGTGGTGGGGATCCTGGTAGGTTTGCTGATTTCTTCAAAAAGTTAAGATCTGTATCAGAAAAGATGGGCATGAAGATCCTCTATGTTGGCAGGGAACGCTTTGTGTATCATAGTAACAGTAGACATGAAGAACGTGCATTGTACAAAGACCCTGCTACATTCGCCTCGTGGAGTACGAAAGTGGAAGGAGCATTGTCCCCGCAAAATGTTGAGTCGTCATTCTCTAGATTATCCTATTCAGAAATTAGAGGATTCTGGCACCATTTACATTATTTGGTGTATCTGATAGCGTGCGGCTTAAAGAGCCCGGAAAAATCTCAAGAGGAAGAGAACAAAAAGATAATGAACCTTCAGAGGCTACTGCTTGCTCTTCTGTCACTTGACTGTGTATCTAGAAGAACTGGTACTGTGTGGATGATGGCGATTGATTACACTAGCAATAACATTTTGGCAGCAAAAGGAAAAGAGTTGGTGGAAATGTTAGCAAGAAATATTGAACAGTCAAAGAAGTCATCAGTAGCAATAGAAAACGGGGTGGTAGAAGTAGTAACAAAAAATAAAGGGGAAGAGGGACCAAGTATAGAATTGCAAGTGAACTGTAAGATCTGGGGGGGAGAGAGACCCTGTGAAGACAAGCAAAGGTTTGAAGATCCCCTCTGGTTAACCGCACATCCCTCCTCGCAAATTGAAGAACAGATCTCAGCTCAGATTCGTTGCTCAATGTGTTATAACGAAGACCCTGCCTATGAATGTGATTATTGTGGATGTTTTAGCATTTGCCAACAATGCTATATCAAGCACTTTATAGGAAGGAGGAAAGGCACACAGGGACAACGAGAGCAAATAAATATTGCAGCCGGCCAGCCATAGTAAGTCCTCATCCCGGCTTATCTACTGTACTATTTTGCGTAAAACAAGTGATGTATTCCAAATATATCATTGCTACGAATGTTCTTTCATAATGTTTCCCTTTTATGGTCTTGTTCAAGTGTAGCTAAAGTTAGCTTATACTTTGCCGCTCACAGGTGGTTTTTTTTGACCAATTCGCATAGTTCGAGCCATCAATTGGGAGAGAAGAAAAAGTTATAAATTGTTTTCTTTCAACTTGCATGCATCTATGGAGGTTTATTTTCTGTACCTGTTAGTGTCGCTGAAATTATTATCATTTGCACTAGCTTTAACGGCTTGTTATTGTTGCTACTACCAGTTGGTTTTTATAAAAATATATATCGCGTTGCCATTATCCATGGAAAAGCAAGAATTTGCAACCACTTCATTGACGTGGAGTGACAAGGTAATTGTACACACCCTTTTGTCGCGTAAAGCTGTCATATTTTGCCTAAGGGAGTGAAACACTTCACACATGTTGGAATATCCAGTTAGCCACTTAAGTTGGCCCTAAGGTTAGCTGTAACAGTTGAGTATGGATTTTAAGAAGGAAATTCTATTGTGCGGTGAATTTAAAACATTTAATATGTAGTGAACGCTATAGCTATATCTATCTCTGGGTTGTAGTTTTCAAATACTGTTGTAAAAGTGTTGCCATGCTATTTTATTCTATTCATTAAAATAAAGTATTATTACTCTATTTCTAAGCATTCTACATTTATGTATTTTCCAGTTAAAGTTTTTTTTTTTTCAAAGATCATTCATAAATGTGTATATTAGTCATTAAATAACACTTTTTGGTATTTTGTTAAAACATTTTTTAAAATTTTTTTTAAAATAATTTATTGTTGTCTTTTTATTAATTTAAGAATTATATGAGTGAAATAATTTTAAAGATTTTGATAACTTCATTAGAAAGAAGGGACTTATCAATATGAATAAATATTTACAAATATATAAAAAATGAAAGCATTCATAACAATTTTAATATCCATTCCCTTCTTTCTGTTGCACTCCATTGAAAGCAATATCCTTGACATCAAGGAGAACCCTGATAAGCAAATTCCTATCCTTCACCAAGGCCTCCTCCTCTGCCTTTATTAGTTCCACAAAGCCATTTGTCCGGCACCTCAGCACCCCCCCCTGTTATCCAGGAAATGACATAGGAGGATTCCCCGGCCAAAAATGAAAGCCCCACCCAGTCCGTCTGTATTACCCAGGAGGCTATTCCTGGCACCAAAGAGGGTAAGAATCAGAAAAAATGTGTCAAAAATCCATTTCTCAGGAAGGATGCCCAGGAGGTGTCTTATGTTTCCGAGTCTGAGGATATGAAAGATAGGAAGGAGGATGATAGTACCCCGGAGATCGACTGTAAGGCCAAAAAAAAAAAATTAATGGAAAGCTAGGTCAACTTGGAGGTGGACTTGAGTGGGTTGGGTAGAAGGAGGTCTAACAAACTGGCCAGAGAGAAATGCAAAACTAAACTGCTGGAAACGGCGACTAAAGAGCTTTCCATGTCTGACAAGGACTCCCAATCCACCGAGTCCATGAATGATTCTTCGGAAGACCACATGAGCCCCCCTCATAACCCTATTCCCAAACCCAAACCTACCATGCATGGAAGCCCCCATCATCCCTACCCCACCACTAAGCCCTGCTCACAATCCTCTGGAGAAGCCCCCTTCCCTTATTCACAACATTGAAGCCCTAGAGGATAAAAACAAGCTCAAAGGGACTCTTAAGAGGAGGTATGAGAAGTTGGACAAGGAGATTGCTGAGATTAAGAATAATGTGCAGGAGCTAATGAACCAATGCAGGCTAACCAATAAATTTGGTTTGAAGATTATGCACACTTCGGCGTCGACTCTTTGTCAATTGCAGGATAAGCTAGCGGGTGGCACTCTGGAAGTGAACGAGGACAACAAGGACCTCCTCCTGTTCTTACAGGAAGAATGGGCGACTACACTACTATCTAAGCAGTTGGGTGGAAATAATTAGTTCGGTTCCTATGTGTTGGTTAATTTTGAAAGGGCTTAGCCCTAGGTCCCCCTATTTTTTGAATTGGGTTTTTATTAGCTTTTATTGCTCTCTAGTTAGCCTTGTGTGGCTTTTTACTAATACTTTACTTGATACTTTATTTGATACTGCTAGTACTAGATACTCTGGTTTAATTCGTATGGTTAGTAAGGTGACTTTTGTTTTTGATAGGGGCAGATTTAGAACTGTTGAACACTATTATTCTATTACTACTGCTTGACTGGTTACATTAATTTGTTGTTAATGTGCTACTAGTCCTCTATTCTACAGGCCAGCACCCTTCTGCTACTTTAATCTATCAAAAATAATTTTAATTTTATAGAATGTTTCAAATCTATACATTCTCATTTAAGAAGAGAAATGCAAGTCAAAGGACCACTTTGAATTAAAATATAGATGTTTTCAATGCCAAAATATAGTATGGTATCAATATCTTCTTCTTTTTTCCTTTTTAAAAAAAATCTACTTTATATATAAGATGTATATGCTTTGTCATTCAAGCTTATAACATGTAAATAAGAAAGAGAACATTTTTAAATCTTGATTTACAAGACTTTTTAATGATAGAATGGAGAAATATATTTAAAAAGTAAAACTTGTTAGAGCAAGACCAAATACATTCTACAAGAAGGATGAAAGAGAAAGAATCATTATATTACTATAAAACAATGAATATAGAATGATAGAATAATAGGACAACTTTATTATTGGTGTAAATTATTATTTTCTCTTGCTTAAGTTATGCTTAGGTATATTTGATTAGTTGTCATATTATATTTCTTATGTGCATTATAATTTGCACTCAATATTTGTTGGGTAGTTGAGTTTACCTACCCCTACCTAATCTTGCATTTCATTTGGCCACATGACACTTTTTTTGCCCTTCATTCTCTCTCACCTTGCCTATATAGCCTAACTTATGTACATTTGTTATTCATCTCTATATCACACATCTTTTCTTGGTGATCTATATTATTCCTCTATTTGTAGAAGCTACAGTGGTCATTATCCTAGCTTAAGAGGTTGCAAACTCTTATACGGTATTAGAACCATTTGGATTTCTCTTCTTTTCGGTATGATATTTTTCACCATGCATTGTGATCCAAACTATTTTAGTTATGTAATTGATGCTGAAGCATCTCCGGTCCTTGGCAATCCTCATGTGTCACCAAAAAGATGTTTGAAGTTTTCTATGTTGCTCGGTTCCTTCTTTGACCGAGTTGGTTCGGTGTTGCTCGGTTTCCTTTTTTCACCAGTGTTGGTTAGTTATCTCTCTGGCGATCGATTATTCCCGTAGCGTTCATTGATGCTTGTTTGGCACTCGGTTATCTTTTCTTACCGAGTTATTTATTTTGGATTCCTATTGAGGCCGACTCTTGCAATTAACTTTGGTCGCAGATTTAATGTTGGTATCCATCATTGGGAAGCATGTGGATCTAGATCTGGTCGTTCCTTCCATTGATTGTGGATCTGATGGCCGACTTGATTTGATAGCCTCTTATACATAAATGTAGTTGTTTGGTTAGAGTTTTGAGAGTCAGTTTAGTTAGAAGATAGAAGATAAAAAATTAGAGATTGTTGGCAAATCCTCGCATGAGGACTTCTGTACTTGATTGTAATATCTGGCCTAAACTAAGAAGGCCTTACAATCCATCATGTATGAATCAATTGAAGTAAATATATGAAAGTATATGGATTATCTCTATCACTATTGTGTGTTTTTTCTTCTGCGTGTGATCTTTTCAAGGTGGATCTGGTTAGGGTGTGCCTTTGGCCCCTCTCCCCATCCTCCCTTGCATCAGGTGGTATTAGAGTGAGGTGAGATCTAGATCTAGGTTTGTGAATCTAGGTTTGAGGGTTCCTTCTTGTCAAACCCTAGTTGATTTTTTTTGGGCTAGCAGATTGTGATCTGACCTGCAATTGTAGAGGGTTTCAAGATGGTTCGTGGGAGGCGAGATGTGGATCCAAGATTGGCAGACATGTTGAGACAACTTGCTGCTAGACTAGAAGCTATTGAAATAGCCCAGAGAAGAGGAAGACATCTTGAAGATGTTAGTGATGATGAAATTGAGGTAGAACAAGGTGATGTAGAACCTGCACCTATGATGGATCAAGGGGAGGAAAGATTGTTGAAAGCTTTGATAAATCTGAAGTCTACACCACACTTTAATCATCCTAAGTATAGTGGAAAATTGGATTTTGATGAATTGGTAGATTGGTTCACTGAGATAGAAAAATATTTTGAATATGAGAATGTACCTGAGGAAAAGAAGGTAAAAATTGCAAGCACAAAGTTGAAGAGTCATGCATCCTTGTGGTGGGAACATCTACAATTGGACAAAAAGAGGAAAGGCAAAGATAAAATCAAGGTATGGAATAAAATGGTGAATGAATTGAAAGGAAAGTTCTTACCTTCTGATTATCAGATTAACCTAGTTAGGAAAATGCAAAGTTTGAGGTAGAAAGATAGCTCGGTAATAGAATATACTAAAGAATTCTATAGATTACATATCAGATCTAGACATGATGAAGATGATGTGGAAAAAATTTCTAGATACCTGAATGGTTTGAGAGTTTCCATCCAAGAAGAAATCAGTTTGGTCAAATTCGAGAACACTGAAGAGGCTTATCAATTTGCATTGAAAGATGAGGAGAAATTGAACAAGAGACATGAGAAAAGTCAAAGAGGTAGAGGTGGTAGATTCCCTAGAGGAAGAGGTAGATCTTATGGTGAAAACAGTAGATCTAAACCTAAAAAGAAAACTTTGGATAAAGGCGAGACTGAGTGGAAAGGTGAAAGTTCATCTAGAGGTAGAGGCAGTAACTACCGAGGTCATTTCTGAGGAACTTGTTAGAATTGTGGAGCAGAAGGACATAGATCATTTGAGTATACATATGCAAGTAAGAAGGTTGGTAATAGTAGAAATGCTTTGGTGCAGGAGGAGTCACCGAATGAACCTGAGAAGGAAAATAACTTGATGGTAACGAGAGCACATTGGAGTGAAAGTAATAAGGAAGATCTAGTAAGGAATAGTTTGTTCAAGACCAGATGTAGAGTTTTTGATGAATTTTGGAAGGTAATCATTGACAGTGGTAGCTCAGAAAATCTAGCATCTAAGGAAATGGTCACAAAGTTGCAATTGAAAAGGTTGAAAAATCTAAAGCCCTATGAGATTTCATGGATCAAGGATGAGCAAACACTCTTGGTAAGTGAACAATGTTATGTGAATTTGAAAATTAGAAAATACTATGATAAGGTGTTATGTGATATCATTCCTATGGATTTTTGTCATATTTTGTTGGGTAGACCTTGGCAATATAATAGACATGCTATATATGATGGGAGATTTCATAAATATACTATTTGGGCTGATGGAAGAAGACAAATCTTGTTACCTTTGATGGAAGAATCTATTAATTAGTAATATTTGCACATCTATGAAAGTTTTCTTGATGGAAGGAAAAAAGTTTGTAAAGGATTTGAAGAAGAATGATGTATGTTTTGATATGATTCCTAAACAATTGAGTAAGAAAATAGAGGATAGTATACTTGAGGAGATTGATAAGTTACTCATAGAGTATAGTGAGATCATTTGTACTTGATGGTTTTCCACCGAAGAGAATCATTAATCATTGCATGGATCTAATCCCTAGAGCTATTTTATCGAATAAGGCACCACATTGGTTGACACCTACTGAGAATCAGGAATTGAACTAACAGATTCAAGAATTATTGTAGAAAGGTTTGACCAAAGAAAGTTTGAATCCTTTTGCTGTACCTGTTGTATTGGCACCTAAGAAGAATGGAGAATGGAGAATGTGTATTGATTCCAGAGCAATCAACAAGATAACAATGAAATGTAGGTTTCTTATACAAAGAATGGATGACAAAAGAAGGTTTGTATGAGTGGCTGGTTATGCCTTTTGGTTTAACTAATGCAACAAGTACTTTTATGAGGTTGATGAATGAAGTTCTCAAGAAATTCTTGGGTAAGTTTGTGATTGTATACCTTGATGATATTTTGATATTCAATAAGACCAAAGAATAACATTTGTTGCATATAAAACAAGTATTGCAAAGTTTGAAAGAAGAAAAGTTGCTGATAAATCTGAAAAAGTGTTCATTTATGAAAGAGGAGATTGTGTATTTGGAATTTGTGATTTTGGCTGATGGTTTGAAAATGGATCCTGAAAAGGTTGAAGATATATTGAATTGGCCTAGACTTGAGAATGCTAGTGAGGTAAGATCATTTCATGGTTTGGAAAGTTTTTACTGAAAGTTCATTAGGAATTTTAGTTCAATTTGGAATGCTATGATTGAGACTATGAGAGGAGATAAAAGAGAATTCAAGTGGACACATGGAGCTAATAAAAGTTTTGAGACTCTAAAGAAGAAAGTTTCTGAATTGCCTATTTTGGCATTGCCTGATTTTAATAAGGTATTTCAACTGGAATGTGATGCAAGTGGAAGTGCAATAGGAGCTTTGTTGAGTCAAGAAGGTAAACCTATTTTTTTTTAGTGAAAAGTTGGATGATGCAAAAAAGAAATATTCTATGTATGAGCAAGAATTCTATGCTATTTTTCAAGCCCTAAAGAAATGGAGACATTATTTTATACTGAGTGAATTTGTGTTGTATACCGATCATAAGGCTTTACAGTATTTGGGTAGTCAGAATAAGCTAAATCAGAGACATATGAAATGGGTTGAGTACTTGCAGAGTTATACATTTGTGATAAAGCATAAGAGTGGAGTCACTAACTGAGTTGCTGATGCATTGAGAAGAAGGAGATCTTTGATGATTGAGATGAAAATTGAAGCTCTTGGCTTTGATGACATGAGAGATTCTTATGAATTTGATCTTGATTTTTCTGAGCCTTGGAGAAAGTATAGAGAACCTATTCAAGATCAACTGAGTACTAAATGGGAAGAATATTTTATTCAAGAGGGTATGTTGTTTAATGGTATTCAGTTGTGTATACTGAGAGGAGAAATAAGAACTAATTTGCTAAAGGTGAAATATAGTACTGGTTTGGCTAGACATTTTGGTGTTGATAAAACATTAAATTTTCTTAAGGAGAAATACTTTTGGCTACAATCGTATAAAGATGTTCAGAAATTTGTGAAAAGTTGTGGAATTTGTCAAGTTGCAAAAAGAGTAAGTCAGAATACTGGATTGTATACACCCATTTCTTTTCCTAAGAAACCTTGTATTGACATAAGTATGAATTTTTTTCTTGGCTTACCAAAGATAGTAAGAGGTAATGATTCTATATTTGTTGTTGTGGATAGATTTTCTAAAATGGCATATTTTATACCTTGTAGAAAGACATCAGATGTAGTACATGTAGTAGATCTTTTCTTTAAGGAAATTGTCAGATTGCATAGATTACTGAGGAGTATTATCTCTAACCGAGACAGTAAATTTGTTGGATACTTTTGGAAGACCCTTTGTAGAAAGTTTGGCACTGAGTTAAAATATAGTTCTACATTTCACCTTGAATAGAAGGTGAAATGGGTCACCTCAATAAATGATGTTTGAATTTGAATAGGGGTAAGATGTATGATATAGGGGTGGAATATAGGACATATCCTCAATCCAAATTCCCAAAAGGAAAGATCCAAATAGATTAATCACAAAGAAGTGATCAATGCACAAAAGAATCAAACAATGGAGAATATAAAGAAAGGGGAAAATCCTATAATCTTCCATAAGAAGTATATACTTGAAATTTGAAATAAATAGAAGACAAATACTAACCTTAAAATAGAGTAGATCTGGAAAATGCTGATTTCTGATGTTTGTGCACAATTTTGGACAATTTTGCAACCTGTTTCAGACTGGAAATGTCAAGACGGAGAAAAATGAGAAAAATTTTGTCTTTCAGGAATTAGGTCATCCTTGACCCAGATAGCGGGGCAAGGTCTTACCCTAGGGTAGGATCCTTCCCCATATTGAAGGTCATCCCTGACCTAAAACAACTCTGATAGAAAATTTGCTTGCCAATCTTGGAAGTTTGTCAAAAAGGGTATCCAAATCCAATCTTCAATTCATAGTCCTATACCTGCACCTACAAGGAAAAGGGATTTTTGATGTTTGGATGGGGGATTTTCCTTGGTCAAACCCCAATTTGGAATCAACCTTGAAATTGAATTGAAATTGCAATATGTATAAACAAAGTAAATGGAACTATTAACCTTGCTTATGTTGAAGTCATTATGGAGGATTCGAATCCTTGAATCCATAGTTAGGGATGCTCCAAATGAATGTAAAAGTATTTAGGATGTATCAAATCAAAGGCATTAGATCTTCAACACCAATCTTTGAATGGGTCTTTGCATCAGAAGAGACTTGGCTGAATGTGGATGGAGAAATCTTCAAGGGGGCTCCAAAGAGATTGAATCCTTCAATGGCTAACAATGGATCTCCTTCATGAATGATTGAATACTTGAATGTTTGGCTAAAAGATGAATGAATGCTTTCTTTCTTTCCTTCTCCTTCTTTCTTTCTTGATTGCACTTTATTTAGAGATTATGAAAAATGGATGCAATTGCTTGATTGTGGATGTGAAAATGAGAGAGGAAGGCTTCCTTTTAGAGTGATCTAGGGCACAAACCTCTAGAGAAGGCCGAAATTAGAGAATTAAACCCCAATTAACCCTAACCCTTGGAAATGGACTCAAATTAAATTCAATTTAAGGATTTACCATTTTGAAACATGACATCTCCTAACTCCTGGAATCTAAAAATTGGACCTAGGGTTAGGGATGAGGTAGACTCTACCCTAGGTTAGGGTCGACATCATTTCTAACCTAGGTTGGGGTCTATGTCATCCTTGACCCTACCAGGTCATCTTTGACCCTAATAGTCAGAAACTCCAGATTCTAAGAGAAAACTATCATAAAAAGGCTAAAAATAAAGGGGGAAGAAGCAGAACAGGGGGGAAACAACCAAATACATGCAAAGACCCGATCAAGGTGCTTAACATGACCCTAGACCACTCACTCAGAGGGCTAAATGCTCTTAACATGGAATTTATTCCATTTTAAGATGGTACATTAAGCCCCCACTTTAGCAAGAGTATGGACTCGATGCAAACTCTTGATAAAGGAGATAAAAATGAAAAGATAATCTTATCATAATCAAAGGGACAACAAAAACCTCAAGCTCCCAGGGTCTCAAGTATTCTTCAACTACAAGATCACAATAAGAGAGACATCTCTAGAGAGAGAGAGAGAGAGAGAGAGAGATATTATCTCACCCAATGAGAACTTACATCCCATTGTGAACCACACAAGGAAACAGTGCAACTGAAAAGATGGAATTGAACCACCTAGTGAATATGTCTACTCACTAGTTAACCCATCAAGGATTCACCCTTAGGAATATTCTATTCCATAAGAGTAAAAACAAAAAAGAAAAGAGATCCAATCTTAAGGAAACCTCCGTCCTTAAGGGATCAAAAATTTGAAACTGAAGGGATCAAGATATCCTAAAATTTAAATCCATGCTTTAAGAATTAGTCACTAATCCAAAAAGTGAGAAAATGTATCTTGAAACATAATATATGCATATTGAAAAGTGCATGTGTGCAATAAGTGAGCAGAGCATATGCCCCCACATTAAAGTCATTACTAACACTTTAACAGGAGCAATGGCTTTAACAAAAACATAAACAACTCCATTGATTATGTTTCCACTACGAGATGCCCCCAACCAAAGACAACTCAAGGGAAATACCACATAAACATATAGAGAACACAGAAGGGATCTACCTGCAATGGGGTTAGTATGATCATAAGATAATATATATATATGATATTATTGTAAATTAATTGGCATCATTCCCCAAAGAAAGTAGAACTACAATCACAAAGGAGGAAAGATCACATAAGATATACGAAGAAGAATCTTTTCAGACCATGAAATGGAGACCAAAAAGAACTAGTGCTACCCCGTCTTGAATCCATGTATATTATACAAGGAAACATTTATGAACAATAGCATAGATACAACATAACATCAAACAACATATAGAAGAATAGAGATACATATAGAGGAATTTTCACAATAGGTTTGATTCCTTTATCACCTTGCACTAGGGTGAACCCACAATAGTGGATTACACTTTTTTGCCCGAACGGACACTAAACTCTATATTTTGAAAACAACTTTCACATTTAGATGCATATTGTTGTTAATCTGTTTGAAATTAGAAGATGAAGTAAATTAGAGTCTTTGAGGATTTTCTATCTAGATTCTAAATATATATTTTTTTAAAATTTTTGAATTGATTTGAATGGTTTCCTCTTTCTCCCACAAAAACTGGTATGTTGCAGAAAATGTCATTTTCAAAGAGTTACATTATTTTCATAGAGCATAACTTTTTTTCTAAAATTGTTATCAATGCACTTCTTTCAAATTTAGTTTTTTAACATCCATATGGAGGGCACACAATTATTTTGATGACATTATCATGATAATTGCATATTTTATTAACGTTTGAAGTTGACTAAACCGTAATTTTGACATACCTTGACTACATAGCTTATAACTTGTCGTGTATTTGTCCAATTTCATTTTTTTTAATTTTTTGATAGAAAGATAACTTCAATACCTAGGGCATAGAGATTTTTTAGAATTTTTTTCTCTCATTTACTATTTTTCCATAAGCATCAAACATAGAGGTAGACATACGATGAAATATCTATGTTTAGTAAAACTAAAAATACAAAGTCATAATAAACTTAATATATATTAACATTATAATAATTAGAAAGATTTTTATCAATAGTACCTTTCTACATAGATAGGTTTGTCAAATGGATTCATTTGATCTACCAAAATATAAATCCGAAGTGATTTTTTGTTAGCATTTTAATAGGTGCAAAGGAGACTCCATTATAGGTATGAATGAGGAGTATAGATGTTATATCAATATTTTTTTTATCTAAGAGGCTTTGAGATAATCATTTGTAATTAATTCTTTCAAATGGAAGCTCTCAAGGCTTAAATTATCATATTTTATTAAAAATGTTATATTTTAGCAAAAATCAGCATCTCTAAAAAAGTGTAACCCACTATTGTGGGGTCACCCACCAACAGAGCAATAAGGTTCGTATAAAAGAATCTAACAACATTTAGAAAACATGTCACGGGAGAAGCACCATACAACAGGAAATCACACAATAAAGCTACCATAAAGGACAAGTCGATCAAGCGTGCCACCTACTTTCCTTATTTCATTCTATATCATTTAGGGAAGGTGGGTAACTCTCAAGAGGGACTATATCCAACATAGTAGGAATGATAGACAGTTCCAAATAAGGATCCTCTTGAGAATCACAATGTTCGACACTAGGTGTAAGTGTTAATTGTGATGAAAGCATATTAGGTAAATCAATGTCAATGTCAATAGTCTCATATTCATCATTAACATTATTAGTATCATCACGAGTATCTTCTTCATCCAAATTAATCAAAATAGGATCTAAGATACAATTGGAATCATCATATTCATGCATCTTAACATCATTATTAGAAACATCTTCTTCTAACACATCATGCATAGGTTTATCCAAAGAAGGCAAAGATTTTTGAAGAATAGAATTAAGAGCTTTGTCTTGAGCACAACACTTCTTACAACATTCATTAGTAGATCAATTACACTTTTCTTTACTTGAAATATGTTGAGAACTAGGAGGAACAATCACAAGATCCTTCACAAGTTATTTAGGAAGATTAATAGGATTATCAGTAGTCAGACAATCAATAGTAGGAACTTGATTAACAGATGTAGAAGCCATGGATAAAGGTGGTATAGAAGGTGTAGGCAAAAGACCATGATTAAGATCTATCAGAGGTACACTTAATTTGAGAATATTATGATGTTTATAGGCTTGATATGAATGGAAAAGATTACCAGGTCAAGAAGGACATGAATTAGGTAATGAAGGCCAAAAGAAATCAAGAGCAACACAATCCCTAGGCCTAGAAGGTTGATATAAACTATGATTAACTATCTTCACTTCTTCATCATGAACAAATTTAAGACATTTATAGATAGGTGAAGCAACAATATACATGGCATTCAACCAAGGAAAACCTATCTTAACTTGAAATTGATCAGAAGTAGGAACAACAACAAAGGTATTGTTCATAATTTTACCACAAAGTTCAACCAGCAAGTCAATAGAACCAAATGATGGATAAAGAAAACCATTATAAGTTTGAATCCACACATCAGATGTATCATAAGAATCACGTTGCAAATTTTTCATAAAAATATTTTCTTCAGTAATAACATGGACTAAGGATGTAGGATCAACAAGACAACCAAGATTAGGTATTCAGAAAATCCTAGCATAAATATAAACAGGACCATCAGGAGCTTTAATAGTCTTAGAATAATCAAAGGTAATCAAAAGTTCCCAAGGTCTTTTATTCTTAGGTTGTTGTTGAGGTTTAGGCTGAGTCTTCAATTTTAGCTTAGGTTTTGGTTGAGGTTGAGATTGAACTTGAGATTGAAGCTGAGGTTGAGGCTAAGGTCGAGATAAAGATTGAAAAACATGCTCCACTTGATTAACAATGTGATTGAGATCATCCATCTTTGAATCGTACATAGTTTCCATAGAAGATGGTTGAGAAATGGTACTAGTATCATGCGTGGGTAAAGGATTCATATAGATTTGGAGCTTTTGATTAGAAGGAGAGACATTTTTTCCCACTACCATCAAGATTATCAATAGATAAGGCATTAGAATCAATTCAGTCTTGAATCTTATGTTTTAAAGAATAACATTTCTCAGTATCACAACCATTCTGACAATGATATTGACAAAAATCTTTAGGATCAAAAGATTTAGATGCAATCATAGTAGGAAAAAGAGGTTGAATAGGAGGTAAAGTAATCATATTAGTAGTTTTCAACCTATTCATAACAGAATGTAAAGATTCAGAAAGAGGAGTAAACATACGATTTAATCGAAAAGCAGTGGATGTAGAAGTGGCATTGTGAGATGCAACAGCAACTAAATTCTCTTTTTTGTTTATCTTGAAAAAATTATTGAATTTTTGAAATTTGTTCAGATTAGGAGCAGCATCACTTTTATCAACTGGAACAGGAGCCATTGGAGTGTTTCTCTCAAATTGACTCACTTGTAATTGATAATGATGAAG
Source organism: Chamaecyparis obtusa (assembly GCA_027943335.1). NCBI lineage: Eukaryota > Viridiplantae > Streptophyta > Pinopsida > Cupressales > Cupressaceae > Chamaecyparis > Chamaecyparis obtusa. Next base: position 287,229 of record BSBK01005303.1, read on the forward strand.
CACTGCACAAAGTTGTTGAAAAGAGGTAAATTCAGTAAGCAGAATCTTATCTCTAATATCCTTTTGTAAATTTTAAATAAACATACATTGAATATCAATATCAGGAACAAGATAGGAAATCTAAGCATACAAATGCTTAAATCTACCAATAAATTTAGTCATTTTTTCTTAGCACTTTATTTACAATGCATCAAATCAGTCAAAGACAATTGTGGGCCAATGTTGTTTTGAAATTGTTGAATAGAGGCATTGGAAAGTTGTGGAAATGAATCAATAGAATGAGGCAAGGAACAATACCATTGTAAGGCCTTGTCATGAAAAGTTCTAGCAAATAGCTTGGCTAAAATCCTATGGTCATGAGCATAATCACTACAAAGGATTTAAAATGGTTTAACATGATGCACAAGGTCTCCTTTTCCATTATAATTCTCAAGATGAGGCATATCAACTTGCTAAGGAACAGGAGTATGAATAATGTCTCGGGACAAAGGACTTCCCATGTCACATGTAGGAACAATAAACTTGTTTTGAGTTAAGGAAGCAAGTTGTTGTTGTAAGGATGACATAGTTTGAGCCAAATTGATGTTTATTGAATCATTAGAGGAAATAGGAGGAATAAGAACATTAGAAACACTAGGTAAAGTGTAAGAAGCTATAGGAATGGAAGACACAACTGGAGGAACACTAGGAACTACAGTTGGAAGTGGATTGCAATAAGTAAAAGAAACATTATGATAAGAAGGTTGTGATGTAGGAAGAGACACAGAGGGAACAGTCATAGGAATAGAGGGAACCGTCACAATCACCAAAGAAGGAGTATAGGTAGGAACACTTGGTAAAGGATTATAAGAATGTTCTACACTAGTGACAGGAGGAATCAACCCTAAATCTTGAGCTTCTTGAGCTAAAGGTTTAACATTTAAATGGACGAGATGAGTAATACCATGAAGAAGATTAACACCTTGATCACCATCACAAAGAACTTTCTTAATAGCCCCTATAGCTTGAATAGAATCTTGATTATGGTTTTCTTGAATAAGCCAATTAGCCATTTTATCAAGTTTAGTTGAAATTTTTTGGACTTCTTCAAGAAGAACTCTTAAAGCATCATCCTCATCATGAGATAAGTGAGAAGATTTTTGCTCCATAATAGGATTAGAATCATGAAGAATCAAATTATCATCTGGGATCCTAAGGAAAGGAGAGGAAGAATCAGGATCAAAGGCACCCATATGTCTATGCCCTCATCTAACTAGAATATTATAAGTAGGACTAGAAGTGGTGAAGCTCATAAACCAATACAATGCAAATGGGCTAAACTATGAAAGCATAAATTATGAATATTTTTGTATTTTGAAAGAAATTTTGTAATTTTGTTTGTATTTTCAAAATCTAATTACGATGCAAGATTTACACAAAGGGTAAATCTAACATCAAACAGATAATATAAAAGGAAATCTAATACCACAAAATACAATAGGGCATCTAATTCCACAAAAGAAAGGAGAGTAAGTATGTCGGGTTCACCAAAATGAGTAGAAGGTGAAATGGAATCACCTCAATGAATGATGTTTGAATTTGAATAGGGGTAAGATATATGATATAGGGGTGGAATATAGGACCTATCCTTAATCCAAATTCCCAAAAGGAAAGATCCAAATGGATTAATCACAAAGAACTGATCAATGCACAAAAGAATCAAACAATGGAGAATATGAAGAAAGGGGAAAATCCTATAATCTACTATAAGAAGTATATACTTGAAATTTGAAATAAATAGAAGATAAATACTAACCTTAAAATAGGGTACATCTATAAAATTCTTATTTTTGATGTCTGTGCATAGTTTCAAACAATTCCGCAACCTGTTTCGGATTAGAAATGTTGGGGTGAAGAAAACCCAGAAAACTTATGTTTCGCATCCAATCTTCTATTTGTAGTCTTGTACTTGTACCTACAAGAAAAAGGGATTTTTATTGTTTGGATGGGGGGTTTTCCTTGGTCAAAACTTAATTTTGAATTAACCTTGAAATTGAATTGAAATTGCAATATGTATAAACAAAGTAAATGGAACTATTCACCTTGCTTATGTTGAAGTCCTCGTGGAGGATTCGAATCCTTGAATCCATAAGTAGGGATGCTCCAAATGAATCTAAAAGTATGTAGGATGTCTCAAATCAATGGAATTAGATCTTCAAAACCAATCTTTGAATGGATATTTTCATAGGAAGAGGCTTGGATGAATGTGGATGGAGAAATCTTGAAGAGGGCTCCAAAGAGATTGAATCCTTCAATGGGTAACAATGGATCTTCTTGATGAATACTTGAATGCTTAAATGCTTGGCTTAAAGATGAATGAATTCTTGATTTCTTTCCTTCTCTTTCTTTCTTTCTTGATTTCACTTGCTTGAGAGATTATGAAAAATGGATGCAATTACTTGATTTTGGATGTGAAAATGAGAGAGGAAGGCTTCCTTTTATAGTGATCTAAGGCACAAACCTCTAGAGAAGGAAGACATTGGAGAATTAAATCCCAAATAACCTTAACCCCTAGAAATGGACCCAAATTAAATGGAATTTAATGATTTACCATTTCAAAACCTGAAATGGCTGGCTGAGAAGCGAGAAAATAAAACTTTCTAAAAGTTGACATCCTGTAACTCTTGGAACTTGAAAATTGGACTTGGGGTCAGGGATGAGGTAGACTCTGCCCTAGGTTAGGATTGAGTTCTTCCCTAACCTAGGTTAGGGTCTAGGTCATCCTTGACCCTACCAGGTCATGTTTGACCCTAATAGTCAGAAACTCTAGATTCTCAGAGAAAATTGCCAGAAAAGGGATGTAAATAATGGGGGAAGAAGCATAATAGGGAGGAAATAACCAGATACATGAAAAGACCTGATCAAGACACTTAATATGACCCTAGACCACTCATTTGGAGGGCTAAATGATATTAACATGGAAGTTCTTCCATTTTAAGATGATACACACCCATAGACCGATGGACAGACTTAAGTTGTGAATAGAAGTTTGGAAAATCTTTTGAGATGTTTAGTGGGAGACAAACCAAGTAATTGGGATTTTGTGTTGGCACAAGCAGAGTTTTCATAAAATAATTCAGTGAATAGGAGTACTGGGAAAACACCCTTTGAGATTGTAAATGGCATACAATCAAGAGGTATATCTATTTTGAGGGATATTGCTGATGAAAGAAAGAGAAGTGCTAAATGTGTAAAGTTTGATGAGTACATGAAGACATTACATGAAGATGTGAAATATAATTTGGAGAAACATAATTAGAAATAAAAAGATAGAGCTGATAGATTAAGAAGACATAAGACTTTTGCAGTCGGTGATGAAGTAATGGTTCATTTGAAGAGAGGTAGATTTCTTGTTGGAACTTATGGAAAGTTTAAAATGAAGAATTTTGGCCCTTGCAAGAGGGTATGTGCAGGATCATGGTATGCCAAAAAGTGGCGATGTGAGAAAGACCAATTTTCACTCATCCAAAAGTGCACAAATAGATTTGTTGACCTTTTAGTAGGCCTGGGTATCAATACACCTAGCCAAGCCAAAAGCCAAAGCTAAAGGGAAAATTGAATATCTGATAATATCGGATATTTGATATTTTCCAGTAGTTATATATTATTGTACCCAGCCGCATTTAACATTTTTTCATTGTAAAAATGTGAACGCAGCTAGGGTATCAGATATCTGTTCCCAAATCCCCTGTCCGATTTCTTCTAAATTGCCAGGTAAGTGAAAGCTTTCAATTTTTATTGTTTTTATTATTTTTACTATTTTTAAATAGAAATATATATATATTTATATAAAAAATAGGGAAGCAATGAGTTTTTGTATTATTTTTTAAATTTCATTGTAATTATCTATTTTTTTTTTCATTGTTATCTGACTTGGAATCAGAAAACCCTACTAATGATCTCATAAACAATCCAAAACCACCTCCCAACAATCCCCCACCTCCAGAAGACATACTTGTCACAAACCCTCATCATTTAGAAGATCTAATAGCAGATAATCTAAATGAACTTAGAGGATTTCAAATGGCATATGCCAATATCCCCACATTGCACCCCATGTTTATGACATTGAGCTCAATAATTGAAAACATGGAGAAACTGACATAGCAACATAATGTTGCACTTCTTTGGCATGATTCCATGCATGTCCAGTTTGACGATGGGCTTGATTAAGATCAAGTCATGAACCTAAATATAACAAAACACAACATAGATAATCTTTTTGTGGATCCTAAAACTAGTCTAAAAGTAGACCATAAAAAAACCAAGTTGTCAATCAAATGGTGCACAAATAGTGCAATACGTGACAAATTTTGGGACCGTTGGTGGATGGTTTTTGATAGACCACCCCACAACAATTTGGATGTCCCAATTTATTTTCTTAGAAAATTGTATGCTAAATTTGTCCTCAGTCACAAGGTGAATTATTAGAGTATGAGATAGAACCAGGGTGTAGGTTTAGGTGCTCTGCAAGATAGGCCATGGGCACAATGTGTGAAATCCCACACATATGTCCCCCCTCCCAATATTTCACCACCTCCCACAGTCCAGCATCAAGACATTATTGTTGAGGATGAATCATAGACTATTCAAGCCATTCACACATTGAGTGATCTACTAGTTACATAGAGCACAACATTGTTTCCTCCTCATCCTGATCCTTCTGGTGATTCCACGAGCTCACATGTTTGTGTGGCCCACACTTGTGTTATATGCAAGAATATTTGCCTTGGTCCCCTGACTGATAGGGACACATATAATTTCAGCTTTGATGGGGATGATTCTACATATCACACTACAAGCACTAGAGCAGCTCATGGAGATGTGCATTAGGAGCCTAGAGTGCCATGGACTCCCACTATTACGATAAGGGTAAACCGTTCAATTTTTACGTTGTTTTTAAATTTTATTGTTCTTATTTTTAGTAGAATTTCCTTATAATAATTTCCCACTTATGTCTTTTTATGTGTTACATTTATGTTTAGTTGATAACAGAGGAGGAGATGGCACAAGTGGAGGGGTCCACGCTTTCGGCCATATCATTTAGTCTTGACTCTTCCGTGGTACATATGTTTTAATGTACTCATTGGTTTGCTTTTAAATTATGATAATAGTATATGTACATTGTTTTCTAATTTTTATGATCATCTTTTACATGCTGATGTAGGTGTCACCAATTGCCACTGGGGGGCAATGTGAGGGGGTGCAGGTGTTAGCTTTTGATAAAGGAAAGGTAATTAAGTAATTTAGTTTGTTTATGCATACATGTATACTTGTCAATTGTGCATACTCATTTTTAATTTACATGGTTTATTTGACAGAGAGTGGCATGTGACGATGTCGTGAGACCCCATTGTCATGATAGAGTCACAGACATATCTATTCGAAGTGATAGCCCCATGGTACATACATTTATAAAGTTATTTGTGTGTATTTTCCTATCATGTATATATAATATGGTCAAGTTATGATAATATGAAATATCTGTTTGAATTTTGTAGGTCACTCCTAGTTTGAGGGAGCCAAAATGGCAAGGGTTTGTATCACTGATGACTTAGCCAACAATCCCTGAAGAAAGTTCAACAGAGGTAAGTTTTAATGTTAATTCAGTTATTTTGTAAAAATATATTTTCTACCAAGTTTTTAACATTAAATAGTATAACTCGTAGATCAATCTCATGTTCACAATCATATATAGGTGGGAGTCATCATTAGTGGCACTATTTGTGTGCTACCTAGGACTTATATTAGGTCTCCTACCTCCAGGAGGAGATAGAGAGGTGAGGTATATGAGAGTTCAATTTTAGTTTAAATTTTATTTATTATTGTTGACTATGATTCTGAATTTTAATCTAACTCAGGGTTTCACTTTTGTGTTTGAATGCAGGATCCATTAGAGCCGAAGAGTACTTCAAAGAGGCTCCATTTTGATGATCCACTAGTAAGATAGGATGTCCTAGAAATATTTGTAGTTGAACTTCTTATTTTGAGATGTCATATGACATATTTTGAGATGGTGTATGCCACATTGTATCTAGATATGTTGATAGTACAAAATTATTGTTTATATATATATATATATATAACATGATATTCAATCCAATTTGTTAATTGTGTGTTCATTTATTCATTGTTAGTATGTAAATATGCTTGTGTGTATGTACTCATGTGTACAATTTATGCCTTAAGTATATTCATGTATATTCAAGTACAATATTCAGAACCTAAATTCATGTGTATGGGCTACGTGTGTGACTTAAGTGAATTCATGTTGTATGCTTTATAATTATGTGCTACATGTATGCTTCATGACTTAAGAAAATTTATGTGTACGCTTTATGTGCTGCGTGTGTTCACATGTGTAATTCATCATTTGAGGTATACAAGGATATCTATTAAAGTGGTTTCAAGGTTTTCAGACTTACCCTTTACTCCCAATGGCTAAAAGACTTCAAACTAGCCTAATTACATAATCAAACACCCTTTTGGCAATAATCAAACACCCTTTTGGCCATATCAAAACATATTGGTCTTTTGGACAAAATATCAGTACTCTGTCTGTACCCCTACAAATACACTAGGAATGCCTAAGAAACATGATCCTATAGCATCTCACGGATCATCGATCCCTCTCACAGGGTTTGAGTTATGAGGCTCAATAGTTTTCTGACCAATCATGCTTAGTACAACTTTCAACTGACCCTCACTACAAGTTTTGGCATCGAGTGAGACTGGCATGCCAAATTCAAACAAATTTGAATCTCCCAAAAGGGAGAGTAGTTATTGTAGGCCTCAAAAATGCCATCCTATAGCATCTCATGGATCTCTAATACTTCTCATGGAGTCTGAGTTATGAGCCTCAAAAGTTCACTGGTCAATCGTGGTTAGTGCACCTTGGGGATGCTTTGGTCTGGCATGGTACAGAATGTTTTACTAACTCAGTGGTCAAAATGGGGTTGTCCCTAGCATTTACCCACCCAACCAGAGCTAATGTTGCAATCCATTTGGTGCCAGGATGAACGGTTTGGAAGTAATCCATTGGTGCAACTTTCAACTGACCCTGACTGCAAGTTTTGGCATTGAGCGAGACCGATGTGCCAAATTCAAAAAAATTTGAATCTCCTAGAATGGAGAGAGGTTATTTTAGGCCTCAAAAATTCCATCCTATAGCATCGCACAAGTCTTTGATACTTCTCATGGGGTCTGAGTTACGAGCCTCAAAAGTTCACTACCCAATCATGCTTAGTGCACCTTGGGGACACTTTGGTTCGACGTGGTACATAATGTTCTGTTGATTGAGTGGTCAAAATAAGGTTGTGACTAGAATTTACCTGCCCAACTAGAGCTAATGGCATAGTCCATTCGGTGCTAGGATGAACGGTTTGGAAGTAATCCATTGGTGTAACTTTCAACTAACCCTCATTGTAAGTTTTGGCATCGAGCAAGGCTGGCATGCCAAATTAAAAAAAATTTGAATCTCCCATAATGGAGAGAGGTTATTGTAGGACTCAAAAACTTCATCTTGTAGCATCTCACAAATCTCTGATACCTCTCACAGGTTCTGAGTTACGAGCCTTGAAAATTTGCTTCCCAATCTTGCTTAGTGCAACTTGGGGACACTTTGGTTTGGCATGGTCGGGAATGTTCTGTTGAATTAGTGGTCAAAATAGGGTTGTCCCTATCATTTACCCTCCAAAATAGAGCTAATGATGCAGTCCATTTAGTGCCAGGACAAAAGGTTTGGAAGTAATCCATTGGTGCAACTTTCAACTGACCCTCACTACAAGTTTCGGCATCGAGCGAGACTAGCATGCCAAATTCAAAAAAATTTGAATCTCCTAGAATAGAGGGAGGTTATTGTAGGCCTTGAAACATCATCCTATAGCATCTTAGGGATCTCTGATACCTCTCACGGGGTCTGAGTTACAAGCCTCAAAATTTCATTGCCCAATCGTGCTTAGTGCACCTTGGGGACACTTTGGTCCGGCGTGGTCTGAAATGTTTTGTTGACTTAGTGGTAAAAATGGGGTTGTGCCTAGTGTTTACCTACTCAACCAGAGTTAATGGCATAGTCCATTCAGTGCCAAGATGAATTGTTTGGAATTAATCCATTGGTGTAACTTTCAACTGGCCCTCACTACAAGTTTTGGCATCGAGCGAGACTGGCACGCCAAATTCAAACAAATTTGAATCTCCTAGAATGGAGAGAGGTTATTGTAGGCCCTGGAAATACCATGCTATAGCATCTCATGGATCTTCAATAACTCTCACAGGGTCTGAGTTATGAGCCTCAAAAGTTTGCTGCCCAATCGTGCTTAGTGCACCTTGGGGACACTTTGGTCCAGTGTGGTTTGGAACGTTCTGCTAAATCAGTGGTCAAAATGGGGTTGTACCTAGTGTTTACCTTCCCAATTGGAGCTAATGGTGTACTCCATTTGGTGCCAGGATGAATGGTTTGGAAGTAATCCATTGGTGCAACTTTCAACTGACCCTCATTGCAAGTTTTGGCATCAAGCAAGATTGGCTTGCCAAATTCAAACAAATTTGATTCTCCCATAATGGAGAGAGGTTATTCTAGGTCTTGGAAAAATTTTCCTATAGCATCTCATGGATCTCTAATATGTCTCATAGGGTCTGAGTTACGAGCCTCAAAAATTTTCTACCCAATCGTGCTTAGTACACCTTAGGGACACTTTGGTCTAGCGTGGTCCGGAACGTTCTGTTTACTTAGTGGTCAAAATGGGGTTGTCCCTAGCATTTAACCACCAAAAAAAAGCTAATGGCATAATCTATTCAGTTCCAGGATGAATGGTTTGGAAGTAATCCATTGGTACAACTTTGAACTAACCCTCACTATAAGTTTTCGCATCAAGCAAGACTAGCGTGTCAAATTCAAACAATTTTGAATCTCCCAGAATGGAGAGAGGTTATTGTAGGCCTCATAACATCTATCATATAGAATCTCATGGATCTTTGATATGTCTCATGGGGTTTGAGTTACAAGCCTCAAAATTTCACTGCCCAATTGTGCTTAGTACACCTTGGGGACACTTTGGTCCGGCATGGTCTGGAATGATCTGTTGACTCAATGGTCGAAATGGAGTTGTTCCTAGCATTTTCCCACCCAATCGGAGCTAATGGCATAGTCCATTTGGTGCTAGGATGCAATCCTTGAACACTATCCCTTCACCCAGGGAATCATCATTTTACTTTGGACACATTTGACCAATTTTGACTCAATGACTCCAACTATTACATCATTTGACAATACAAATGTAATGGAATTAAGACAATAGAAATGTAAGGATACAAAATTAAGATGATACAAATTATATAAGGATACAACATTCATAGTAAGGAAACATGTTTTTTTCACTTTACATGGCATTATGACAATACAAATGTGGGCTTTTAATATTTGAAAATCAACCCCATGGGCTCTTTTATATTTCCAATTTTGTATCTAATTTTGCATCAATTTTTTTATATACAAAATTTTGCATTTAAATATGCACATTACATTCGATTTTTGTTTTTATATACAAAATTTGGCATCTAAATATGTACATTACATTCGATTGTTATTTTTATATAAAAAATTTGGCATCTACTATGTACATTACATTCAATTGTTGGTTTTATGTACAAAAATTGGCATCTAAATATGCAAATTACACAACTATATATAAAAAATAAGTGTTCTTTTTCCTCAAATCCTTGCATTCGAAAGGAAAAAGAAAATTTAATAGAGAATATAAGAAGTACCCTTTTTGCATCTAAATATGAAAATTATAGAACTATATTTAACTTGACTTGAACTTACCTACTGAAGTGTGCCTGAAGGATCATCTCTGTGCTTGAGAGTATTTGGTATTGCTTCATGATCAGTAGTACTCATAGTCCAAAGTTCCTTTGTCTTTGGTTTTCCTTGATGTTTCAAAAACTTAATGTATATTTAACGGTTTCATATACCTTTTTGTGGACAATTGTCTTTCTAAAATCATGTTCACAGCCCTCATGAAAATATTCAACAAACTTCACTAACCCACCACACTCTGAGCACTTTTCATTTAAGAAATATTTTCTATAAAAGAAACATCCATCATCTCTAGGACATAAAAAATGATGTAACAAGTCTCTTGATGATTTTGGAAGAGCACTTGCACCACACTCCTCCAACATTTCACTACTATGCAAAATAGAATGAATGGATCATAACAATTCATGGTGCATTGAAAACTGCACATGATATTTGCAACAACAAGTATTTCGAATCTTCAGAGGCACACAAAAAAAAGGCTTCAGGGCTTCAAAAGCTCTTTGTGATATTTGCAATGTTGGATGTGTCTCACAAAAATTTTTGAACAACATTGTTTGACTCACCTCCAAATAATGTTTGGGATGCAGGGTGTGGTCTCAAATGCCAATTCTCAACTTCAAGACATCCTTCACAATTGGTGACACTCTTGAGTTAGATTGCCAAAATAGTTGACTTTGATCCTTCATAGCATCAGTAAGCTTCTTATCACAACATGAAAGTCTCCCACCATAAACCCATGTATCATTTTGAAGAGGATCATCAAGTCTTTATCTTCTTACAAGTACTCTATCCAAAGTTTTATGATTTAGATTCAATTCAACACAAGTTTTTCTCATCAAACGAGCCTTTCTCAAATGATGACTTACTAAGGAGGTTGTAATAACCCTCCTAGTGGCTCTCTTATCTTTTTCCTTGGTATTCTTCCTAATTAAATTGAGAGCACTAAAAAGATTTCTCACAATAATAGCATTCCGCTCCTTTTTCTTGTTCACACTAATCTTCAATTTGACTAGTATACGTCTCATCTTTTGAGCCTTTAACAATTGCAAAAACATTTGACATTGATCAAGCAACATCTTGTGGCTAAAACATTGATCAAAAAGTTTTGAAACCCACAACCGAATGGTTCTTTCTGATCTTTTTCCATCAAAATTTCTCATTATGTTCTCATCCATTTCAAATAACCATTTAGTTCTTCTTGAAGGTCTCAATTTTGAAGTTTGTCTTTCTTCCTCCGAAGGGACTTCATTTCTCATATAATTTGGAGATGTGTAATGTTGATTTGGTTATTCTACACTATTATCATTGTCAATTCCTTCATATTCAATTAGTGGATTGTCATTGACAATGTCCACACTTCCATTGGCCACATCTACATGTTCATTTTCAAAACCTACATTTTCATCTTCAAAACCTAAATTCTCATTTTCAAAACCTACATTTTCAACTTCAAATTCATGTTCTTCACTTGAAACCACATTCAAAGGTGGGTCTATGCCGACATCTTCAACAATATTCAACATACCTTGTCTCTTGTACCAATGGGCAACCCTATCCATTTATCTATACACTTCAACATCTTCATTTGTGAGTCTCCTCTTCCATTTATGCTTTCAACAACTACTACTCCCCATAGTTAGACCCAAAAGGTGATGCAAATACCTTTGGTAATAAAGTAATACCTTTGGTAATAGAGAAACTCACCCCCAAAAGTGGAATTTTTTCTTCTCGCTGCAACTCAAATCCCATAATTCAGGAAAAAAAAAAGTGAATTTCAAGAGGAACCCAGAGAATCTTGTTTTTTTTTTACATCAATAAAAAGAATCAAATATCCGATACCATTGAATATCTGATATCTCCCGCCAACATTTTGGAAAAATCTCTCTCTCTCTCTCTCTCTCTCTCTCTCTCTCTCTCTCTCTCTCTCTCCTCGTAACATGTGATAAGGTGTACTAGGGCCCCTAAGAAGTACCCTTGACCCCTTTTGACACATTTGAATGCTCAAGTGTGTCTGAAGGGGTCATAGGACCACCTAGGACACACTTGAGCATTCCAATGTCTCCATAGGGGTCACAGAGGGCTTCCTAGGGGTCCTAACGTGTGATAAGGTGTAATAGGACCCCTAGGAAGTCCCCATGACACCTTTTGACACATTTGAATGCTCAAGTGTGTCGAAAGGGGTCAAAGGACCCCTTATGACACACTTGAGCATTCCAATGTGTCCATAGAGGTCACAGGGGGTTTCCTAGAGGTCCTAATGCCTGATAAGACATACTAGGACCCCTAGAAAGTCCCCATGACCATTTTTGACATATTTGAATGCTCAAGTTTGTTTGAAGGGGTTTTAGGACCCCTTAGGACACACTTGACCATTCCAATGTGTCCATAGGGGTCACAAGGGCTTCCTAGGGGTCCTAACACGTGATAAGGCATACTAGGACCCCTAGGAAGTCCCCATGACACATTTTGACACATTGGACTGCTCAAGTGTGTTAGAAGGGGTTGTAGGACAACATAAGACACACTTGAGCATTCCAATGTCTCCATAAGGGTCAAGGGGGCTTCCTAGGTGTCCTAACACGTGATAAAGCATACTAGGGCCCCTAGGAAGTGCCCATGACTGCTTTTGACACATTTGAATGCTCAAGTGTGTTAGAAGGGGTCATAGGACCCCTTAGGACACACTTGAGCATTCCAATGTATCTATAGGGGTCATGGGGGCTTTCTAGGGGTCTTGATGTGTGATAAGTCATACTAGGGCCCCGAGGAAGTCCCCATGACCCCTTTCGACACATTTGAATGCTCAAGTGTGTCAAAAGGGGTCGTAGGACACCTTAGCACACCCTTGAGCATTCCAATGTGTACATAGGGGCCATGGGGGCTTCCTAGGGATCCTAACATGTGATAAGGCATACTAGGACCCCTAGGAAGTACCCATGAAACCTTTTGAAACATTTGAATGCTCAAGTTTGTCTGAAGGGGTTGTAGGACCCCTTAGGACACACTTGCACATTCCAATATGTCCATAGCAGTCATGAGGGCTTCCTAGGGGTCTTAACATGTGATAAGGCATACTAGGGCCCCGAAGAAGTCTCAATTACCCCTTTTGACACATTTGAATGCTAGAATCTGTTGGAAGGGGTCGTAGGACCCCTTATGACACACTTGAGCATTACAATGTGTCCATAGGGGTCATTGGGGCTTCCTAGGGTTCCTAATAGGTGATAATGCATACTAGAGCCCCGAGGAAGTCCTTGTGACCCCTTTTAACATATTTGAATGCTCAAGTGTGTTAAAAGGGGTTGTAGGACCCTTTAAGAGACACTTGAGCATTCCAATGTGTGCATATGGATCATGGGGGCTTCCTAGGGGTTCTAAAACATGATAAGGAAAACTAGGACCCAAATTAAGTACCCATGACTCTTTTTGACACATTTGAATGCTCAAGTGTGTCTGAAGGGGTCGTATTACCCCTTAGGACACACTTGAGTATTCCAATGTGTCCATAAGGGTCATAGGGGCTTCCTAGGGATCCTGATGCGTGATAAGGAATAATAGGGAGCCTAGGAAGTCCCTATGACCCCTTTTGACACATTTGAATGCTCACGTGTGTCAGAAGGAGTCGTATGACCCCTTAAGACACACTTGGGCATTCCAATGTGTCCATAGGGGTCATGGGGGATTCTTAAGGTCATAACAGGTGACAAGGCATACTAGGGCCCTAAGGAAGTCCCCATGACCACTTTTGACACATTTGAATGCTCAAGTCTATCGGAAGGGGGGTCATAGGACCCCTTAGGACACACTTGAGCATTCAAATGTGACCTTATTGGTCATCAGGGCTTCCTAGGGGTCCTAACACGTGATAAGGTATACTAGGACCCCTATGAAGTACCCATGACCCCTTTTAACACATTCAAATGCTCAAGTGTGTATGAAGGGGTCGTAGGACCCCTTAGAACACACTTGAGCATTCCAATGTGTGCATAGGGGTCATGGGGGCCTCCTAGTGGTCCTAACACATGATAAGGCATACTAGGACCCCTAGGAAGTCCCCATGACCCCTTTTGACACATTTGAATGCTCAAGTGTGTTCGAAGGGGCTGTAGGACCCATTAGGAGACACTTGAGCATTCCAATGTGTCCATTGGGGTCATGGGGGCTTCCTAGGGGTGCTAACACGTGATAAGGCATACTAGGTCCCCTAGTAAGCCCCAATGACCCCTTTTGACACATTTGAATGCTCAAGTGTGTCAGAAGGGGTCGTAGGCCTCTTAGGACATAGTTGAGCAATCCAAGGTGTCCATAAGTGTCATGGGGGCTTCCTAGGGATCCTCACATGTGATAAGGTTGAATAGGGCTGCTAGGAAGGACCCATGACCCCTTTTGACACATTTGAATGATCAAGTGTGTTTGAAGGTGTTGTAGGACCCTTGAGCACACACTTGAGCATTCTAATGTGTCCATAGGGCTCACAGGAGTTTCCTAGATGTCCTAACATGTGATAAGGCATACTAAGACCCCTAAGAAGTCCCCATCACCCCTTTTGACACATTTGAATGATCAAGTGTGTCTAAAGGTGTTGTAGGACCCTTGAGGACATACTTTAGCATTCTAATGCATCCATAGGGGTCACAAGAGTTTCCTAGGGGTCCTAACATGTGATAAGGCATACTAAGACCCCTAGGAAGTCCCCATCACCCCTTTTGACACATTTGAATGTTCAAGTGTGTTCGAAGGGGTTGTAGTATGCCTTAGGACACACTTGAGCATTCCAATGTGTCCATATGGGTCACAAGGGCTTCCTAGGTGTCCTAAAGCATGATAAGGCATACTAGGACCCCTAGGAAGTCCCCATGACCCCTTTTGACACATTTGAATACCCAAGTGTGTCCGAAGGGTTTGTAGGACACCTTCAAACACACTTGAGCATTCCAATGTGTCTATAGGGGTCACGAGGGCTTCCTAGGGGTCCTAACACATAGTAAGTGATACTATGGCCCCTAGGAAGTACCCATGAACCTTTTTGACACATTTGAATGCTCAAGTGTGTTTGAAGGGGTCGTAGAACCCCTTAGAACACACTTGAGCATTCAAATGTGTCCATAGGGGTCACAAGGGCTTCCTATGGGTCATGACATGTGATAAGGCATATTAGGGCCCCTACGAAGTAACCATGACCTCTTTTGACCCATTTGAATGCTCTAGTGTGTCTAAAGGGGTCATAGGACCCCTTAGGACACACATGAGCATTCCAATGTGTCCATAGGGGTGATAGGGGCTTCCTAGGGGTCCTAACATGTGATAAGACATACTAGGACCCCTAGGAAGTCCCCACAACCCTTTTTGACACATTTGAATGCTCAAATATGTTGGAAGGGGTCATATAACCCCTTAGGAAACACTTAAGCATTCCAATGTGTCCATAGGGGTCACGGGGGCTCCCTAGGGGTTGTAATGCTTGATAAGGCATACTAGGACCCCTAAGAAGTCCCCATGACCCCTTTTGACATGTTTGAATGCTCAAGTGTGTCAAAAGGGGTCGTAGGACCCCTTAGGACACACTTGAGCATTCCAATGTTTCCATATGTTTCATGGAGGCTTCCTAGGGGTCCTAACATGTGATAAGGTGTACTAGGGTCTAGGAAGTCCCCATGACCCATTTTGACACATTTGAATTCTCAATTGTGTCAGAAGTGGTTGTAGGACCCTTTAGGACACACTTGAGCATTCCAATGTGTCCATAGGGGTCACAGGGGATTCTTAGGGGTCCTCACACATAATAAGGCCCCCTAGGAAGTCCCCATAACCCCTTTTGATACATTTGAATGCTCAAGTATATCTAAACAGATTTTAGGACCCCTTAGGACACACTTGAGTGTTCTAATGTGTCCATAGGGGTCATGGGGACTTTCTAGGGGTCCTAACGTGTGATAAGGTGTACTAGGGCCCCTAGGGAGTACCCATGACCCCTTTTGACACATTTGAATGCTTAAGTGTGTCTAAAGGGGTTGTAGAACCCCTTAGGACACACTTGAGCATTCCAATGTGTCAATAGGGGTCATGGGAGCTTACTATGTGTCTTATCACGTGATAAGGCATCTAGGGCTCCTAGGAAGTTCAAATGACCCCATTTGACACATTTGAATGCTCAAGTCTATCCAAAGGGGTCATAGGACCCCTTAGGAGACACTTGAGCATTCCAATGTGTATATAGGGGTCATTGGGATTTCCTATGGGTCTTAATGTGTGATAAGGTGTACTAGGGCCCCTATGAAGTATCCATGACCCCTTTTGACACATTTGAATGCTCAAGTGTTTCGAAAGGGGTCATAGGACCCGTTAGGACACACTTGAGCATTCCAATGTGTCCATAGGGGTCACAGGGGCCTCTTACAGGTCCTAACATGTGATACAGTGTACTAGCACCCCTAGGAAGTACCCATGATCCCTCTTGACTCATCTGAATGCTCAAGTGTGTTTGAAGGGATTGTAGGACCCTTTAGGATACACTTGAGCATTCTAGTGTTTCCATAGGGGTCATGGGAGCTTCCTAGGGGTCCTAATAGGTGATAAGACATACTAGGGCACCTAGAAAGTCCCCATGACCTATATTGACACATTTGAATGCTCAAGTGTGTCATAAGGGGTCATAGGACTCCTTAAGACACACTTGAGCATTCCAATGTGTCCATAGGGGTCATGTGGGCTTCCTAGGGGTCCTAATGCGTGATAAGGCATACTAGGGGCCCTAGGAAGTACCCATGATCCCTTTTGACACATTTGAATGCTTAAGTATGTTGGAAGGCATCATAGGACCACTTAGGACACACTTGAGCATTCCAATGTGTCCATAGGGGTTATAGGGGCTTCTTAGGGGTCCTTACAGTTGATAAGGCGTACTAGGGCCCTAAGGAAGTCCGCATGACCCATTTTGACACATTTGAATGCTCAAGTGTGTCGAAAGGGGTCGTAGGACCCCTTAAGACACACTTGAGCATTCCAATGTGTCCATAGGGGTCATGGGGGCTTCCTAGGGGTCCTAACATGTGATAAGGCATACGATGACCCCTAAGAAGTAATCATGACCCCTTTTGACACATTTCAATGCTCAAGTGTGTCCGAAGGGGTCGTAGGACCCCTTAGGACACAATTGAGTATTCCAATGTGTCCATAGGGGTCTTGGGGGCTTCCTAGGGATCCTAATGTGTGATAAGGTGTACTATGACCCCTAGGAAGTCCCCACGACCCCTTTTGACACATGTGAATGCTCAATTGTGTCCAAAGAGGTCGTAGGATCCCTTAAGACACACTTGAGCATTTGAATGTGTCCATAGGGGTCATGAGAACTTCCTCGTGGTCCTAACACATGATAAGGCATACTAGGACCCCTAGGAAGTATGCATGACCCCTTTTGACACATTTGAATGCTCAAGTGTGTCTAGAGCTATCATACGACCCCTTAAGAAAAATTTGAGCATTCAAATGTGTCCATAGGGGTCATGAGGACTTCCTAGGGGTCCTAACGCATGATATAGCATACTAGGACCCATAGGAAGTCACCTTGACCCCTTTTGACACATTTGAATGTGCAAGTGTGTTCAGATGGGTCGTAGGACCCCTTGGGACACATTTGAGCATTCCAATGTGTCCATAGGTGTCATGAGGATTTCCTAGGGGTCCTAATGTGTGATAAGGTGTACTATGACCCCTAGGAAGTCCCCATGACCCCTTTTGACACATTTGAATGCTCAAGTGTGTCTGAAGGGGTCGTAGGGCCCCTTAGGACTTGAGAATTCTAATGTGTCCATAGGAGTCATGAGGACTTCCTGGGGGTCCTGTCCCTCTCCATTGCACTCAGCTTAGCCATCCTTACCTACTCTTTAACATAGATTCTCCAAAAATTTTATAAAAAGGCATCCGATAGGATAAAATGAAAAGTTTCCCAGAGAATATCCACAATTCATATACAAAAGCATCATACAGGAAAAATGACAAAAAGTTAATAGCTAATAGGTAAAATTTATCATTAACACCGGTAGTACCAGGGTCATACTCGCTGTCAAATCTTGGCCTATGACTTGCAAAATGAGCAAAGCAAGTGAAATGAAAGGGAAGTATGGATCAAATAGAAAAGGTGCATCAAATCGAATCAATATGATAATAAATGTAGAAAATACTATTAAGGACAAAAATATTTGCATTTTAATGGGAAAGAGTGGGAAGAGCTTCTTGGACCCATGATAGAAGTTACAGTTAAGGAGGAAGAGCTAGGAAGGGGAAAGCAGAAAAGGAAATAAGTAAGATATGCATGTGAGCCTATGACAAATGATGGTGATGAGTACTCACCATTTGCTAGTAGCTCAACTAGTGACAGAAGCTCTTTAGTGCACATGGACACTGACAGAAAAAATTGAGATAGAGAAGTAATAAGTGCTATAGAATTATCCACAGAACAATGTGAAATGAAGCCTCAAATTGGTTCATTAGCACACAAAGAATTTTTTCATGCACTTCCTTTTGGCACCACAAATATTTCTATTAGAAATGCCTATTCATTAATGGCTTTGCATTTACGAGAATCAAGAAACTAGGTTACTCATGTTGGGCATTATCCTTCAAATGTAAGTTGATTTCCACCTTTGGCAAGGTAGTCTCACTCCTAATTTTACAAAAAAGGGCAGCCATCTATGGTCCAAGGTTTTAATTCAGTTGACAAGTGGAGAGCTTCTCAGGGTACTGACCTCTTTCGTAGAAATGTTCCTGATTCATCTCAAGGTTCTTGTTTAGGTGACCAACTCCTTCGAGGTTCACAAATAGACCCATTGATTTTCCAAATTGGTAAAAGGGTAGATGCAATTTTGGAAAGAGTATCCTAATTGAAGAGAAATGGAAATTCGAGTGACCATAGCATTATCCAATGGGTGTATCTCCTCCATTGACAAATATAACTACTTCCAAAGGCTTGAGTTTAAATGGAGACTGTCTCTTCCCAAATATACCCCAATCGAGCAGATGAACCAGATGTTCCTCTCTCTCTCTCTCTCTCTCTCTCTCTCTCTCTCTCTCTCTCTCAGATCTAGAGCCTTCACCTCCACTTTTTAATGTATATTTAAAGGTTTCATATACCTTTTTGTGGACAATGTACCTTAAATGTTCTTACATCAATTTTTATGCCATTGTTAGTTTCTAGAATAGATGATGAGCGTAGGATGGTTCTACATCTATGTGAAATTTCTTTTCAAGAGTTAAAAAATCAATTGATTATATTCAATCGAGGGGAAGTCCATTGACATGATCTACTTATTCAATATAGTCAGACCGCCGAAATTACAAGGAGTCTGTACAAAAATCCTGTGCTGGATACTTTCAAGAGGATTTGGGCTGAAACTGTCTATCCTCAAATCAACTGTGCAGGTATTATTTTGAAATCATTTTTTATATCAAATAATATAATACATACTAATATAAAAATTTATATTATAATATTAATGCTATGCTATTATTATTTAATATTAATATTAAAAATGAAATTAATATTAACATAACAAAAATATAATTTAATATGAAACTTGAATTAATATTAACATAAAAAGAATACAACTTAGTATAACACAATTAATATTACTATGAAAAAAATACATTTATTATCAAACTTGAATTTGGGAAAAGTGGGGCAATTCAAATTTGAAATTTCAAAATAGGTAGGTTTTTTAGGATATCCAATATTATCGGATATCCAAAAATATCAGATATCCAATTTTATCGGATATCTGATTAGGCTTGGTATTTTCTTAGGCATTACCAAACGTGGGTGGTCAACCCTTTAGGTCTATTTCAGGAGATAGTTCTTGATACCGAGACTTCAACCATGTAGCTGGCGACTATTTTTTCACCCAAAATTAATGAAACGTAAAGGGTTTCTTAAAGACATTATGAGCTTTCCATGGATAGAATTGCTGTGAAATTTTGAGTTTTGTAAGTAATTATTACTTATTTTTCAATTGAGTTATCTTTAAAGTCGTAATTGACATACTGATTGAAAAACAACTATAACTTTCAAACTGTTTAACCTTTTTAAAATTTGAAACACGCGTCACATTCTATGCTTCAACTACTATAAGAAAAAAAAAGTTTTGAATTTGGTAAAATTTTGAATTAGTTAAGGTGGTTAGACACGAGATTATTTTATTCTAAAAATTTGTAGCAAAAAATTCATAATTAATTATTTATTTGACCAAAAATTACAAAAAAATATGCGTCACATCTGGGCATGAGTCTAATACTTATATCTAGAATCTTGAGAAAATATATCTTCATTTGATTGTGATTAAGGTGGTTAGACATACACGTACTCCTTATCTTTTCCCTAAAATTTTCGTAGTACTGCATTGAAATCTAAAATTTTGAACAATTAGACAAAAAAAATTTCAATCAAGGGCTACTAGTTTAGAAACTACATTCAATTTCCTACAGATTCTACTCATACAACTTTTTCACATAAGGTCCATAAGATGTTCAACCTTTTACATCAAGTTGACTAACCCTAATTCTTTTATTTTTCATTGCCACTTAAGGCCATACTTTGGTATACCATGAGCCTACACATACCCAAGATACTGAGGAAATTTGACAGTGGAAACACATATGAGATTGAGTTACTTGATGATATAGATATATCAACTATATTTAACATTACTAATTTTTATGAGTATCATGAACTTGATGAAGGCATGACAGTACCGATGGATTATCCTAAGAAATAGATGGAAGAAGTTGAGCAGATTTTGGAGCAAAGAATTGGTAGTACAAGAAGAAAATAGTATATGGAATATTTGGTAAAGTGGAAGAAAAGACCGATTGAAGAAAGTGCATGGGTTTCACAATCTGAGTTGGATGTGTATGCACCCTAAAATGGTCGCCTAGACTTTGGGCCCCATTTACTTGATTTATCAATCCTGAATCATTTTGATCAATAACCAATATTTTCAACATTATCAAATTCTTGATGAAGTCTTAATTTCGATCATATATTGGATTTTTATCCTATGGGCTAACCATTTATCCTAAGTCTTTATTTATTCAAAAAGGAATATTTCCTCCCTTTTTAATAAATAAAAAGCCCCACCTTTTCCTCTTATCCTAAGTTGCACAAATAAAGCATTATTGTTATTTTATAAAAAGAGAAAAAACACTTTTTGTCTCATATGGAAATAAAGTCAACTCCTATTTTCTCATTGGAGGATACTTGTGCACATGGATTGCTCTTCTTTCAACCTCCACCGTTGATAAGATCTTTTGCCTCTTAATCTCCATGGTCCATTCCTCCTCATTTCCTATAAAAGGAGAGCTCTTTCCTTCATTTGCATACAATTGTTTTATGCTAATGTTATGCTGTAGGTTTTCTAGGTGCATTTGGAGCTTTTGAAGACATTGAAGACTTGTTGCTTTCATCATTTAGTTGCATATTTTCTTTTATAGTTGCATAATCATGGCATTCATAGTATAGATTTCCTTTTATGCAATAGAATAAGCTCACATAGTCTTAATAGGAAGGCTTGGTAATGCATTGTACTTTCCTTTCATAGATTAGATGCATTGTACTTTCCTTTCATAGCTTAGATTGCATACTCATTCTTAGTTTACTTGCATTGCATTGCATCCATTTGATTCTTGGAGATATTGGCATTCTTGCCCTTGTCTTCACTTGAATCTCTCATTGTGTGGTTGACTAGCAAGGTCATGAGTTCATAGCTCTAGCTGAGAGCAATTTTCAATCTTGCAACTCCATACATAGAGAGCTATGGATCGATTTGTGAGGGCTCATTCTTGAGTTTCCTTGCATGTAAGGATTCATAGAAGTGCATTACTTTTGTGTGTACATTTTTGGCACCCACCGTGGGGCAGAGTAGATAGCTTTGTCCTTTAATTTCTTGCATTTTCATCATTTTTTAGATTATTTTTTAAAAATTTTGCAGGTTGCAGTTTTCTGTCTCAGAGTATCGCGCGATACTTCTCAGGTATATCGCACGATATACCTTACTATACGTGAGTGACACTTCGCTTCAGAGAAGAATCGCACGACAGTATTAAGGTATATCACCTGGCATCATGCGAAGTATCGCCCGCCCATAGTGCAGTATATCGCCTGGACTGAGGTATATCACCCGAGTACACGAAACTGTATCACGCGATACTGGTGAAGTCTGAGGTATATCGCCTGATCTGAGAGAGACTTAAATTTTGATTTTTATCATCCAAATTTGATCATATTTAGCTTGCTGGTTTACTTTACTACATTTAGGTAGATCTAATCTGCATCTATTAGCCTAGATAAATCAGTTTCTTGTGTTATTTCATTTAGATTTTGGTTTTGCTAACCTTGTTGGTCTAACAAGTTGTGCTTGTAGGTGCTCTCATTGCTTGAAATTTTCCAAAAGAACACATGTCAAAGAGGGCTACTAATGGTTTTTCAGGGCTGCCCTCAGCATAAAAACCAAATCAAGTGCTTATTTAATTGTTTTTTTATTAAGTGTGGCATATACTAGTTGTTTCATTTCATAGGTACTTAATACTTTGTGAAAGGGATCTTGAGGTGGTAGGAGAAGTATGCTCTTCACCTTTAGGTGAATCAGAAAATCTTGACCCATCTTGAGGTTTTGGAAGCAAAGGGGTAATTGAATATTTGCTTGGTGTGTTTGGGAGAAGTTTTTGAGATAGGGGAGTATGCTCTTCACCCTTGTGGTGAACCAAAAACTTTGAACCTCAAAAATTATCCATTTTTGTTTAGTTTAGGAATCCTTTTAGCGGGCCTACTCTTGAGAAATCAAGAGGAACAACTCAAGTGGGGAAAACCTTGTCATCATTTTCCTTAGTGGAAAGTGATTCCAAATCACTATAATCTCAAGGCTATCAAGGACACCAAAAACTTTGGTAGACATAACACTTGTCTTTTCTTAGTGTGAGTAGCTCATGGGATTGCGACCATGGGGAAAACATTGAGAAAGAATGCTTAAGGTACTCTTGAGGCCACGAGGTCCTAGTCCTTTATGAGGAGCAAGAGGGGTGTTGTGAATGGAAATCCTTATTAAGAATCATACTTAGAAGCTACCCTATTTTAGCCGCTTATCTTCTTAGTGCAAGGATTGATCCAAGTGGAACAACCCGGATCACCTTAAGATACTCACCATATGTGTCCCTTTGGTTGTGTTTTTTGAAACTTCCATGACAAAGCCAATATCTCTTGTGGGCAACCACTTGGTGTGAGGTAAGGGGGCATCAAATTGTGGGCTAAGTTGGTAAGTATTGAGCCTTGACATTTTAGGATAGGTTTCTTGAAGTGTTCTCGATTGTGTAATACCAGTGTGAACGTTCTCAACATACAAACAATCGGTAGCATTCATAAGGTGCTTTTTCATTTTGATATCATAAGTGATTGTCTTGGCAAGGTTTCTTTTGCCCTTGTTTCAAGTATTTGAAGACACGTTTGATCTCGTACTATTTGCAAACCTGTCATTTTACTGCTGTCACTATGATTACATTTGAGAAATCAACCTTCAGACCAAAAATCTTGATCAAACAGACCCAAAAATGCAAACTTTACACAATTCTAGTCAAGAGTTTAACAATTCTACAATAGTATCGCACCCTGTCAAGTGAAATATTGTGTGATACTTCGTGCCTGATAGAAATATCGCCTGCTTTGAAGAGAAATATCACATGACAGTTCACCCATACTGGACTATCGCCTGACCTGCCTGGAGTATATCACCCGGCTATTGTAAGGTATATCGCCTGGTGTAGTGCGAAATATCGCCCAGTTATAGGTATATCGCCCTGGTAGCCTGGAGTATCTCACTTGGTTAATTTCAGTCGTACTTTTAGTTTGGTCAATCTTAGCTACTGTTAGTCAGACTAGGTCTTTGAGTAGGCTTCTTGATCTGTCATTAGGGACCTGTCTTGGCTCTAAATCTCTGGTTTTTGCTTTCTAGGGACAGCATTAATTGATTTACAAGGTCACTTTGGAAATAATTGTCAAGATTAGCAAGATATTCTTGGTGAGAAAATTTTCCTCTAGGATTGTTAGCTACATTCTTGGAAAAATTTCAGTTCTCTTATTGTCCAAATTATTTTCTCTATTTCAATTATATCTTGGCCTAGTCCAACCTCCTGATTCAAAAGTGCAAGGGTAGTCACCCTTTGATTTAAAGCACCTCTTTGACAGTGTTGGTAAAGCCCCTTTTCCTATCTTTTCATTTCATTTTGGACAATAGAGAACTTTGATTATCCTAGTTTGGTGTTGACATTTCGAAAGGTCATCTTGTCATTAAGGATCTCTTTCTTTCATGTCAGTTGCAACAAGGTACCAAGTCAATCAAGGAAAGCGACCCCCTGTTGTGTTTAACCAGTTACCACCAGTTAAGACTCGTCAACAACATAAGGGAAAGGGACCCCTCTTTGATCAATCTCCTAAGAGTGAATCTAAGGTTTGTTTTAAACCAAAGAGTAATCCTAGTGAAGTTAGTACCTCTTTTATACCACTCTCATCAAGCATGGATATGAGTTACACTTTCACTCGACAACAAAGAGAAGCCATGAATCAAACTCTTGAGGATATGTTCCAATGACATAGGAATACCAAGGAATATGGTGGTTCTTCTCATGTTAGTCCACCTGGATCACCCCCCAAAAACATGAGATACTTTGATGCTCATCAACAAGCTGCAAAACATTACCAACAAACTCACTCAGACTCAGAATCACAACATGAGGACCAGAACAACGAGTCTAGTGATTACCATGTCAACACGGCCAACACCACAAGGCATTCAAGACAACCGTCTCCCCTTAACGATACCTCTTGATATGCGAGTACGAGGTTGAAAAGCATTAAAAGGGAGAAGCAAGCCTATTTAGATGAACAAGCTGCCAAAAGATAAAAATTTAGACAATTGGAAGAAGAGGAACGTGCATTATTGGATATAAGAAAAAGAGCTGCCCAAGAAGAAGAAGATAGGCTCTATGCACAATGAATCCATAATCAATTCAATGGGAGGGGTACCAACAATGGGACCAACTCACCCCCATCTACTCCCTCACCCAGTCCTAGAAGAAGATCAAGGATGCCCTCACAATCCCCAAGTCCTAGGGGAAGAAGGATTTCAAGATATGATCGTCATAGGAGACAATCACCTCATAGACATTCAAAGCAACCCTCCCAATGAGCACATCATGGCTCACAACATGGAGGAAGATATTCCAAATTGGATCATATAGATTTTATGACTATGCAACAAGAACCATCCTTTCAAGCATATGTAGAAAGGTATGTGGAACAAAATAAATATCAATTCCTAGAATGTCTCATCAACAAGGGTGCTAAGGTCCCATATAATTTTGATATAGATCAAAAGGTGAAGAAACAAGATCCATCAACTAATGAGGTGATCAAACAACTTCAAAAGGACATAGAAAGGATGAGGGCTCCTAAGAGCACATTTAATTTGGACTCCATATGTCCCAACCCAATTGATAAGAGTGTTGTGTTGGTTGAGTTCCCTAAGAAAGTTGAGTTTCCAACCTATGACAAATATGATGGCGTTGGTGACCCTCATGACCATGTTAGATAGTTCTACATAATGAGCTTTTCTTTTCACCATGAAGACTCCTACTTAATGAGGTTATTCCCAAGGAGTCTTAAGGGACAAGCCATGGAGTGGTTTACTAACCTTACTCCTCCAATTAAGACATTCAGAGAGCTTGTAGAAAGATTTTTTTAACATTTTGCTTACAACCTATCAAGGTCGGTCACCATGCTTGATTTGTGCAAACTCAAGCAGAACCAAGGGGAATCCTTCATTACCTTCCTACAAAGATGGAGACGTTTATGCTCAAAATATTCAAGGACAATTCCTAAAGAGGAAAGAATAGACATTATTGTGAGCAACTTGGTACTAGAATTACGGTATGAAGTAAGGAAGATCCCATTTAATTTTTTTGATACCATGGTAGAAGTGGCATGTCGCATAGAGGATGTCCTAAAAGAACAAGGAATTTTGGCTAAATCAACGAATAACAACAATGGCCAAAATAACAACAATAATGGTCACAAGGACAAAAAGAACTCTTATTGGAACAAGAATAAATAGGTAGTCAATGACCGAGTTGTTGACTCATCCCAACCTAAGAATGAAGGAGTTCTCAATCTCTCCAATGCAGTTCAAGCCATGAAACTTCAAACATCTTTAGGACCACAAGAAAATAAACCCAAGTACCAAGGGAGACCTAAGAAGGAAAAAAGGCAATTTACCAAACTTGGGGATTCATATGCAGATATTTTCAAGATGTTAATTGCCCACAATTTGGCACAACCTTAGGATCCTGCCAAACACCACATACCAGATCCTAAACCTCATTGGTGGGATGAGAAGGCCTTTTGTGTCTTTCACAATGGAGTTGGGCATGATATCGAGAATTGTTTTAGACTTAAACATCTTGTCCAAGACCTCATCAAAAGTGGACCGTTACAAGTTGATGGGTTGACTACTAATGCGGATCACAAAGCTTTTAAGGAACCCTTGCCCAAGTATGAGAAAGGAGAGAATTCCAATAACAAGAATGGAAAGACTACTTTTAATTACACTTACACAAATGCTGAAAATTTTATTAACATGCTTGAAATTGCTGACGATAATATCAACATGGTGAAAGAGAAGGACCATTATGGATATGATGTGGAGTCAACTCCCATGCCTGATGAAGGACCCATTGTGGTACTAAGAGGCCCTCACTCGCAAAGGATGTCCCAAACCCTCAATGCTGTCACTAGGAGTCAGCCTCAAGCTCCCATTGTTATTAGAGGTCCTAGCTCTAGTAAGTCTAAGCAGCTAGTGTCAAAGGGAGTTCTTCCTAAACCTGCTATTGGTCCTAATGCAAACTACAACCTTATTGACTAGTTACAACGTACACCAGCGTAGATTTCAATTTTTGAGCTATTGGAATTGTCCCCTAAGCATAAGCGTGTCCTTGAGGATGCTTTGCGAGTAGCTAATGTCCCTAGTGACTTAGATATTGATCAATTCCAGAATATGGTCAATCATTTGGCTAGCCCTCATTACCTCACTTTCTCAGAAGAAGATGACAAATCCATCAGTTACCCACATAACTTGGCCCTACACATAGAAGTCATGATCCACAAAACCCGTGTCAGGCGCGTATTGATAGACGGGGGTGCAGGGTTAAACATTTGTACTATGAGTTTTTTGTTGGCCTTGGGTTATTCAGAGAATTTCATTGATACAAGGAAAAAAATCACAATCAAGGCATATGATGAAGCAAAAAGAAGTTCTAAGGGATTGGCTGTTTTGCCTATTCGCATTGGTCTAGTAGAAAAAGATATTTTATTCCAAATTGTCGATGTTGGACCCTTAGCCTACAACATTTTGCTAGGTAGGCCTTGGATTCATGAGATGCAAGCGGTCCCATCAAGATATCACCAGTGTGTTAAGTTTCCTCATAATGGTGTAGAAATTTGCATACCTGGAGATAGTGCTTTGTCAGTTAATAACATTTCTACTAGAACCCATGTACCTTTGAATAAGGAAGCTGACAGTTCTAGTATTCCACTTGAACAATGCAAGGAGAAGTTTAAATCCATAAATCTTGGGATGGGAGATTATAAGATTGATTCTTTTACAAAAATGCCAATCTCTCCTAGGTCTTATGGAAAAACATCACCAGATATGAAAACTTCATCATCAGCAATGACATTATTTGGGAAATTTGTTGAGTCTTCGGTTCCTATTCAGGAAGAGAAAGAGGAAATTGCCATAAGAGATTGGATCTATCATGAGGAAAGGTATCAACATAATGAGAATTTTGCACCTTCCCCTAAAGCCTATGGGAGGGGTTACACATTAGTCAAAAACATGGGGTATCCAGGACATGGTCCCCTTAATCACAGATTGGATGCTAGGGCCGAACCTTTGAATCATGCACTTTTTACACGACAGGATAAATCAACAAAGGGTTTAGGCTTTGAAAGTAATAAACCAAAAGATACCACTGTCCTAGTCACGACAGACAATGAGTCATATTCTGAATACACATCAGACCTCTCTAATCAGCAAGACATGATAAATGATTGGGTCCCTTCAAAAAATATCCTTTGGGGAGATTCCATAGATTTGGCAAATGATAGTCCTCTTATCTCAGCTGCGACGGATAGTGACTATATGGATGTTAGACTGAGAATGGAAAATGTTGCTACCCTAGCTGTGACAGATAGTAACAATGCTAGTGTTAGAGAAGGGGAAACCTTTCCCAACCTTGAGGCTTCTAAATCACGAGGCCCAAATGATGATTCAGAAACAGACTCACATGAGTTTGAATGAGATTCACTTTTAGAAGAAACAATTGATTTGGACATGGATGTTGTCCATACTTATAGTACTCAACCCAACGTGACCGATGAGCCTAGTGTAGGACTAGAGGATTGGACTCCTCGAATTGCCTTAGTAGATGATGCTTCGCTTGCTAGGATAAATCATAATTTGGGTACCTTAGGGGAAGACTTGATGAATCCCAATTGTATGGTCACCAGAGATAACACCCTTTACATAAATCACATTGAACTAGTCATTGACTTACCCCTTGTTCATTATGACCTAATTGACTAGTCTCAGCGCCATCAAGAGCCTAGATTCCTCACTTTTTAGAATGATTATGAAATTGCTTTCTATCTAAATGCTCTTGAACCTATGGCTTCTTCCACCAGTGAACCAACAACGAGTATGACAGAGCCTGATATTAAGTACCTTAGTCTAAAAATAAAAGAAAAAGAAAAAAAGAAAAATAGGTCTGATGGTGAAAACCACTTTGTGGCGGTATCAGAACCAAAAATAGTAAAAAGAAATGACATATCCGAGGGTGAAAACCTCTTTGAGGCACCCAAGGATGGGGTACTTAATAACTTTCCAAGTTATTTTCAGGATAGATCATCAGTATTAATTGAGCCAACAAAATTAGTTAATTTGAACACAGAAGAAGCTCCTCAAATAGTTCATCTCACTTAGTCTTTGTCAGAAGAAGAAACTAAGGCATATGTACAATTCTTACAAAAAAAGAAAATCAATTTTGCATGGACATATTCAGACATGCCAGGGCTTGACACAAATCTTATAATGCATCACTTATCCATAGCTCCAGGAGTCAAACCAGTGAAATAGAGACTCAGAAAAATGCATCCACATGTAGCTCTCTTTGTCAAAGTGGAATTAGAAAACTTTTAAGAGCTGGATTTATTAGAGCCATCGATTATGTAGAATGGATCTCGAACATAGTACCCATTTCCAAACATGATGGGTCCATTCGTGTATGCACAGATTTTAGAGATTTAAACAAAGCATGCCCAAAAGATGATTTTCCACTTCCAAATATTGACATGATAGTGGACATGACCGTGGGTTATGAAATATACTCTCTAATGGATGGCTTCTCAGGATATAATCAAATTAAAATATCTCCTGAAGACCAAGAGAAAATAGCATTCACATGTGCATGGGGAACTTATTGTTGGAATGTCATGCCATTTGGGTTAAAGAATGTAGGGGCTACATACCAAAGAGCTATGACTACTATTTTTCATGATATGATGCATAAAAACATGGAAGATTATGTGGATGATACCTTGGAAAAATCAAGAAAAAGGGATACACACCTTACCAATTTGGAAGTAATTCTAGATCACATGGAATAGTTTCAACTCAGATTGAATCCAAAGAAGTGTTCATTTGGTGTCACCTCAGGCAAACTTTTAGGATTCATAATATCAGCTAAAGGTATAGAGGTTGATCCCGAGAAGGTCCAAGAAATTTTAGATATGTCACCTCCAAGAAACATTAGTCAGATGAGAAGTCTTCAGGGATGACTCCAATCCATAAGGAGGTTTATTTCACAGCTTGCAGATAGAGCACAACCATTCAATAAGACATTGCATAAGGGAGCCACGTGTGTTTGGAACGAAGACTGTCAAAAGAGCCTTGATCAACTTAAACAGTACTTGGCTAATCCTCCAGTTTTGATGCCTCCTATTTCAGGGAAGCCTTTGATCCTATACATTTAAGCTACAGATACTTCCTTGGGGGCATTTTTGGCTTAGTTAGATGAAAATGGGAAGGAAAGGGCCATCTTCTACATTATTCATACTCAGGTGTCATATGAGGTCAATTATAATAACATTGAAAAGTCTTGTCTTGCAGTAGTGTTTGCTTCTCAAAAGTTGTGGCACTATATGCTTGCTCATACTATACATTTGGTTGCAAAGATTGATCCTCTTAAGTACTTTCTTAGTAAGGCCGCTCTCACGGGTCGACTTGCTAAGTGGATGATGGTTTTAACTGAATTTGACATAGAGTACATTGAAAGAAAGGCCATAAATGGGCAGGCTATTGCTGACCAATTAGCTGATTTTCTAGTTCAGGATAGTATGCCTATTCAAGTAGAGTTCCCAGATGAACACATACTGTATATGACCACTCACACTTGGAAAATGTTCTTTGATGGTTCCCACATGCAAAATGGATCAAGTGCTGGAGTATTATTTGTTTCTCCATATGGGTACAATATTCCAAAGTCTTACAAACTGCTATTCCCATGCACAAATAATATTGCACAATATGAAGCTTTGACCAATGGTTTGAAAATGGCTATAGAATGGAACATAATAGAATTACATGTCTTTGGGGACTCCCAGTTAATCATTAACCAAGTCAATGAGGAGTACCAAACCAAGGATGATAAATTGATCCCTTACAAAAGGATGGTTGAATCATTGAGACGTTACTTTACATTTGTGACATTTCAACAGATCCCTAGGATAGAGAACAAAGCTGCAGATGCTATGGCCACATTAGCTTCACTCCTTTAGTTGGAACAACATGAATCAAGGTTCAAATTTCTAGTGGAAGAGCTGCACCATCCCATATTTGACTCATCTGAAAGCCAGGTCATTTGCACCCTTGTCACACATGAGTCTTCCCGCTATGGTGCCATCTATTCATATCTTCGTGATGGTATCATCCCTAACACATTCAACCATTCTGAATGTCAAAACCTTGTCCGCAATGCCTCTCGCCACACCCTTATCTCTACTGATTTATATAGGAGGGGTTTAGATGAGACGCTTCTTAGGTGCTTGGAAAAGGAGGAATCCAACCAAGCGTTAGCTGACATCCATGAGGGCATTTATGGTGGACATTCCAACGGTCTCGCCATGGCCTGAAGGTTGCTTAGGGCAGGGTATTATTGGCCCACGATGTAGATAGATGCAGTAGCCTTTGCTAAGTCTTGTGAAAAATGTCAGAAACATGGAAACCCGATTCATGCTCCGGGTAGGGAACTGATTCCTTCTGTTTCTCATTGGCCATTTCAGCACTGGGCCTTTGATCTAGTGGGATAGATTTATCCCAACTCATCAGGTGGACATAAGTTCATTATTACTGCTACTGACTACTTCACAAAATGGGTAGAAGTTGTGCCACTTTCTGTTGCCTCAGGGAAGACTATCTCCTTATTTATCTTGAATCATATTATTTGCCAGTTTGGAGTACCCTCTGAGATTATCACTGATAATGGAGGACAGTTCAAGAATAAGGACCTATAACATTTATGCAAGAAATTTAGAATCAAACAACATTGGTCCTCCATCTATTTTCCATAGGGAAACGAACAGGCAGAAGCCTCAAATAAAACCATTCTTAAGTTCCTTCATAGGACAGTGCAAAAGAATGGTCGAGACTGGCATTTACAGATCAATCCAGCACTATGGGCTTATAGAACTAGCATTTGTACACCTACAGGAGCTACCCCTTTTTCTCTTACCTATGGCGCTGAAGTGGTATTACCTTTAGAAGTAGAGATTCCTTCACTTAGAGTCTCACTCAAAGGTTTGATTACAGATGAAGATTATTGTGCCATGAGGTTATAGGAATTAGAACTTCTCAATGAGAAGCGTAAGGCTTCATTTGATCATATGAGGGTATATCAGAAGCGTATGTCCAAAGCATTCAACAAGAAGGTTCGCCCTAGGGAATTTCAGAATGGTGATCTTGTTTTGCGAGAGAATCCTAAGAATCAGCAGAATAGAGAACAAAAGGGCAAGTTCAAACCCAATTGGCTTGGACCATATGTTATTACAGCAGCTTTTGGTACAGGTGCCTATTTACTATCAGATCCAGATGGAGAACAGCTCCCTGATCCCATCAACATTTTGCACCTAAAGAAGTTCTATCCTTGATGCCCATTTCTGTCTGGGGGCATCCTTTGTACATATTTTATGATCCTGAAAAAAATACCAAAAAAATTGATATATGATGCTGAAAAAATCCTAAAAAGCATAAAAAGTCCTAAAAAAGAGCATCCTAGTGAAAACCTAGTAATGGGCACTTTGATGTCTCATCAAAAAAATCAAAAAATTCAAAAAATACAAAAAAAATAGAAAAAGTGCCTTGGTGAAAACCTGGAAATAGGCGCCTTGGTAGCAAAAATACAAAAAAAAGAAAAAATTGCAATAAATCTAAGTGGTGAAAACCTGGAAACAGGCACTACTTGAGGCCTTTGCACCCCTATTTGTTAGCATGCGTCCTCGACACTGAACCTTTCTCCATCATTTCTTGACCTTATTTGGCTTAGTCTGGAATTGGTCTTTGTCTTTGTCTAGGGGGCATAACTGTTAGCATTGGTCCTTTAGGTGAGTTTGTCTCTTGGGGCATTTCACAATAGGTGTTTTTCAACACCACCCCAAATAGTGTTTTTCAAACACTACCCTTGTGTTGAGTGTTTCTTAACACTTATCAGATGTCTTACCCTACAGTCTAGTATGATGCAATATTGCTCATTTGTAGATGCGATACTCAGAGTTTGACTCTATGACTAACACACACGCACTTAAACGATCAACTTGTTGAGATATGATGACTTTATTTTTTTTTGTGTGCTCTCTATGACGATTTCTTTGATGAGTGGTCTCTCCCTGAGAAGTTTTCGATGATGCATAGCTAGAAGACTGAGGGTATGAGAACATGTTTTATTTTTTTATCTGCTCGTGGGTATATTTTGTTGATCCTAACTGTCATGAGCATTTATGCTGGTCTTACATGACACTATGGATTGACAAGGTATTATCCTTGACTATTTTGTGAGTGCATGCTTCTAGTTATCCTGACTTTCATGTGTCTTGATACAAGCATAATCTTTCCATATCAATCTTAGGTAATCTCACTGCACTAGTCATCTTGACCTATATGTCTTTGATGCCTAGGTGAGGTTCCCACATTTCTATCTGATAAAGATCATATTCATATCCACATAGTTATGCTAGTGTGCATTGTATGATCTTACGACGCTACCAATAACACTCGATGATGATAATTAGATGTCTATAAGCATTGTGACCTTGCAAGTCAACCACTTTCATAGTAGCTTGCATTCTTAGGTTCATGTTAGTCTAGTTTTGCATCTTGCATATGGAGAGAGCTCTTCTTTTTATCATCTATGGACTAGTTGGTCAACTATGCTCTTTTTCTGATTCTTCTTGATCATATCTTTCATTTTTGGTATTTCATGTCACATCATTTTCAATCCATTTTCGGACTCGAAACTGAAATTTGAGTCGCATTTCAAAATTTCATCCTTCTTCTGTGCAGTTGATTGACCTTTTGAGGCATAATTTGATTTCCGGTGGAATTTCTTCCTTCCATGTCTTTCAAATTTCTAGTCTTTCATTCACTTTGTTTCTTGTCTTCTATTTTCTATTCTTCTATTTCCTCATTGGGGCATGCTTTCATTGCTTAATGGTTAACCTATTGAACTTTACCTTTGATTATGATTTGATCAAATCTTTATCAATTCATTGTTCTCCTCTATCTGATTTTGATTTCGACTCCGAGGGGGCAGTATCTATGGGATTCTCATCCCTGATTTCCTTGATTTTCTTGATTCAGACATCTTTTGTGAGCTTTCACTCAAATTTGAGATTCTTATCTCCCATTTTTAGACTTGATTATCACTTAACAACAATGGTGATGGTTTTGTCTTGAGATTCTTATCTCTTACTTTTAATGTGATCCTGAATCGACCTCATGTTCAAAGGCCTTTGTCTATGTTTGTCCAGGTATGATCCTAAATCAACCTCATATCTGAGTTATTTTGTGATCCCAGATCGATCTCACATTTCAATTCTTCTTTGACTACATGTGTTCCCAAATCAATCACACATTAGTCAAAGAGGGGCAAATGTATGCACCCTAAAATGGTCACCTAGACTTTGGGCCCCATTTACTTGATTTATCAATCCTAAATCATTTTGATCAATAACCAATATTTTCAACATTATCAAATTCTTGATCAAGTCTTAATTTCGATCATATATTGGATTTTTATCCTATGGGCTAACCATTTATCCTAAGTATTTATTTATTCAAAAAGGAATATTTCCTCCCCTTTTAATAAATAAAAAGCCCCACCTTTTCCTCTTATCCTAACTTGCACAAATAAAGCATTATTGTTGTTTTATAAAAAGAGAAAAAACACTTTTTGTCTCATATGGACATAAAGTCAACTCCTATTTTCTCATTGGAGGATACTTGTGCACATGGATTGCTCTTCTTTCAACCTCCACCATTGATAAGATCTTTTGCCTCTTAATCTCCATGGTCCATTCCTCCTCATTTCCTATAAAAGGAGAGCTCTTTCCTTCATTTGCATACAATTGTTTTATGCTAATGTTATGCTGCAAGTTTTCTAGGTGCATTTGGAGCTTTTGAAGACATTGAAGACTTGTTGCTTTCATCATTTAGTTACATATTTGCTTTCATAGTTTCATAATCATGGCATTCATAGTATAGATTTCCTTTTATGCAATAGAATAAGCTCACATAGTCTTAATAGGAAGGCTTGGTAATACTTTTTATTTCCTTTCATAGATTAGATGCATTGTACTTTCCTTTCATAGCTTAGATTGCATACTCATTCTTAGTTTACTTGCATTGCATTGCATCCATTTGATTCTTGGAGATATTGGCATTCTTGCCCTTGTCTTCACTTGAATCTCTCATTGTGTGGTTGACTAGCAAGGTCATGAGTTCATAGCTCTAGTTGAGAGCAATTTTTAATCTTGCAACTCCATACATAGAGAGCTATGGATCGATTTGTGAGGGCTCATTCTTGAGTTTCCTTTCATGTAAGGATTCATAGAAGTGCTTGGTTATTCTCCTGGTGCTCGGTGATGGTTTTTTTG
The DNA here is from genome assembly GCA_027943335.1 of Chamaecyparis obtusa. NCBI lineage: Eukaryota > Viridiplantae > Streptophyta > Pinopsida > Cupressales > Cupressaceae > Chamaecyparis > Chamaecyparis obtusa. The sequence goes on from BSBK01005303.1 coordinate 322,382, forward strand.
TGCTCAGTTATCCTTGCTTACCGAGTTGTTTAATTTGGATTCCTATTTCAAGGCCAACTCTTGCAATTAATTTTGGTCATGGATTTAATGTTGTTATCCATCATTGGGAAGCATGTGGACCTATATCTGGTCGTTCCTTCCATTGATTGTGTATCTGAAGGCCGACTTGATTCTGTAGCCTCTTGCATAAATGTAGTTGTTTGGTTAGAGTTTAGGGAGTTAGTTTAGTTAGAAGATAGAAGATAGAAAGTTAGAGATTGTTGGTAGATCCTCTCATGTTGGAGGAATTATGTACTTGATTGTAATATCTAGCCTAAACTGGGAAGGCCTTACGGCCTGCCATTTATGAATCAATTGAAGTAAATATATGAAAGTATCTGCATTCTCTCTCTCACTATTGTGTGTTGTTTCTTTCATGTGTGATCTCTCTAAGGTGGATCTAGTTAGGGTGTGCCTTTGGCCCCTCTCCCCATCCTCCTTTTCATTAGTAATTGATTTAGCTCAATCAAATATTATTATTTTGCATATTTGCATCCAACATTCTACATAAATCATCAACATTCCAAATTTTATAAAATTACTATTTCACCTTAGATTCATCGATCTCTTTAGTGGTTGCATGAGTAGAGGCTTCTTTTGAAGAGGAATTAAAAAGATAAAAAACATTATATGAATATACATATTTATAGTGGTTCAACAATTGCCTACATCCACTTTCAGACCATGGGGTGTTATTAATCTATGTATATGAACATGTACAATACTAGGAAGTTGTAAAACCTTATCTTAGAACCACAACAAGATAAATGTATGATATTATAAATGAATGATGTCAATATGCTTAGAGAAACACTTATATGAATTATTGTTAGCCATAAAAATATCACTGACTATCAAAAAATAAAATAAAATCACTTTTTTGACACCTCAAATCACTAAATAATAGTTGTAACCATATTATTTTATTGGCACCTTCAAACAAAGCCATGTGTTAAGCTTTGATGAAAGAAAGAGAAACTATATGTTGCAACTTCGAAACCCAACTAATGGTAGGTCCAATAAATATGAAAGCATAACTAGTAGTAGATCTACATTTGTCTAAATCTTTGGCTAAATCAAAATTAGTTAAACCTTATAACTATACATTATCCCACCAATAAAACAAAGCATAGTACAAAGTACCTTTAAGATACCTTAATATCCATTTGACCACCTCCAAATGATGTTTACTAGGATTGCTCATGAATCTACTCATAACTCAAGTACAAGATGAGCAATATCTAAATGAGTAGAGATGATGACATACATGTTGACTACCAATTGTTGAACAATAAGAAATGCCATGTATAAAGACTTGATCTTCTTGTGCCTTGGGATTCAAGTCAAAATATAAATGAAAATGATCGACAAGAGGAGTAGAAATAACCTTCACACTAGCCATACCAAGTTTGTCTACAATATTGTAAATATATTATTTTTGCAACAATGTAATTTCCTCTTTCTATCTAACTCTAGTGATGGTCATTCCATGAATTTTATTTTCTTCCTACAAGTATATCATGGAAAACCTATTACCCAATTGTTCCTTCAAGTTAGAAATAATCCTCATGCCAGTGCCATCTAGTACTAGCTATCAACATGTCATCAATAGGTAGAGAAAAAGAATAAAAAATTCATCATTAGTAAGTTTCTTATAATAAACACAAGGATTTGATTCAAACCTCAATAAGTTTTTCTCAATCATAAATAATTGAAATTGAAGATACCATTTTCTTAGGGATTCTGTGAGCCCATTCAAATTGCGATACAACCTACAATAAAAATATTCTTATCCCTATTGGAAATATCCTTTAGGATACTCCATATACAACTCCTCATCAATTTCATCATGTAAGAACACATTATTGGCATTAATTTGTTTAAGTTCAAGGTCCCAAATAACTGCAAGACCCAACACTCCTCGAATCATTTTCATTTTCACAACTGATGAAAATATTTCATCAAAATGTAATCCTTTCTTTTGATCATACCCTTTCATAACTAGTCTAACTTGATATTGTTTCTTGCCACCATCTTCCTTATTCAATTTATAAATGCATTTTTTCTTTAATGCTCTCCTATTTGGTGAAAGAGATGAAATCACATTTTTGGTTTTTCATTAATGAATCCATCTCCTTGCGCATTGAATCTTAACATTTACAAAAATTAACATCTTTTTAGGAAGCTTAAAATTGGCTTGCTTTATTTTAGAAGAAAGCAATAAGTCAATCTCTACTTCCTTAGAAAATAGTAGCTCATAGTCTAAAAACTTTGTTGGAGGCTTCCTCATTCTAGAAAATCTTCTCAACTTAGAACCTTGAACTTGTTGAGCTAAACCAATATTGTTAGTACCCATATTACTAGTATTGATTCCTTCTTCAAGATGAAAAGACATATTACTAGTATGGTTGTATTTATCTTGAAATAGTTGGAAACTAATTGACTATTACATACTATCACAAAGCTTTCATTTTGAAGAGTGCATGGGAACACATTGTCTAGTATTGACTAGAGAACCTTACACAGGCTCAACCACAAGTTACCAGAGAAGCTATGAATAAAAAAATGTTGGTGAATTTAAAGAATTTTCCACTATAAAATGTTTAAATATCTATGGTACAAGGTTCCAATTGTGCGGTATACTATACACATCATAATCTCCATCATGAAACATATTACTCCCATTGTGAGGATCTAGCACAATTGTGAGATGTGGATTAGAATGCAACATTGAATGTTTAAAGATACTTTTTACACCATGAGCATTTGCAGCTAGACAAAAAACAAATGTAGAGGGGGATTGCATGGATGCTACCTATCTCTCATCGTACAACAACCATGTGGAGAACTCTCCACTTTAAGATGCATTGTCTCTTGAAGACACAATGGATAGTGAAGAAAGAGGGGTAGGAGATAAAACATAGATGGGTAAGAAAGAAGATACTATATGAGGTATTGCACTTTTACATCCCTATGAAGATATGTATGAATAATCATTACCATTTTTGGAAATATCTATTAAAGGTATATATTCCTTGATATGTCTTTCTTGGTCTTGCAATCTTGGAAACATTATTTCATTAAAAACAACATATCTGCTTTAAATGATTCTCTTATCAACTAGATTCCATAATCTGAACCCAAAGTGATCTTTTCTATACCCAACAAATATACACTTCTATGACATTGATTCAACTTGGTCCTCTTATCCTTAGGGACAAATAGAAAAACTTGATAGCTAAAAATTCAAAGATGTGAATACAAAATAATTTTTCGTACCCATTCTTCCTCTAAAATACCAAAATCCAAGCAAGATGAAGGACTCTAGTTGATTAAATACACTATTTTATTACATGTCTCAACCCAAAAAACTTGAGTTAGACTAGATTAGAAAGAATACATCAATCTTTTGTGAGAATTTTCTTATTCATCCTTTCAGCCGCCCCATTCTTTTGAGGAGTAAAGGGGAAAAAACTAGCTCTTTGAATACCATTAATTTTACAAAAACTATAAAAATTTGAGGAACAAAACTCACATCCATTATAATCATTTTTTAAACATTCAATTTTTGTACCCACTCTAATTTTCAACAAGGGTTTTAAATACTTTGAATTTAAAAAGGCACTTCTAATTTTCTACAAAGCATACAAATCCAAAATTTTCTTGTGCAATCATCAAGGAAAGTAACAAAGTAGTTTGCACCTCCCAAAGACATTACCTTTGTAGGTCCAAATAAAATTGAGTGCACTAATTCATTTTTATTGTCCTCTTGTCACATCCATCCTTTAAGAAACTAACCTGCCTCCATTTTCTATTACTGTAATGTTCATAAAATTCCAAATCAACTAAGTCTAGACCCATGTAGTTATTCTCATTTAAGCATAACTTCAACTCCTTCCCTACTCATGTGTCCTAGCCTTTGATTCCAAAGATCCACTTTGCTTCCCACAATAGTCATAGTAGCTCCCACTTCACTATGATTCTCAGAAACATACAAACTACCAATTTAATTTCTCTTAGCCACTATTAAGGCTCTCTTGGTTACTTTCCAAGAATCTGATGTAAAGAAAATGTTGCAGCCTTGAATGTAGAGTTTAGTTATGGATATTAAATTTGTCTTGAGTTTAGGAGCATGTTGAATATCCTTTAAAAAAAAAATTCTTCCACCTTCTTGTTGTAACTGAACATCACCTTTCCCAATTATCTCACATGGTTTATTGTCACCTACAAAAACTCTTCCAAAATGACCCTCTTGGTAGTTTGTGAAACACTTTGTATATAAAGTGGCATGGAGAGAAGTAGTAAAATATAGCACCCACAAAAATAAAGTGGTGTCACCTATTCAAAGGATTATAACACTACTATTTTTGTCATAAGTTGTATTCCCTTCATTGTCCCACACCTTTCCTTGTACCTCCTTTAAGACTGACAATTTTTCTGTGTGTGGCCAGTCTTACCAAAATAATAGAAATTTCCATTTCAACCTACGCGCTTTGATCTTTTACTAGATTGGATCTCCTTCTATTATTATTTCTTCCTCTATCTTGACTTCTTCCTCTAATATTAGTGGTTACAACAGTTCAAGCATCACTAGATGAGTGCTCTTTATTCTCTCTTCTAATATCTTTTTTGAGAAGATTAGTAGCAACATCATCAAAAACCATTTTATTCTTGCTAGACACCAAAGTGATAATTGTTGTTAGAACTCCATCCCAAATGCTTGGTAAATAACATAACAATAGGATACCTTTTTGGTCATCATCTTGACTTATATCCATTAAAATTGACTAGTTGATAAGGGTATTAAATTTGTTGATGTGACTTGTCATGATCCCTCCTTCCTTTAGCTTTAGACTAAATTAACTTTTTCATGATGAAAACTTTTCTTGCAACTAATGCCATTTCATACATGTTTCCAAGTTTATCTCATAGCACCATTTTTGCCTTCTCAGATGAGACAATGGAAATAACATTATTGCATAGTAAATGAAATACTTTTGCCCCTTCCTAAACCTGTCCATCATTTCCCATTATTCATCTATCATTAAAAGTTGGCTTGTTGGATTTCCCTTCCAATGCAAGGGAAAGATCTTCTTTAATCAACAATGACTCCATCCGCACTCTCCATAGACTAAATTTTTTCTCTTCGAATTTATCTATCTTCACTTCCTCCACTATTTTGAAAGTTCTATAACAATTTCCAATCAGCTTTATTCAAGCTCTGATACCAATTGAAGAGGAATTATAAAGAGAAAAACAACAAATGAATACACATGCATATACACAAAAGTAAACATAAATTTTTTTTTAGTAGTTTAGCAATTTGCTACATCCACTTTAAGAGCAAGGTAATATAATTAATCTCCATATATGAACATGTACAATAGTAGCAAGCTGTAAAAATGTATCTTAGAACCATAGCAAGAGAGATATATAATACTATAAATGAAAAGCCTTCCAACTGAAAGCTCAACAACCACCATTGGAAGTAAAATAAAATCAATGGTTGGGCTTCACATTATTTACATCCTTTAGCTCTATACTTCTCTACTCAAAGGGTCATGTCAATTTTGGGTTATCAGTCTTTTATTTTGGTGGTTAACATTGCCAATGATAATCTTCTTTTGTAGTCTTTCTAGAAGGTTGCAATAATCATTCCATCTAGGAGAAATTTTGGTTTTGATCAACATTATTTGTGTTGTCAAGATATCTTCTAAGGCTATTTACAAATTTGTAAATTTCATTTACTAGTAGTAGTTTATACCCAAGTCAACCTAGAAAATCCTTTGTTGATTGGTGATACTTATTTCACTGGTCATTTATATTTTCAATAGATTTGTTCATTGTTTGGGCACACTGATCATGGATTTTATATTTCTTGCAAGTGATATTTGTTTGGAGCTTATGATGCTCATATATTCATTCATCAACTCATAGTGTTTGAGGGTTTCCTTATTTTTTTATGTATAGTCCTTGCTAGTTTAAAGTAGTAGCATTGAAATTTTGTGTGATCAACACCAATTCTAAGTAGTGCTCTTCATAGAAATACTAAGTAGTATTCTTCATAAAGTTGGCTCAGTAACTCCTAGCAAGAATAGTCTTTGCAATAATTAGCATATGTTCAAGCAATATCAATAGTCATTGGCAATAGTAGCAATTTTCCTTAGATGAGTTACATTCTCATTTTGACCAGCTATTTATGGAGCAACAACATTATCTCATCTAGTAGAAATTTACCTACATATGTGATTTATGGGCATTTTTTAGATGTAATTTAGTCATTTGGAAACATTAAATGCAGTTAATTTGAAGATTGCCTAAAAGTGAAAATCAAAAAATAGCAAACAACAAGAATAGAAAATACAAGAACACAAGCATTTATCGTGGTTCTAAAAACTTTGTCTACATCCACACTTGAGCAAGGAAAACTCTTATTATTACTTTTATCTCTAATTTTTACATCATAGTTGTAGCTTTATCTTGTTAATCACAACACATTAATAAACCTCTAATTACACATATTTATAAACCCTCTTCAAGAATTGAAGAATCACATGATTGGAGGGAAAGGTAATAAATTTATAATAATAAAATATGAAGCTATTGGGCTTCACATACACCTAACAAAATCCTACTTGAAGTCCAATTGCTTAAATTTTAGAGACTTCCCTACTTTTCCCCTACAATTTTTTCTTTATAATTCTGAGAGAAGCTCAACAAAATTTGAACTTCTGTCATGAAAAAATCTTCATAAGTGCATCAGCTAGATTTTCTTTGTTGTTAATATTCATTACTTGAAGTTTTCCCTCCTCAAGTATACTTCAAATGAGATGAAAATGAACTTCAATTTGTTTAGTCTAGCTATGGAAAATAACATTCTTTGCTAAATCAATAGCACTTTTACTAGCAAAAAACAAAATAGAACCCTATTCAGGACAATCAATCACCAAACAAAGGCTACAAAAAAATCATTTATTTTTTACGTTTGGTGAGAGAAATGTATTCAGCCTTGGTAGATGAGAGTGAGACCACTTGTTATAAATTTGATTCCCAACTGATCACTACTCTGGCAAATGTAAATACATAACCAGTAGTAGATCTTCTATTGTCTAAATTTTCAGGCATGGTAGAATCAATGTATCCTCTTAATAATGCATCATTTCCACCAAAACACAACACAAAATTAGAAGTACCATTGAGACACGTCAAGATCTATTTAACTGCATCCCAATGTTGTTTACCTAGATTACTCATAAATCTTCTCGCTACTCCCACTGCTTGGGCAATATCCAAATAAGTGCATACCATAACATACATAAGGCTTCCTATTGCTGAAGAATATGGAATTCCATTCATATAGATTTGATCTTTTTGTGTCTTGGGACACATATTTGAAGAGAGACTAAAGTGATCAGCAAGAGGAGTGCTTGCCATTTTGGCATCTGCCATACCAAATATTTCCAAAACCTTGAGAACTTAATGTTCTTGAGATAGCTTGATCTCCATTTTGTGTCTATCTCAGATAATGGTCATACTCGATATCTGTCTTTATGCACCTAAGTCCTTCACTGTAATCCTTTGTGACAAGTTGTCTTTTAATTCATAAATTAACTTCATAGAAGAACTGGCTACAAGCCTGTCATCAACATAGAGAAAAATAAGAACACAAGATCAATTAGGTAGCTTCTTGTAATAGACACATGGATTAAATTTGCAATGAGAAAAGTTATTTTCAGTCATGAAGCTATCAAACTTGAGGTACCACTTCATTAGAGCTTACCTGAGCCCATATAAACTCCTCTTCAATCTACAATGTAAATTTTCATTTCCATGTTTTACAAATCCCTTGGGCTACATCATATAAATCTCTTCATTTAAATCACCATGAAGGCAGTTTTTACATCCAACTGCTCAAGTTCAAGGTCATGAACAGTGACTAAACTAAGAATTGCACAAATAATATTCATCTTGACTATGGGTGAGAATATTTCATTGAAATCAATTCCCTTTTTCTGGTCAAATCCTTTTACAACCATCTTGGCTTTGTATCACTTGTGTCCTCCATCTTCTTCCTTTAACTAAAAAATCCAATGATTTCTCAATGCTTTTCGATTTGGTGGCCATAATAAAACTGAATTCCAAGTATTATTATCCATGAGTGAGTCCATCTCTTCTTCTATAGCTACCTCTCATTTGTGATATTATGATGCTTTATAGGCATATTTAAAATTTTTTGGTTCAACTTGATCTACAAGTAAAAGTTTTGGCTCTGCTTCTTCTAAATACAAAAGTTCATAATCTAGAAGTTTAGACGGAATTTTTCTTTGTCTTAAGAACCTCCTCAATCTAGAGACATTCTTTATCCTCTAAGTATTATAAATGTTGTGTATCCCTTTCTTCTTATTTGGGACTTCATGAGGGCCAATCTTGGAATTTTTAACAAATTCCTTAATGCTATTTTCATCAACCCTTGCAGTCGGATTATGGTACTAACTAGTATGACCAGTTCCTCTAGCCTCCCCTTGGATTTTAGTAGTATGAGACTAATCAGGAACAAACTATTTTTGGATAGGAGAACTTGATCACATGGGACCTAAGTTATGATGCCACAGTGATTCATGGGCTTCCAAACGCCCTACATTGGTAATATACATAGAAGACAAAGTTTGTCTCTATGTATCATGTGTCGAGGATGAGACACATTGAGTCTTGGTGCATTGTCTCTTTGAATCCATCATATTTTTTATGCATGTTTTCTCCCCTGTGTGGAGCATAGTTTTAGGCTTTTGAATGCCCTCTAATACTATCTGGCTTTGACTATTTAAATAGATAATTATTGTCTATGTTTTGTGTTGTGTTATTTGAAGGAGATTGCAAAGAACTGGTAGGTAATTTTGTAAATTTATCACCGTAACTATGATAATAAAATCTAATACTTAATTCATCATGGATATTACCAACATCATTGATATGTTCTACACCATTATCCCATATACTTCCATTAAATGAAGAAGACACAAGATTAATGTGGTTCACCAATTGGCCACATCCACTAGAAAGCAGAGCAAAAATGTTCTTATTATTATTACAGCTTATATACATAGGGATTTTACCTCATATATAAAATTTATTATTCCACAAAAGATGAAGAGACAAAGACAAGAAGATGAAACGAAGAGTTCGACTTCATATCCAACAGCTATACCCTATGGTTTATCTATTGTGTCAAATTATTTGGAGTACATGTTTTTTCATTGCAAAGATGTTGAAATTTGGGTTTGAATGGTACATTGGTTGGTTGTTGGGTAATTTTGAAGGCTCTATTTGGGATCTACCCCCATATTGACCAAGGAACAAGTATCCAAACATCCTTTAAATAGATTTCTCATACCTACTATAACGTGAGTTAAAAGTCACACATTTTTAGGCCTTTTATGTGTGGTTTATAGTAAGATCTTTTTGCTCATTGACTATGTGGAGGCATGATATTAGAACTTACAATTAGATATTTGAATTTTTGAATGTGATTTGTCTTGTTGGTGCATGCAATCTCCAATTCTCGTTGAGTTATCGCACTTTATCTAGACCCCAATTTTTTGCTTTCTACTTTTATCAACAAATAAGGATCATTAATTTTTTTGGTTATGTTTTATCATTTTGGGGGTTTTAATTATGTGTGATAGTATTATCTCTAAATATTATTTTTTAAGAATCATCAAATTTGTTATGGGATTTTCTTTGACTGAGAATTATAGGAAATGGACTAATTTCATAATCACTCTTCTTAGTGAATTTTAATTATTACCATATTTGCATAATCTTGTTTGTATTCTTGAAGCACCTCATGAGATTTTTTTTTTTTGAAATATTGTAGGTTTAAGGCCTTTAGAGTCATTTAAGAGTGTAGATTATGATATTTTGGATTTAATTATTCATTTTAAGTGTCCTCGTGCTCTTTTCACTCACATTCAAGAGCTATATGGAGATCACGACACTCCACCATTTCTCGAAGATTCTCTTTCCAATCTCAATGTTCCTTTTTATCTTTTAGAGAAGATAGCCCATATTTCTAATCCTTTGGAGGATTTTGATACTTCAGATGAGTTCTTTGATTTTTTAGAGGTTCTTGATTATTCTTTAAAGATACTTGATATGCCTTTACTTCCATTAACTCTTTATCTAGAGGCATTTCAATCTTCCATAATTCCTAATGAGAAAAACCATCATTGTCTTTTAGAATTTAGTAAAGGATACATTTTCATTGGCTCATTGCATGAGGTATTTATTTGTCTTCTTGATTTAAATTCCTATTTTCTAAACACTAGCTCATTATTTATGGAGTCTCACATTTCAGACTTAGGAAACACATTTGAGGGTTTATCTCTCTTATTTGATGATATTTGTGATGAATTAATTGTTTCTTCATATTTGTCTTTAGATCTTGTTCAAGACCAATTTATGATAGTTCATTGCTTGGAACCTTCTACTATGATTGGGTATGTTCCTAATTAGTTATTGACATCATCTTCCAAGGTCTTGGAAATAAGTAAGTAGATTTTAGAGATGTCATCATCCTACATTTAAATTCCACTTGCTAATACCTATCTATAATTTAAAGAATTTGTACTTGGTTTATCTTTTTCCCAAGAGGAGAGCTATTGTTTGTAGGTATTGGACTATATTTTGTCTTCAATAACTCACTATTTTTTTTGGATATTATTTATTATAGGGATCTGTGTAGTCTCTTTTCTTCCTTCCTATGGGGGTTTTATTTATTATATATACACAATGAATGTAGTTCTTGGGGGGTATGATTGATTCCTTCATCCATGCATCTTGTTTTCATTATCTCTTTTTATAGAGAAGAGTTTTATCCCATGAGATTTTCTCATTTTCTCTCATTGTAAGAGATTAATTACATTTGCATTGTACATGAATATCTAACATGGCATAGTTATTGGGACCCATCATCACATCATATGGTATATTGCATTTTTCTCCCTAAGTTGCACTTTAGGAGGGTGTTAGTGTAAATTATTATTTACTCTTTATTCAGTTGCACTTAGACATATTTTATTAGTTGTGTATTATATTTCATATGTGCATCATAATTTGAACTCATTAAGTGTTGGGTAGTTAATTTTACCTACTCATACCTAATAGTTCATTTCATTTTTCCACGTGGCACTTTTCATGTGTTTCATTCTCTCTCACCTTGCTTATATAAGCACACTTATGTACATTTGTGATTCATCTCAATATCACATATCCTTCCTTTTGTTATATTATTTATGTATTTGTGGAAGTTTCAATAGTTGTGATTTTTTCTTAGGAGGTTACAAACTCCAATATTTGTACTATATAAGAAAGGATTAAGCCCTATATAAAATTTGGGATAAAATAAAAATGTAACGAGTGCTTTAATCCTATGAAATCAGGCACAAAAAGAAGAGGACTTAAGTAAGATAAATTTCAAATAGGTATGAATAATTGTGAAAGTGTCCTACTAGTGAAGTGATTTAATGGTTTCACACTTGGTTAGTAAATAAAATAACTCATATGAACACTAATGTAACTAGGAAGAAAAAATAACTTCCTAAAAAATAGATGCAATTGAAAGAATTGTAATTATATTTTAAAATAATAAATTCAAAATGATAAGAAAAGTAAGATTACTAGCTATATAAACAAGGGTCAAACCCTAGGAAAAATGAAGATTATCATATGCTTCTTAGTGTGAGACCAATTTTGTCCCTATGATAGATTTATATTTTACAATGATGAGTAGTGAAACATTTTACTTTGATGTTATTATGTATGCACATCTAACTTTGGAACATTCATGTTTAGAATTATGATACACAAGTTTAAGTGATTTCAATTATGGTAATTGATTCATGTCGTGAAATAATTTTGTAGAGGTTTTGCCTATTTGATGATCTTATTTACCAATTTGATGTATTGCTAATTCTATGAGATGATGGTTTATGAAATAATTTCTATATTATGGACCTATGACTATATTTCATAGGGATGCAATGGTAAATCAAAATCAACACTAATTCTATTCTATTACTAAATAATATCTACATGTATATTGTGAATTGATATTTTTTTCTTCAATTTTAAAATTTATTGATGATAAATTAATCATGATTTTTCGAGTGTTTAAATTAAGTATTCCTCAATGGAATTAAGGAAAATAGTGATCTACTATTGTAAATAATATTATAACTATTGTAGTTGATTTATAAAGGCTCTAGCCTTTTATTTTTTTAGTGTTGTAAATTTTACTCCTTTAATTTGAGTCCAATTTAACATTCTCTTAGCACCTACTTTAGTTTTTCATTTCCATAAGGGGTAGAAGCACAAATGTGTGTCACACTTTTATAAAGGAATATACTAACAAAATCAAAACTGTTCAACTTCAACAACATAAAAGTAGTATTCTTGTTTAGAGTTTAAAAATGAAGTAAATTAATGAAATGTGTAGAAATGTATGAAGTTTATGATTATTATTTTTAATAATTTTTTGAATAATAATTGATATGTGTTTCTAATTTTTAAAGATGATGTTTTAGTTGCTAAAAAATGTTGAAAATCAGGGGTCTAGTTCCCACAAAAAAAAATGTAAATAAACTTGTTTTCCTCTAAATTTAAAATATGTTATAAAATAACATATATAGCTCGTGCATCAAAAAAATAAAATTTGGGTTTTGACCTATATTTTTTCTTTTATAACAATTCAAATTCAAACTTGTCTGAAATTGACAGTTTTCATCTCCGATCCCACCATATTTTTTATAACAAATCTATCCCAATAAAAAATCAATTATACATTCTCGAAGCTAAATCTATTCTCTAGTGAACTCTATCTTTTTAAAAAATTTCCTATATGATTTACATTTTTTTTCTTTCTCTAAATCAACATCTTTTTGACTATTAAAATAGCCACTTGTAGTATTTTTTAATTACAATATCCTATATCCAATTAAAACACTATAAAATCTATATGTTAATATTCTTGACTATGAGCTCTACAAAAGAGTATTTTTGTATTTTTAGAAAGACATCGTTTAAAAGAGTAGGAATTATTGAAACTTTAATTTTTTGAAATAATTTTATTTCTTTGGTAATTGGACCCAAATTGGTATAAAACATGCATTTAATTGACATTTCCAATTAGAAAAGTTGAAGCACTTATCTAACTTAGCTAGAATGAATTTATCTAGACCATATATGTTTGACCAAAGTTAATTTCTACTTAGAAATACTCAAATTTAGTTGTATTGATAAGTTAGCCTAAAATGTGATATAACTTTGTACTTTTTTTTCTTTTTTTTGATCAGTAAAAGGCCGAAGCCAATAGTAAATTAATTATTAAATCAATGTTAAAAGTAATGAAAAGGGGGCCCTGCTCTGTGGAGGCACTGGTAGGAAAGAGCGGGGTTGAGAAAACCTCCAGCCTTGCCTAGGACCTTAGTTCAGATTCTGATACATAAGAGTTTTTGGTAGGCATACCCACCATTATGAAAAAAATGATACAGAAGTTTGTGCTTAATACAAAATTATACTAAAACATGCAACTCTATAAAAGTTCGTTGATTCCTTGTATGCCTTCCTTAGGGACTTTCTTCTCTTATGAGCTCAGTTCAGAGAGGGAGCCTAAATCAAACTTAGGCATGATTTCCCTAATTAATTCATCTAAGAGGTGTTTCCATAAGATGATTCTTGAACCTGAAAATCTAGAGCTTAGGCTACGATCTTTGTTAGTATATCCAAAATTCTAAAAGCTATTTAAAGGGGATTACTTGTTTAGAGAGAAAAAACTTGCTAGAGAGAGTATACTTTTACCTTTCATTGTTCCATCTATTTCAGCGTAGAAGTTGGGTTAGTAGCCCTAGCTCTTGTACTAGATCTAGAGAAAAGTTCTATTCATATGGCTAAAAATGTCTCCTTTTAAAATAATACTACCCTTTAAGCTTATGCTAAAGAAATATGCTAATCTTTGGTGGTAATTGATTTATCCAATTATTCTTAATAAATGTGAGCTTTCCAGTTGTCTATAAGTCTTACAACATCATTGCAACTTTCTAATTCATATTCAAATATACAATTCTTTTCCAAACATATTCTGGTTACAGAAGGACATCATACATCTAACTAAAAGAGATTCTAGACATAGCTTAATAGATATTTAATTATTCTATCCATTTATCGAAACATCTTTTATGCATTATACTAATCCATAATATACTTAATCTACTAGTTATTATAATAAATTCATTTATCCCCTATGAACATATAAGATCTGATAAGTGTATTCACTAGTGTATATTTAAGTATGCTGAAAGGTGACAGGTTATCTTAGAAAGTGCAACTATAATTAGGAAATGACCGAAGCCTAGAATAGAGACATTAGCTCATGATCATTTCTAAAATCGCTTTAGGCACAATAAATCAATTTACCATGAGATAATATTTTATCATTAATCCTATATAGGTGATGAACCATCAGTTTCTAAGCCAGGTATCAAATATATCCTTCCTAATTTAAATTACAATTTAATTACTATCTATCATTTATCTAGGAACACTTGCTTTAGGACATTGCTATTGATATTTTAATGGGTGACCATATTTATGTGGAAAGTAGGCAAGAGATAGGAATTGAAAGGCATCTTTGATCCTTTGCGAATAGTCAATTCTATCTCCATATAAAATCCCATCCGATTAGAGTGATAGATATAAGAAAGTAAAAACATATTAACTAGAAGGGGACCATATGCTTTCCTTGCTTAGTCTATTTGTAGGATGATAATGATATACTAGTTTGTGTAAAATTATAATCTCATTAGGAAATATTTGAGTATTAACTTTCACTGCTCATTGGGGGTTAATATGATCTTGCTACATAAGTACAGAGGATTACTAAAAACACATGTCACAATTTGATGAAGGAACACAATAGAACTTTATTGTTATCAACATAAGCCTTTTCTTATGAAAGGGTATCATGAGTACATTCATAGGTCTTCTTCATTGTTCCTTATCTTGAGTCAGAGCTATCTATAGCAGAGGGTCAAATTTTCTTCTAATTGTGGAACTTACCTTCTTCCAGCTAAAGGTCAATTAGTTTTTCTGATTCAAATTATGCAAGGCACTCCATATCTATAATTCCAACTTTTTCTAAGTTCCAATATGCGTAGAACCAGTCTTCCTTCTTGGGCTTATGTATACACAAGTAGTATAGCAAGAAGATTGTGTTACTTTTAGCTATCTTCTCTCTCTTTGAAGTCCTCCATGTCCTTAGTGGTAATGATAGGTGTGGATAGGGGGAAGGGAGCCATATCATAGTCTCTTAGCCTAATGATAGTAGGATCCCTTTTAATATGATGAAGGGTTATATCTAGGTTGCCCAAAAATCTTCGTTTGAAAAGTTTGTGGCAAAGTCTCCATATTTCCTGTTCATGGAAACCCCAAAAGGAAATGACAACAAAAAACATGGAAGTGATATTGGTGAGGACCCTATAACTATCCTCTAAGTTGATAAATTCTGGGCCTAAGATATGGAAGAAAACTCTCATAATGAGGGGATGCCTATGTATTAACACCTTTTTGACATGTTTTGGCAAAATCTTGCCTTCAAAAGCCAACTGGCCCCTGCTACAGTTGAGCATAACTGAAGTTTCCATGTTAGCCTACACATATGGTTAAGCATGGTTGAGATGAGAGTCATTATAGGTGCATAGGTTATTTATAATGAAAAAACTTCAAATACCCTGTCTGTTGGATACTTATGACTATTTGAGTTTTGGGTCTCTCTCAAAAATGCTACTATCTTCTTTAGGGGGGACAAGGCACTTCCTATATCTATGAAGATACTATTAGATTAATTCCCTCTATTGAATCTAAATTAATATGAATGCCATTATACAGTCAACTAAGGTGAAAAGGCAAAGCTTCTTAATAGAATACTATAAGAAAAGGACAACCAGATTAGTGTAAACCTGTTAATTTGATCCTACATATCATATTCATATTATCCATGCTGCTAAATAGTAATATAAAAAATTTAGCTAAGATTTATGAGAAAATATTACCTATTTAAAGAGAGACGCTGCTATAATTAGTAATTTATAGTAAAATAGTTATAAGAAGGAGGAATTGGCCTACCTTATAAAATCTTATCGATAAATACTAATCATATACTATTTGTCCTTAATTAGTAAGTATTTTCTATAGTTTCTTCAAATGTTTGATATTCTATTAAGGGAGCACACATGATCTAAAGTAGGCACCTTCATTTCAATTCATCGATGGAAAAGAAGACATATAATGAAAATACAAATCTGAACTAGACCAAACCAGTGAGAAGAGTTATTTGAAATAAAAATTTCCACAATCCATGGAGATTAAAGAAAACTATCTAAGATGTTAATATACAATACTATATTCATACTGAATTGAAAGTAGGTACAAGTATAATATTGTTTTTAATTACATTTAGCATTATCTTTCTAATCTCCTATAAGTTTCTGAAATATACTCCTATTTAATACTGTTAAAACATATGTTCACTATATCATGTTTTATAGTTAAACTATATAATATAAGTTCTCAAAAGGATAATTGAAAACCACAAATAATATGTTTTCCTCTTTCTAGATTATCTTACAATTCCAAATGTTCTCATCTTTCTTCATTAGAACAATGAATTCTTCTTCAGCTACCATCTTTTTTGAATGGCATGTGCATCTTGGTATCTCAGGGGCCATAATGTGAAAATTTGCAACATCTACTTTGTCTAGGTCTCTTGGTATGGGGAAGCCCTCCTATCTCTAGTAGTTGATTACTCCAATTGAATCCAACTCTCCATAGAGGACTTCGTTATAAAGGAAATCTAAGTTCCTAAGCATCTCAGGTCAGTGCTTGTCAAAACGTTCTTCATCTTTGAAAGAAATCATGGATATGCATTGGGATTGTGGGATTTCTTCAAGTTTGGATGCTTCATTTTTCATGGTGATTTCGGGGTAAGGGATGATGAGATGGTTATCTATGCATAAAACTATATTATCTATTCCTTCAAGAAGATCTTCATTGAATATGGACCTAGAAACTTGGATAATATCCTATTTACGCTTACCTGCAAAAACTGAGAGAGATATAAACTGTCCAATGACCATGCCATTGGTCCTGAATGTGAATGCATTGTCAAAATGTTGGTCTCCCAAAGTTCTCTTAGCTTCCCTCCTAGCTGAATTCAATAGAGGGTTAAGGACTTGATTCCTATGTTCCAGCAAGATACAGCCTCTGAACGCCATAGCTCGACTTCCCTTGGTAGCAAAAGTTATCAGTTTCATTTCCATCTCTACAGGAGGTTTAATCTTATAGGATATGAATTCTAAGGGGTTTTTAAGAAGACAATCTAAAGACATCTATGTTTATAATCCCTATATCTACAGCTATACCACTGATCCTCATGTCACCTGTGAAGACTAGTGTTGGTTCATGATTGAGAGATTCCTGCATGATCTACCATTTCATCATAATCGATCACTCCTTCAGAGAAATAGGGCTGTTGTAGATAATCTAGAATGTTCACTCCTTTAAAAGAATGAAAATCATTGATTAGTTGCATTATTATTGTTTATATTTTATATTATAATAGGTCAGTATTTCCTAGTATTGAGAATGTGGGATGATATTTAATAATTCTAGGGGTAAATCATTGGCAGTAAAATCTATTATGGGTTACCCTGAAATGATTTAATTTATATTAGTTCACTGATTAGCCTAAATACTACCAAAATAATAAATCTATCTATGAGTGGTGGGAGATCTATCTTATACTAGGGGGTATCCTACATGAAACTGTGCCAATTAATACAAAGTTAGTGTCAGATAGAGACATAGTATTTATAGGAATGATTAGAGGATTCTTGTAGAAATCTAATGTCACAGATATGTTAGGAAGATATCAAAGGTTTTAATAAGGCTTGACTAAATTGGAATAGCGAAGACTATAGTTATCTCCCTTTAAATTTATCCATATGGTACCTTATGTTTAAAGATTTAAATTAATCTGGCTATATATAACTTTGTGCTATTACCCTAAGAGTTTTCAAGACTATTTTTAGCGTTGAATTTAACCCTCAACTCAAGAGGATGGGTCCTATTTTATTGTAAACTTCAATCGGCTTTATTATACATTTAATAATTGTTAACTTAAAAAAGTTAGGACTAGATCTAATATTAGGTCCCTACCAACTCACTTCCCATAAAAGTGAAGACTATTTTATTAGGTCACCATCAATTTACTCTAGTGATAAATGCTATTTTATGAAAATTTTGTGAGGATGATGTTTTGAAAGTGCAAGAAAATTGAGATGGGGGAGGGGGTGAATTAGTTGTCAAAAAATCTTATAAAATTTAATCCTTTAATCATTTCTAGAAAACTTACTTTAATCTTTAAATATGCAAACATGAAATAACTTATAATCCATCATACACATGGAACACTAGATTTACATGGAAAACCTTGTTCATGAAAAAACCATGGAGAAGATTAATTCTAAAATATATGCACACCTATTAGGGTGACACTAATTAAGTTGATTTTTCCAAAGAAAGGCTCACTTACTGAAGGAAGAAGGCTCACTAAAGAAGAATAAAATATAATAGGAACACACTTGCAAAACAATATACTGTAAGTATACACATGTTACATTATGAGTTGTCATTAGTGTCACACATATAGTCAGTAAAGGAAGAAAATGGACTAGTCAGTCAACACACTATGTATAGTAACTGAGTAGAGCACAAGGAAGAATAACATGGTAACCAAGCATAGTCTTGACCAAGCACATACACCAATCTAGATGATTACCAAGCATCAAGTATAGTTATAACTGAGAATTCATATATACTAAGAAACAATATTTTACCAAGACATAGGAAGACCAACAATGAAGTCCATGGATATAATGTCCCACTTCCACTCAGGTAGGTCTCATGTGGCTAAATAAACCCACCAAGATGGATGTGCTCCACCTTAACTCTCTAACACTCCAATAATCTAGCCATAATCTTATCAATATGCATCCTCATACCTGACTAATGAAAATTTTCCTCAACTCTACATGTAACTTCTTAACTCGAGGGTGCACTACATAGGGTTCTCTATGAGCCTCAAGAATAATGAAATAACACAACCCACCAAAAGAAGGTAGATAAATGCATCCCCTATGAAGAAGAAGGCCATCAAACTCAAGGGTATAATATGAGAACTTCCCCTCAAGGTGTCTCTGAGATTGAACCATCTAAAAAACCTCTGAATAAAAATCATCATCAGGAAAGTGCTACAATATATGCCCTCTCAAATATGTGCTAGAAGTCATAGATGAAATATTGTGATGTCCCATGCTCAAGGCATCTGAAACCACATTCTCCTTACCCTTGATGTAATGAACATTAAATTCATACTCACAAAGGAAATCCACCCACCTCCTCTATCGAGTATTAAGATTTGGCTGAGTAAATATATACTGCAAGCTCTAATGGTCTGAATGAAGCTTAGAACGATGCCCCAAAAGAAAATGTTTCCATCTCACCAAAGCATACACCACTTATACAAGCTCAAGTTCATGGGTAGGGTATTTAAGCTCATGAGTCTTGAGTTTCCTAGACTCATATGCAATAGCTCAACCACCTTTCACAAGGACTTTTCAAATCCCATCTAGAGATGCATCTATGCATACCACAAACTTTGTTGAAGGATTTGGCAGTGCAAGGATAGGTGTGTTAGTGAGTCCTCTCGTAAGCTCCTAGAAATCTCTCTTGCACATCTCTATCCACTCAAACTTCTTTCCTTTCCTCTAAAGAGATGTGATAGGATGTGCCATCCTAGAAAACCCCTCAAAAAACCATCTACAATATCTTGCAAGACCCATGAATCTTCTAACCTCGGTCATAGTGGTAGGTGTTGGCCAATCCATGATAGCTCTAATATTTGATGGGTCAACTACGATCCCATCTCCTAATATCACATGACCAAGATAGTGAGCCTATGACCTAAAGAAAGTACACTTCAACAAGATGTCTAGCAACTCATTATCCCTTAAGTACTGCAAAACATGTCTTGGGTGCTCCTCATACTCCTGCTCATCTCATGAGTCGATCAAAATATCTTCTAGGAACAACACAAAAAATCTATCTAAGAATGAGTGGAATAATCCATTCAAGAGACTCATGAATACAACTAGAGAATTTTTAAGTCCAAAAGGAACCACGATGAACTCATAGTCGCCATACCACACACGAAATGAAATCTTGTACATATCACTCTCCACAATCCTCAACTAATGGTAACTTGACTTCAAATCAATCTTAGAGAATACATGGGCACCTTGAAGCTGATCAAATACATCATCAATCCTAGGAAGAAGATACAGATTCTTAATTTTCACTTTATTCAACTGACAACAATCCATGCACAACCTAAGAGATCCATCCTTCTTCTTAATGAAGATCATAGGTCCACCCCATGGTGACACACTAGGATGAATATTCCCTTTCTCCAAGAACTCCTCCAATTGAATCTTGAGCTCATTAAGCTCATGGGTAGTCATCTTGTAAGGTGCTTGAGATACGGGCTTAGCTTCTAGTATAAGGTCAATATAAAAATCCACTTCTCTAGATGGTGGCATAATAGGTAGCTCTGAGGGAAATACATCTGAAAACTCCTACAAAAAGGGATGGTCATCGAGGGAAGGCTCCTTCTCCACCTCCTCCTCTCTATCACTAATAGTGATAGAAAACAAATGACACCCCTTTTGCATACACCACTTAAGTTGCATCGAAGAAATCACATGAAGGTATATAGGCCTCTGAACCCCTAAAATCACCGAGGACACACCAAAATTATCCACACACTCAACTCTCTTCTTCCTACAATCCATATTGGCATTGTGGACATAAAGCCAATCCATGCGAGGATCAAGATCATAGGATCCGAGCAGTGTGACACAGAGGTCAACTGTGGTGGTCATGTCCCTAATGTGCATCTAACATCCTCTCACCAAGGAACTAACTAACACCCTAGCACCTGAGTCTAACTCAACCTCCCAAATCATATCCTTCGTAGCTACAACTAACCCGTAATGCTCTACTATAAAAGGAGTAATGAAAGAATCAGTAGCTCCTGAATCAAAGAGAATGAAAATGCTCCTACCTCCAATCCCACTTGTGGCCTCAATAAATGTGGTCTATTGCTCAACCTGATGGTTATCAACCATTTCAAATACTCAGTAAGATCTCCCCATGTCTCCCACTATAGGCTCTAAAGTAGCCTCCCTCTTACTTCTAACTGGATAACCTAACAGACAATCTCTAGTAATGTGTCCCATAGCACCACAAGTGACACCTAGGACTCATGCCTGAATCTGAATCCCCTATGGCCTAGAATGTTGTTTTCCCCCTGTCATGCTAGATCCACTAAAACCACCTCTAGAAGACTACTTATTCCTAGCTAAAGGTGCATACTACATTTGTGATGTCTAATCTCATTGAGGACCTTGTGATTGCCACTACTTGGGCTTACAACCCTCCTAACCCTGAGGAGGACTTTGTATTTAACTTTATTGTGACTAGTGTTGTGGCTGAGGGGCTCTAAAGGATCTCGATGAATGCTTTAGATTCCCCTTCTAAAGGGATCTTTAAAAATTGGAAGACTGTGGTGTGGGATTATGATTTTGAGACCTATCCCATGCATCATGAGATCTATTATGGATCTCCTGAGCTATCATGGTCCTCTCCATAGTATAAAAAAGATATCTTGGAGGTACGATGTGTACTATGTTAGAAATAGCATGGTTCAACACCTATAGTTTCTTGTCCTTCTTGTAATCAACATATGGAAGGAGCTCAAGAAACTTGCTCTCATACTGAGCCTCTGTGACACCCCTCTATTGAAGGTCATGAAACTCATCAATTTGGTGTTGCATGAAGTTATTTGACATGTATTTGTCTCTAAAACTCTCTAGAAAAGTCTTCCAAGAGAGGGTATCAATGACCAAGTGGTTCTTATAATCCTCCTAGCTCTACCATGTAGAACTAGTCCCTCTCAACATGTGCTTTGCAAAGCATGGTTTTAGGTTGCTCTCATATGGATGCAACCCAAATCAATTCTCAAGGCTCAAGACTCATGCCTCTACCTCAATCTCATCTCTAGATCATGTGAATGGTGGTGGCTGAAGGTGAAGAAGCTCCCTAATCTGATCCCCTGCATCACGGGGTGCTCTATGCACTACTTCTGGTGGTGGTTTTGGCATATGAACTGACTCACCCTCATGCTCTATCTGACCCTCAACATGTCTCTACCTTCTAACCCCCTAGAGGTAACCTATCCATGATGATACCAACAAGATTTTGAAGTGCATTCAGAATATCCTATTTTGGATTTGGTGTCAGTACAAGAGGAGGTCCCTACTCACCACCTACTCCCTCTACTATCTACTCAACACCCTCTACTACCATGTGGCCACCCTTGGAACCTGATCCATGTTAGTGTCCATTACACGTGACTAAAGGCATCCTACAAAAGGGTAAAACAAGACATGAGTTGAAAATACAATGGGTTTAGGATCCTAGAATTGACACTATGCTCTGATACCAAAATGCCATGCGCAAAAATTAGGGCAAAACACACACAACAAATTTTATTTTAAAGCATAAAAGACAACAAGGTAACACACTAGGGAACACTCAACATGAATAGAACACAAGACCCAACACAAGTTATCTCCCAAGAGGTATCATGGCATGTGTTGGCTTGCCAAAATCCATTGATCGATATTTGCATTAGTTAATTAGAAACCCTAACTAGGTCTCTAAGAAACCCTAACAGGGTTCAAACCAAGCGATTAATAAAAAGAGATAAATCAAAGGGAAAATAAAACTTGGATAATAATATAAAGTCAAGGTTGGGTCAACACATCCAAAAAGGGGTTTAATTGAAATAATGATTAATTCAAATGCATTAGTAACCCTAAAGGTTCCTATCGTGAACCAGGTTACCAACTAAGATTGAAAATACAAAAAAACATGAAACAAATAAAATGATAAAATAAGGCCAAGATAATAACCCTACGTGAACCTAGGGTTATTTAATATTACCCATTAAAATAAAATATTCAAATATTTTAAATTAAAATATTATATTTTTACTAAAGGCAAAAAGTTCCAAGGTTTATTAATTAATTTAAATTAAACATTTAAAACCATTTAATAACCATATAAAAACATTAATATTAAATTTAACATTAAAGCTAAGGGAAAATATTTATCTAAGTCTTATCCTAGGACATTAAATAATTTTCCTTAAAATGACCCATTAATATTAAAATATCATAAACAATTTAAATATTAAATTTTACCACCAACATTATATATATATATATATATATTTTAAATTGGAAAATAACAAATCTCAAAAATAATATTAAAATAATAAAGGTCCATTAATTAATATTTTAACATTATCAGATTTAAAATAAATTATAAAATGGCATCTAACAACTAATTATTAAAATCTCACTAATAATAAAAAGGAATCTTTTTTAAAATCTCAAGAAAATAGAAAAATAATAATAATAATAATAACAAAATTCAATAAAGTGACTATGTGAAGTCAACAGTCATTAAATATAATAAACAAGGATTTAAAATCTCAACAAAATTAAATGAAAAATATGATTAATAAATTAAAAAATAGAAAATGGCTCCAAAAGCCAGCCCTAACCCTAATTTCAAAATTAGGGTTAGGCTCAAACATAAAACATGATCCAAACCCTAATTACTTCATTTTGACATTGCAGGTTTGGGCAAGGAACAAAGATGAAAAAAATAGTTCAAATTTTGTATACACACAAGTATACACACATGTGTATATACATAGACAAGTGTTTATATACATACATATATACTTGTGTATATATTCTATCAAGATTCTACAATGGAGTGATTCAGAAATCTATAAAGAGATCTACAAATAATCTTCAACAACAAAACCCAGCAAGGTAAAAGATAGGCTTTTAATCCTAAATATTTCTGCTATAGATTTTATTTTAAAAAAAGCAATAAGAATGTTATACCATACTTTTATCTCTCAGGAAATCTATTTTTTTATTTCACAGTCTATGCATATTTTCATAATTTTCAAAGTTACTGCTACAAGTCCTTAGTTTTTTTTTTCTATTTTAATTTAATAGTGAAGAGATGGAGCTTTAATTCTTTTTTTAAAATATAAATTACAAAATTTAATTTAAAATATTCCTCGTAGGGCTATTATTGTCAACAACCATAATGCAATGGTTGGGTTCTGCGGGTATGGTCTATGTCACCCGCACCCACATAGGGGTTGTGGGGCGAAGCCGTTCACACCCCTTTGGGGGTGGCAGAGGCACCCTACTCACCGCGCCCCATAGGGGTGGCGGTGGCAGGCCTTCCACACCCCTTTGGGGGATGCAGTGGCAGCCCTTGCTACCTCCACTTACTTGTGTAAGCCCACTTTTTTTATTAAATTTTTATTTTAAGTTTATTTTAATTAATTTCTTTTTTATATTATATAATTTTTATTAAAGTGTAAACGTATATCATTAATATATATATATATATATATATATATATATATATATATATATATATATATATATATATATATATATATATATATATATATATATATATATATATATATATATATATATATATATATATTAAGAAATAAATGAAATGCTAGTGTATGTATCATAAGTATATACACATTGTATGTGTATTTGTGTGTGTATATATATATATATTTATATTTAAATATATATGTATATACACTCATATATATATATATATATATATATATATATATATATATACACATATATAGATAAATGTGTATATACCTCCATGAAGTTAAACAAGAAAGAGATGCAATACTAAGCTTATTTTTTAAGGTATCAACATAGTAATGTATTTACATAGGAAATATACATCTATGTATATATACAAGTATATATAAATAGGTGTATATACAAGATTTTTTTGAAACTAACATGATATCATAATGAGATATTTTTCTAATAATGGCAAGTAGAAAAGTAGATTTACAAGTTTTATTTTCTTTCGAATGAATGCATAAAGTAATGATGGTCTACATAGGAAAAAGACATTCATTATGAAGGAAAAACTAATTTTCTTTACAAATGAGAAACAAAACCAACAAGTTATTTTTCATTCAAGAAGCATACAAAATCTTTTTTTATCTCACATTCTCTTTTCTTTGAAATACATAGAAAATTGGAGAAACTTTACACATTCATATACAAACATTTTACAAGCATATTACATGCATTTAGGAATTTTCATGGCCTTTAATCCACTACTCTTTTTTTTTACACATGGCTTTTAGCCCTTTTGCAACATAAAAATCTGCAACTAAAAAATGACCTAAATCATTTTTCTTCAACAAAATTAGCGACTCCTTCCTTAAGAAATCTGCAAATGAAAACCACTTTGACCATGGAGGTTCACCTTCTAACCTAGGCCATTACATGGATACCCCCGAGCTTGGGGAAATAAAGATGGATTGGGTACACACATGCTCAAACTTACAAACACTTCAAAAACTAGCTAGTACAAATTTTACATAAAATTCCCTTGCCATAAGAGGGGTGTGTATGGTGAAAATGTGACCACACTTCTATGAATCATTACATGCAAGGAAACTCAAGAATGAGCCCTCACAAATCGATCCATAGCTCCCTAGGCATGGAGTGCAAGGGTTTTAAGAATGCTCTCAGGTAGAGCTATTAAGCCAATAACCTTGTTAGTAAACCATGCAATGAGAGATTCAATGAATTAATCTAAAGCATAAAGAAAATCTAAACTAAGAATGCCATGAAAATGAAACTACTATGCAAGAAATGAAATCTAACTATGAAGCAAGAAAGCCATGATGATGCAAGAATGAAGACAAGAAGATAGAGTGTTGATGAAGATCCAAGATGAATGCCAATAATGCTCCAAATCTTCAAACCCTAGATGCAAGAATATCTCCAAATGCTCCAAGATGACCTAGAAAACCTATAGCATAACAATAACATAAAAATTTGTGTGTGCAAATGAGGAAGAGAGCTCTTCTTTTATAGGAGGTGAAAAATCAATGGACCATGGACATTAAAAGGCAAAATATTTAATCAATGGTGGAGCTTAAAAGAGGAGCAATCCATGTGCACAAATATCCTCCAATGAGAAAATAAGAGTTGACTTTTGTGTCCATATGAGATAAAAAGTGCTTTTCTCCTTTTTATAAAATAAGAATAGTGCTTTATTTGTGCAACTTAGGATAAGAGGAAAAGTGGGGGCTTTTTATTTATTTAAAGGGGAGGAAATATTCCTTTTAATAAATAAAGACTTAGGATAAGATGGTTAGCCCATAGAAAATAATCAAATAAATGATAGAACTAGGATTTGATCAAGAATAAGCAATTTATGATTTAGCAAATGGGGGCTAATAGTCTAGGTGACCATTTTTAGGTGTATACATTTTGCCCCTCTTTGACTAATGTGTGATCGATCTAGGAACACATGCATTCAAAGAATGAAGTTGAAATGTGAGATCGATTTGGGATCACAAAACAACTCAGATCAGCCAAGAAGGCAAGCAGATAGCCGAGAAGGAAAGCAAATAGCGATCTGACTCCAAAGAATGAAGTGTAGAGAGATAGAAAATCCTACATGGTCAGCCTGGTAGCAATAGTACTGAACACTTAGGAAAGAGAGATAGCCAAAAAGACATGACGTGTCTGCCCCCTCAGGATTGAAAGCGAAATCCAAGTAGAGGGAAAGCAGAAGCAAGAGCAACATGATCAAATCACTAGAAATCATAATCAAATAAAGAGAATAGAATAACCATCAAGCAGTGAAGATATGCCCCACACATGGGACACGGGGCACGAACCTATCGGTCCCTCAACCCGTAAACACCATGGAGAGAGGAGTTGAACTTGGGATTTGAAATTGAATGAAAGACTAGAAATTGGAAAGAGATGGGGATGAAGAGGTGAAGAATGCCCCAGTGAAGATCGAAGGATTAGGCCTCAAAAGGTTAACCAAGAACATGGAAGAAGGAGAAAAGTGACGGGAATAATCAAGGTGAACTCAGATTTTAGTTTCGATCCTGAAATGAAAGGAAAATGATGGGATATGAAAGACAAGAAGTGAAAGACATGATCAAGAAGAAGCGAAAGGTGAGCACAGTTGATTAACAAGTCCATGAAAGATAAAGGAGAGCTCCCTCCATATGCAAGATGCAAAACTAAACTAACATGAACCTAAGAGTGCAAGCTACATGAAAAGTGGTTTACTTGCAAGGTTACAAAGCCAATAGACATCTAATTATCATCATCAAGCGTTAGGTAGCATCGTAAGATCATACAATGTACACTAGCATAACTATGTGGATATGAATATGATCTATATCAGATAGAAATGTGGAAATCTCACCTAGGCATCAAAGACATGTAGGTCAAGATGACTAGTGTAGTGAGATTACCTAAGTTTGATATAGAAAGATTATGCTCGCATCGAGACACAAGAAATTTAGGATGGCTATAAGCATGCACTTGTGAAACAATCAAGGATAATAACTTGTAGGTCCATAGTGTCAAGTAAGACCAGCATAAATGCTCATGACAGTTAGGATCAACAAAATATACCCACAAGCAGATAAAGAAATAAAACATGTTCTCACACCCTCAGTCTTCTAGCGATGCATCATCGAAAACTTCTCAGGGAGAGACCACTCATCAAAGAAATCATCATAGATAGCAAACAAAGAAAAATAAAGTCATCATATCTCAACAAGTTGATTGTTTAAGTGCATGTGTGCTGGTCATAGAGTCAAACTTTGAGTATCGCATCTGCCAGTGAGAAATATTGCATCATCTAGACTGTAGGTAGGATATCTAATAAGTGTTAAGAAACACTCAATGCTAAGGTAGTGTTGAAGAACACTATTTGTGAGGTGCCTAAGAAACCCAGACGTACAAAGAGACCTAAGATAAGCTTAAAACAACGTATGCCCCCTAGACTAAGACAAGAGTCAATTCCAGGCTAGGAGAGACAAAGTGAGAAGTGGAGTGAAGGAGTGCCACGCAAGACTAATAGACATAGGTGCAGAGGGTCTCAAGTAGCGCCTGTTTCCAGGTTTTCACCACTTGATAGATTTATTGCAAATTTTTTTTAGGACTTTTTATAATTTTTTTATATTTTTGCTACCAAGGCACCTATTCTAGGTTTTCACCAAGGCACTTTTTCAATTTTTTTTTTTTAATTTTTTGATTTTTTTAGCATCATATATGAATTTTTTTGTAATTTTTTTCAGGATCATAAAATATGTACAAAGGATGCCCCAGACAGAAATGGGCATCAAGAATCTGCTTCCTCTGATGTAGAGAACTAATAGGCCCTAGGCCCAAATGTTGCAACTATGATGATAGGAGGTCTCAACCAGTTCGACCAATAATAACCAGCCCTAAGCAATGTCTGAGCTAGTGAAGGATCATTAGAATGTGATCGACATATGCCATCATGGATTTCAGCTAGCACTTTTTCTGACTCCTCTATTTTTAGACACCCAAGGAGAGTTCCGTCTAGACCCTTCCTATACAAGTCACCAGAGACAAAGGAAAAGTGTAAGGGATGGCGGAAGGAATGGCATGGTGGATTTTCAAGAGGAATATGAGGTGGAAGATATGAAAAGATGGTAGGATTGTAAGATTTGTGAGCAGGAGAGCGTAATTCATCCACTAGGAACTTGAAGCGAAATTTATGCTTTTTCATTTGTAAGATGGATGTTGAAGTAACCAAGGCATTACCAACTTTGTTCTTAGCTCTAGGAATGGGCTGAAGTGTAACAAATATGAGATCATTCTTAAAGTAGTGCACCATTTTTTTGTAGAGAATTAGCTTGTCATCTTTTATTTGATAATCAATATTTTTTAGCAGATTTTTATTTTTACTTTTCTTAGGTTCAGATACCGCCACAATGTGGTTTTTTCCATTCGACCATTGCTCTTTTCTTTTGACTTGATGACTGTGATGTTTGATTGTTGATTCAATCTTTTTTGTGGCTAGTTCGCTGGTGGAAGAAGTAATAGGTGTTGATGCAAGATGAAATGAAGTGACTAGTTCAATAGCATTTATGTGAGGGGTGCCATCTCTGGTAACAAGAGAGGTTGAACCTATAGGGTAAGCTCCAAAAGTAGCTAGATCTAGACTTTTCATAGAAGAACCAGCATGGTCCGCTAAGGCAATACAAGGAACAAACTCATCAGACCCCACACAAGACCCATCAACCACGTCGGGATGGTTACTAAAAGAATGAACCATATCAACATCCATATCATCAGTAGATATACATTTTTCTCCCCAAAGAAGTGAAGTAGAGGGAAGATCATCTCCCATGTGAGCCATAGTGTGTAGTGGTGACTCATCTGTATCTATGTTTGAATTACTGAGCATGGGAGTATTTCTCGAATCATCTCTATAGATCCACTCTTGGATAGCTTGTTCTTCTTGTTCTGCCTCTAAAGGAATGGATGGAGGAACAAAAGTATCAAAGATCGCCATAGCATAAGTGGAAGGCTTCATTGGATTAGAAGGTTTCCCATATGACCTAGGAGAAATAGGTATAGAAGCAAAGGAACCCACCGTATATTCACCCATACCAAGGCTCATCATCTTAAGTGATTTCTCAGCAGCAACTAGAGATGTACTAGGATCAACAGAAGGTTCATTGTGAGGAACAAATTTTTCAGCAGCAGCAAGAGCATTAATAGCAATAGTATGGTCTGTAGGAATCACAATTTCAGTGCCATTGTATGGAAATTTGACACATTGATGATAAGTGGAAGGAACAGCTTGCATGTCATGGATCCAAGGATGACCCAAAAGAATGTTATATTCAAGTGGGATGTCCAATACTTGGAAGCTAATATCTTTCATGACAAGACCCACTTGGACAGGCAGTGTGACAAGACCTTTGGAAGATCTTTCCACTTCATCATAAGCTTTTATAGTAATCTTCTTCTTAGAATCCATAGAAAATTTTGACAAACCCAACTGTTGTATGAAATTGAAAGAAACAATATTTAACCCTGCACCATTGTCTATCAGGACTCAGTGGACGCGGGTATGGTAGACTAGAACTTCAATGTGTAAAGTTAGATTATGAGGGTGAGCAATAGATATGTCATCTTCTATAGAAAAGGAGAGAGATAGCGGAGATGAAATGTGGTTGACCATAGCCTGAAATTGATCTGGATCAATGTCATTGGGAACACATGTTATACGTAGAGCCTTATCAAGAATCTCTCTATGTGAAGGGGATAACCGAAGCAACTCAAGGATAGATATTTGTGTTGGTGTCTTTTGCAAATGTTGGACAAGATCATAGCTAGGGGTGGCTGAAGGAGCCACTTGTTTGGAAGGAAAAGCTTGTTTTGGATCTTGCATAGTTTTAAGGACAACCTTGGCTTGCCCCCTAGTAACAGCATTCAGTGTCTCACTTCAGGAAGATGAACTGGCATGGGTTTGCAAGACCAACTTTGGCTTACCATAATTGGCTTTATTATCATCTTGAGACCTCATCATTAGAACACTCTCAATGGGCTCTACCATGTTAATCACAAGCATATTAGAAGGATACGTGTAATTGATCTTTGCATCATGATTCTTCTTATGTGTTTGAGAGGTTTCCCCCAAATCATGCTTAGGTAGAGGATCTTTGAAAGCTGTGTGATCATAATTTTTAGTTAAGCCATCAGTGGAGATTGTGCCACTCTCAATAAGATCCTGAATATCATCCTTAAGCCTAAAACAATTTTCTGTTGGATGTCCCTTGTTTCTATGATAATGGCAGTAATGATCTTCTCTCCACCAATCAAGCTTATTTATTGGATCCCAGTTACCAGGTTTATCAAGAAGCGTAAGATATCCATTGTCAATCAAAGTCTTAAGGATCACATCGTAAGGTTCTACCAACTTGGTATAGACTCACTTTCGAAATGACTTCTTAGGCTTATCTGCATATTGAGGTTTAGGAGCATTGTGAGCATTGGTAGCTTCTTGTTGTTTTGATGCATAGATAGCATTGGAAAGATTGAAAGTAGGCTCTTTAACTTTAGGAGTGTCAACAACCCCATCAGTGACAACATACTTGTTTTTATTCCAAGGTTTGTTCTTGTCTTTGCCATTGCCTTTAGCATCTTTATTAATAACAATATCCCATTTTCTTATAGCTACATCCTCAATCCGATATGCACTTTCAACCATGTCATGGAAGGAGGAGAACAGTTGCTTCCTTAGATCATAAAATAGCTCAGGCACAAGTGTGTTGAAGAAAATGTCAATCTTTTCTCTTTCGGGTAGCTGACGAGGATATCGAGAATACAATGACCTCCAACATTGTAAGTAAGTTGCAAATGGCTCACCTTGATGTTGTCTTAGATTACCAAGATCTATCATGGTGATAGATTGTTGGATGTTATATGAATATTGTTGTGTAAATCATTGAGCCAACTCATCAAAAGTCTTAAGAGGTGGTGTCAATTTCTCAAACCATTCTAAAGCTTGGCCTCTTAAGCTTCAAGGGAATAATCATAGAAGATATGTGTCTTCATGAAGAAAGTCCATACTAAGAGCATAAAAATGATGCACATGGTCATGAGGATCACCATTTCCATCATACTTGTAATATTTAGGAACCTCAATATCCTTAGGAAATGGGACCATGTATAGATCTTTATCAAAAGGAAGAGCACAAATTGATTCTACAAAAGAGACCTTTGGAGGCTCTCTTTCTAATGCCATTTGGGTAAGGTGTTGATTTGTATGACATAATTCTTCTTGAAGAACTTCCAATTTAGCTGGTTCTCTTTGTTGGACAATTTGTCTAACATCATAGCCGGGAGGAAGCTTGTATCCTCTAGAAGTCATATATTGAAAGTATTGATCACCATTACACTCTAAAAGCTTATGCATCATTCATCGGGAGACCACATCTTGTTCAAATCTCATAAGATCCTCACTAGAAATCTCATCATCAACCTCTACCTCATGTTGAGAGGGAGGAGGTCTAGGAGGTGAAGAAGGCATACCAAAAGTAGGTCTTGGAGGAGATCTTGGTGGTGTGTTGTTGTCATTGTTGCCATTGATAAAAAGAGGTCTATGCTCATAGTTAATAGTCTCAGGTTACTCATGAAATGTCCCTCTATAAGCCATGCGCCTAGCAGCATCCATCCTTTGTTGATTGTGTTCTTTTTCTAAGCACGCTTGGTTATCCTTATGCTCAAAGTGTTCTTGCAAGCATTGAAATTTTTCTTGTTCAGTCAAAGTGAGTGTGACACTGTCTGTGTTTCTAGGGGTCTTGAATGCGGAAAAGAGGAAACCTCCTTTGTACCACAGGGTAGCCTTAGAATTCTTAGATTGGTCAGAACTAGAACTGTCATTGCTAATGGGTGCTTTGGAATGTCTAGTTGGAGAAGGTAACTGTGTGTAATTGAACGGAGGATGACTCTCCTGCTCAAATTGAGATCGAGTTGTAACCGGCATGAAAAGAGATGTTGGTTGACTAATAGAATGAGACAAAGTTTCTCAGATTTGAGATAAGAAAAGCTAATAAAGATCACTTGTCAAAGTAGAACAATAGAGAGATGGCTCGTCAAAAGTTCTCAAGCACTTACAGCAATCAATTGACTAAAGCTGAACAGCGAGCAAGAAGCTCAATAAGCAAGTAGCTAGAGAGGTAACCGTGATGTGACAAGTGATCAAGAGTAGCATTCGTTAAGCTCAAATCCAATAGTTTTAGCTCATTTCTTTCAGTCTAGAACAAGTCTAAGCATGTAGATAATAGACCAGCTTCAGGTAAGAATAGAAAAAGACACTCTACGATCGGTTAAAATGCAAGTTTAGCAGCTCTAGATTGCAACAGCAACAAGACAACAAAAAGGTTTTGGGTGACATTGTTGCAGAGTCATACGACTCTATGACCAATGAATATAAAAATCTTAGTTTTGAAGTGTTTTAAAAGATCAAGTAAGTATATGAATATATTTTTATCATGGATCAAGCACATAAGACAACAATCAAGGAGTTCAAGCAAGCAGTTGTCTTCAAACAATGAGCGAGGGGCAAAGCAACCTAGCACATGAACAAGAATAGTGACTTAGTATATCTACTCCTTAAAGATCCTACTTGTGTATATTCTTGAAAATGTTTTAGTAGGCACTTAGAACACCAAAACACCTTATCAAGCTGTCTACAAGGATATACATGGCTTTTCTAAGGATTCCTCGATATACACAAGGTACGTGATGCCCAAATCCATAGATGAGAAGAATCTGAAATCACACAGCCAGGGGGAGACGATAACCCAAATCTCCTCCTTCACTTCTCAAAGGTATAAAGTTCTTTGAGTCTTAGCCAAGAGTGATATCAAACTCAATTCCCAAGAGAGGTGTCTTTCGATTCAGCACCTACTATTTATACTCCACCAGAACACAAGAGTTAAGGTCGTCCCTTGAGGTGGTGTGTCCCCAAGTAGGCCTTCTAAAATAAAAGCTAAGTAATTCACTATCAAAAGTATTTAGAGCACTAAAGGTGGAACACTTAACTCTTCAATTAAATGTAAAGTGAGTCCAAAAGTGGGATACTTAACCCTTCAAGTGAATGCGAAGCGAGTCCAAAAGTGGAACATTTAACCCTTTAAGATAATTTGAAGCGAGTCCAAAAGTGGAACATTTAACCCTTCAAGAGAATGTGAAGTGAGTCCAAAAAGTGGAACACTTAACCCTTCACACAAACTCAAAGTGAGTCCAAAAGTGGAACATTTAACTCCTCACATCAACTCAAAGTGAGTCCACACCTTAGAAAACAAGTGAGTTCCAAAAAGCACAAAAGGGTTTCCAAGTGGAGCACTTAACGCTTCTTTCCTATAGACCCCTCCCCTTTAATGTAGCACTGATCTTGCAACTACAAGGTGGAAATGAGGGGCTGACGGATTAGCGAGTCCAATAACCCAAGATAGCAATCTAGATCAATCACAAGTAATCTAAAGTTGCTAATCAATACTACTCACAAATGAAAAAGGGTTGAACAATAGAATATTTAACTTCCCAAGTAAACATGAAGTGAGTCCACAAAGTGGTGCATTTAACTCTTCATGTAAACAAGGAATGAATCCATGCCCTAAATCACTCAATGAGATATTTGATATCGGAACCAAGAATTACTGAGGGTTCAAACACAAGCATTCACTTACAAAAACTTGTATGAAAGCAAATCTATGTTCATTCATTTCCCATTAAGAGCATCAATTGAAATGTGTTCTATGAAAGCATATAAACACTCAAGAAAAACACATGAGAGGTTCAATTTTAATCCCAAGATCCAAATTTTTTAGGGATGTAACAGGATACCTCAAGTCCAACGCTTTGTTTTAAGCATTTTCCATGAAAGCAAGAGCACCTTCAAATGAACAAGACAAGACACAAGTAAACAAGATATGCAATGTATATCCAACTTATGCAAACCCTAGGGTTAGATCTGAAAATCAATTTTTAGGAGCAATAATAATAAGCAAATAATCCAAATGATAACTCATGCCATGCATTAAACAATGAAAAATAAGTGCATACCCATCACAAAATTTTATTTTCTTTGCATTTGACCTAGTCAACAAGATCTGATTTTTACCACATAAATTCGGACCCTAAACCAAAAATATAGAAAAGAGACCTCTATCAAAAAATAGAGAGATTTCTAAAAATGTAAAAATTTTAGAAAAATCTCTTCATTTGTGCCCTAGAGACCCATTTTACCAAAACAAACCAGTTTTAATAAATTGACCAAATGAGCTATGATATGATTTCTAAATTAAAAACAAAGTGAATGGACCCCCTATATAATTTCAAGACCTTTCCAAAAATGTAAAAATTTACAAAAAATACGCTGATTTGCACCAGAAATTGATTTTTTATGAAAAATCAAGAAAAAGTCATAAAAAATACAAATCACCTCCGAAAATTCCAAAATTGTTTTTGTAGCTTCTCTGATATGTCGCCAACTCATAAACAAATTTTCAGACCAAAACACTAAGCTGTTTTGGAGATATGATCAAATCTTTAAAATCTAGGGTTTCCCATCTCCAAACAAATCTGCACAAGGGTTAACTCCAAAAATAATCAAAACCAGCAAGTGTTAGCTCCAAAAATAATCAAAAATAGTATATAAAAGGTGGGTTGCCCCATGGTGGGCACCAAAAATATATGGTGAAAATGTGACCACACTTCTATGAATCATTACATACAAGGAAACTCAAGAATGAGCCCTCACAAATCGATCCATAGCTCCCTAGGCATGGAGTGCAAGGGTTTTAAGAATGCTCTCAGCTAGAGCTATTAAGCCAATAACCTTTCTAGTAAACCATGCAATAAAATATTCAATGAATTAATCTAAAGCATAAAGAAAATCTAAACTAAGAATGCCATGAAAATGAAACTACTGTGCAAGAAATGAAATCTAACTATGAAGCAAGAAAGCCATGATGATGTAAGAATGAAGACAAGAAGATAGAGTGTTGATGAAGATCCAAGATGAATGCCAAAAATGCTCCAAATCTTCAAACCCTAGATGCAAGAATATCTCCAAAAGCTCCAAGATGACCTAGAAAACCTATAGCATAACAATAGCATAAAAATTTGTGTGTGCAAATGAGGAAGAGAGCTCTTCTTTTATAGGAGGTGAAAAATCAATGGACCATAGAGATTAAGAGGCAAAAGATTTAATCAATGGTGGAGCTTAAAAGAGGAGCAATCCATGTGCACAAATATCCTCCAATGAGAAAATAAGAGTTGACTTTTGTGTCCATATGAGACAAAAAGTGCTTTTCTCCTTTTTATAAAATAAGAATAGTGCTTTATTTGTGCAACTTAGGATAAGAGGAAAAGTGGGGGCTTTTTATTTATTAAAAGGGGATGAAATATTCCTTTTGATAAATAAAGACTTAGGATAAGATGGTTAGCTCATAGAAAATAATCAAATAAATTATAGAACTAGGATTTGATCAAGAATAAGCAATTTATGATTTAGCAAATGGGGGCTAATAGTCTAGGTGACCATTTTTAGGTGTATACAGGGTGAAGGTGGAAATGTACTCAAGTAGGAGAAGCCATAAATGTAATATCGTGCCTTCAACAAGGCTCAAAACCATACACTATTTCCTTCACAAGAATTACCATTCCTTCCATTTTGCATACAAAAGTAAAATCCCTTATGGCCCCCAAATAAGTAGATAAAAAAAAATGGCAACATGGAGCTCATACATCCATGTCATATCCCCTTCCTCCATAAGGAAGGACTCTACATTATTTTGGCATTCCCAACTAGAAACCCTTCACCCTCAAGGCTCTATTCCCTCCTAGAGGTGAGTTTAGCCTTGCACACCCCAACAAAACAAGAAAACAAAAACAAAACCATAAAATGAACTATAAAAGAAGTCATGAATGACAAGCTTGAAACTCCACAAAAACACATACTAACATAACATAAAAATATGCATAAGCATACATGAAAATGAAACAAGTCTTCCATGAAAGGAGCACCAACCTTGCTCCAATATATGGCAAGTGATAGTTGAGTAGAACTTCCTTCCTACAAGTCTTTCTTTTGCTAAGTCCACCAAAACTTGCTAAGCCTGCTAGAAGTCTCCAAAAATTGAAGAGTGGACAATCAACCTACCAAATTCCTCTCCATCCCACTAAAAGGAAAACCCTGCCTAACATCCTACCTAACGTCAAAGGTGATTGGATACACTATCAAAGGGTTCTCTCTCCAACAAGAGAGACTTCAAATTTTCAAGATAGGAAGACATGGCACACTTCCAAAATTCATCACATTCTAAAAAAGCATTTTTAGAAGAGGCAAAAATGGGATAAAATCATCCTATTGGTCAAAATTTTACCCCCAACCCAAAGTGAACCTATGGGGTTATCTTATTTTAACCCTAACTAACACCCAGGGCTACATCTAACCCTTCAAAAGCCCACTAAGAGTTGACATGTGAAAATTTGAAATAAGATTCCCTCCCATGGGTCAACAACCAAGATATCTAACTTTAGTATGCTACAAGGTGACTCAAAGTTAGGAAACAACTAATAAAAATTTTACTTGACCATGCTAACTCACATACACATGTCAATTGACACCACATTAAGTCACTACACACATGGAATGCTATTGGCAATTTGGATGAGTTTTTTACCCAGATGTTGTCATTATGGAAACATATAATCTACATGAAGATCGCATAGGTCAGAGAGCTAGTATGTTAGAGTGCAATGTAAAATTGTCTAAGTATGAGATAGTGTGTTTTTGCCAGTGAACCAGAAGATAGTTTTGTTTGACAATGTTGATTGGAGTAAGTTCAGTGCTTGCACACTTGAACATAGACTCTATGGTGACTATTGAAGATTCACCTTAGAGTACAAGTCAGTATGACATGTACGAAAGGAGTTATGATAGTTTTACTGAAGACAGAGTCAAGCCGACATGATAGAATATGAAGATAGAATTGGTAAAGAGTTAAGGGATTATTTTGTTTACCAAAATAATGACTTAACAATATAAAGGGATGACATCCTAGATGTTAACCCTTGGGTGAAGTTATTTTGTAATATGGCAGCCGACCTAAAAAGTTATTAGCCTTAATAACTTGTATAAATGTAATTGTAAATTGTAAGAAGGATATAGCAATAATGTAATAGTGATATGATGCAAAATATGATGTATATGTAATAGCGATAGTGAAAGAGAAACAAAGAGATATTGATGCAAGCAGTGTAAGGTTATGTACCTTGACCTCTTTTTATAATTAGTAAATATTGTACATTACTTGTTTGGATAGTGGACTCATTTGGTAATCATATTTTTTACTACCAACTCCTAACAGGGTCGAGGCTTCTAACAAGACCTATAGTCCCTTAATCAAGACTGAGAAACTATATGCTTATAATAGACTCATAATAGGGTCAACATCCTTAACAAGATACTTTTGATTAGTGGATCTTTGTGGGTACCATCCCCACTGGGGTTTTCCCTTGGCTAGGGTTTCCTCAAGAAAAAATAATTTGTTATGAGTTATTTTATTTTATTGCTATGCACATTGTTTAGCTTTCTATATTATGCATGTATTAAGATTATTTGTTATATCCATAATTGGGAAAAATTAAAAGTTTGTGGAATACTGATTCAAGCCCCCCCCCCCCCTCTTAGTATTCCCTATTTATAACAATTGGTACCAAAGTCTAGTTACTCGAAAAAGAATCATTCAAGGAAAGCCTAGTAGCTTGAGTAAACTCTCTATGGATATGGATCAACTACAGAAGAATCTTGAAGAAGCTCTTGAATAGATTGATATGCTTACTGATGAAAGAGACATTCTAAAAAGGAAATATGATGATGCAAAGAACCTCATTGAGAAACTAAAAAATAAGTTGGAAGATCTAAAATTTGAAAAGGAATCTGAAGTTCTTATTGAAGATTGTGATGAAAATTTAGAAAAAGAAAATGAGATCCTTAAACATGAACTGAAGATAGAAAATCTGAAGCTAAGCTTGAAAGATGGAAATGGCAAGAAGGAAGAAAATCTGAGATCTAAGAATGAAAAGATAAAGATTGAAAATGAAGGACTAAAATCTAAACTTGGTAAAGTAACATCTAAACTTGAGAAAGTCAATTTGTAGTATGCTAAACATGAGAAATACAATACAATTGTGAAAGGTGAACTGACTCAATCCAAAAAACAACTTTAAAGACTATATTCAACTAGTGAGAAGATTGATGAACAAATATCTTATCAGAAACCATTCTATGATAAAATTGTTCTTGGATTCAATACATTCAAAATAGATGAAGAAAGAAAGGAACTAGATCTGAAAATATCTAAAAGCACAGATGAGAAGAAGTCTAATGAGAGTAAGAAATCTGAAGATACACCTAAGAAGGAAGAACCACCTAAGCAAGAGGAATCATCTAAAGGTATGCAGAGAGAATTCAAAGGAAGATGTTTTACTTATAATACTATTGGTCATATGAAGAGGGATTACATAGGTAAGCAATTCAAACCCCTTAATGGTTATTGTTATAATTGTCATGGTTTTGGAAATAGAGCTATTAAATGTAGAAAACCTAAATTTGTTGAGAATAACAATAATAGTAGAATGTTTAGGATTACTAACCATGTAGATAAGAAACCTATTGAAGATATGAACAGAAGAAATTGAGTAATATGTTATAGATACAACAAAGTTGGACACATTGCTAGAAATTGTAGGTCACAGATCAATCCACCTAGATCAAGATATGGGAACAATGGAATTGTTTGTTAGATATGCAACAAGATTGGATACACAACAAGGTTTTGCAGAATGAACAATGGAGTTTTTCATCCTAACCCTAAACCTAGAAGTCATGCAAGAAGAAATGAAGATGCAAGTAACAGACATAAAGGGTGCTGTAGTAATTCAAATTAAGTGAAGCTTTTTAGAAGCATAGATCAAGGAGACATATCCAATACTAAACGTAATTAGAAAGGTGAAGTATCAAATGGTAAGAATGAATCCTTACCTGACCTATCTCAAAGCACTTAATTTATGAAAATTACAGTAGATTGGGAACTTAGATTAGTGTAGAAGTAGATATATGATGAATTGAGTCTTGTGCAGTTAATGCAAGGTATTATATGATGTTCTAATGCTATGGTTAAGAGTGCAAAGAAAAACATTATGTTTTGCGAGATTGCAAGAAGTTTCAAGTTTTGCAGGTTAACAGAATCAACTTTTTGGAAAGAAGCGGCAAAAGAATTGAATGCGATGTCAGATCTAAGTGAGATTGAAGTAATAAAAGGTCATAATCGATATAATTTGATCATCAAAGTGAATAAAAGTGTTAAGGAGATTGAAGAGTAGTGATTGGTAGCATTTTGCAAGGATTTGGTGAAGGATTTGTGTGCCGAATCAATGCAAGCCCTAAAATCATGAAATCAAGGTATTTTACTTGGCAAATCTTTGAATCAGTAAAAGGAATTAGAAGTAATCATGGATGTTTCTTTAATTCACAATGTCAGAGATAAAAATAGACCTAAGATAAAAAAAGGGAAGCAGTAGAACCCTTGGAAGATGATCTTAGGTTAGCTTTATCATCCGTACCAGATGGAGTTTTACATCTAGAGAATCTTAGAAGTTATCTTGAATGAAAACTAGAAACCATTAGTGGCAATGATTTCACCAAGGAATATCAGAAGATCTACAATCAAGACATGTCATTGAAAGAAGGATTTGAACATTTGAAAGATAATGAGATCATTAAGTATGCATTATAGTATGAATTTGATAATGAAGAATGCACTAAGATAATTCTAAGCAAAATTCATAATGGGAAGTTTTGGTTAGAAGATAGTGTGATAGATATCATAGCTGATTTGATTCATGAAGTTATTGGGCTATCTAAAACTGGAACCATTCCTTTAAATGAGAATAGCATGAGGAAAATAGTCTTAGATAACACAAATTCATCGTATAATGGTAGAGGAATTGTGATTAGAAAGATTCAACAAGATGATGTTAAACACTTGTGCAAGATCCTAACAACTAAGTTTTGTGCTAACTCGAGAGAGGATGACATGGCAGCTGGAATGATACATGTGACTTATTTATTATGTTTTGATAAAGTGCAAGTTGATATGTGTGAGATTCTAAGAATTCAACTGTTTGAGAATTTTGAGAAGATTAAGAAGACTAAGTATGCATAATTTAGATTCTCATCTTTGATCACCTATATATTTTTTCATTAATTGAGAAGATTTCCTTACACCATTGGAAATGACTAGAATTATGGGAAAACTACAATGGAAAGGGTTAAAAAAGTGTATATGAGGCATGTTATTGATAAAGTGAACGAAAGTGCAATGCTA
Organism: Chamaecyparis obtusa; assembly: GCA_027943335.1. Taxonomy (NCBI): domain Eukaryota; kingdom Viridiplantae; phylum Streptophyta; class Pinopsida; order Cupressales; family Cupressaceae; genus Chamaecyparis; species Chamaecyparis obtusa. The sequence continues at coordinate 363,504 of BSBK01005303.1, forward strand.
GAAATTAAGCCATTTCAGAATTTAGTAACAAGCAGATCAAGGATCCCAAAGTCTCTTGTGGAGAAGTACGAAAATGAGATATGTTTCATGGTTGATAGTGACTTTACTTACATTAAAGCAATAGAACCTATAGTTGAGTTCATAGATCCTATTGGCTATGAAATATCTGAAATTGAGATAGAAGATTATGTGACTAGGTTACTTAAGTGCAAGATTGATACTCATAGTAATAGGTTTGGAACTTTTGAGGAGAATTTCAACTCCGCAAAGGCTATACTTGAAGAGAAACAGTCTAAGAAAAGAGTTGAGAGTACTATTAAGAAAATTCTAAAAGATTAAGGGATGACAGTGTAGGAATTCTTAGTAGAAAAGAAAATAGTAGCATCAGTTAGAGAAATTGGACAGAAAGAAATTTTGTCTGTACCACCTTTATCATAAATTGTAGTATAGCAAGGAGAAACACAAGTCAAGGTAAAAGTGGAAGAAACAAAGAAGGAACAAGAAGCAAGTAAATCCACTAGGTCAACCTCCTCCACACCTAGCAAAAGAGTAAAAGAAATTTCTATTGGACTAGGTAAGAGGTAGAAAACTTTAGTGCCACTAGTTCCAAGGAAAGTTGTAGAAATTAAAGACGATGACACTTCTGTTAAGAAGAAATCCTAGAAACCTAGAATTAAAAAGGTTAATGAGAAGATCATTCAAGATCGAGATTTCACCAAGATGAATAAATATTATGATCTTTATGATTATGCAGAAAGATTGAATCTGGAAAATGTAGTGGTAAAGCATATGATTCTATCTGATAAGAAGTTTCACACAATTTAGGGTAAGATACCTAATGATTTATACAAGAAACTTGTGAATAGGAATAATAGAGCATCAGGGGAAGACACATCTATCAGAGAAAATCTTGTGAGGAAACTTTGTGATGTGAGAGATGATGAACATCTTAAGTAGATTATGAGGACTCTTGTTGGTTCTTGGATAGGACTTTACACTCCATGAGATACCAATATGCTCATGATGGATATTAAGGATTGGTTAGTTCTAAATGTGAGAAATCTATGAACAACTGGACCAACTATAGAGATAAGACTAGCCTCTTCTGCTTCTGGCTCTACAAAACCAAGGTGGGTGCACCTGATCCAATAGTACTAACTCTAACTAATAGTTCTAACTCTACCCCTTATTTCTTTATTGGATCCTTCAAACAGATAATTTTAGTGAGAGAATACTAAACAAGAACCTATTGTTCATTGATCCTCCATCAATGAATTTCTTTAAATGTTCTTCATAAGTTATAACATTGCTTCCTATGAACTTAGGAAGTTTCTTTCTAATTTCTTCAAGGATGGGATTAGGATAACCAGGGATACTAGTGAAAACCAATTGTTTACATCTTTCTTGTATAACCCCTATATTGAAAATACCAGCACCCTGAGATGAGAATGTATTAGTATTTGTAGTGGCAGAACCTTTAAGACCTCCTAGTGGGGGAACACCAATTGTCTGATTAGTTGTGTTTGCAGCATCTGCTCCTTGTGTCATATTTGAATTGCCAAAATTCATAGGTCTTGCAGACCTTTTAAGAAAGTCTATTTTCTTTTTCATTTCTAATGATGCTGCTTCTAATTCTACCTTCTCAAGTTGCTTGGCTAAAAACTCTTGTTCCTTTTTAGCCTTTTCTAGGTCTGCTTCCAATCTCAAATCCTGGTCTATATTTTCCTTAGGGTCTACAGGCTCATTGATTGAAATACCTTTCTCTTTTTGTTTCCCTTTATCCTTTGGAACCCTTGTTTCAAAAGTTTTGTAAACAATAGGCTACTTACTTGTATCTTCAGGAATAGGCACATAATTTATAGCTTCTAAATCTAATAGCTATCTTTTTTAACTGGTCAGCTCTTATCATAGCTTTTATGACTCTTTCTTCCTTTTCTTTTTCTCTTTTTTGCCTAATGGCTTCCTGTTCTTGAATTCTCCTCTCAAGTTGATACACTTCTTCAAATATTTCTTCAGAATCAGGCAAAGATGTTTCTGATTCAATTTGTTGAGCTTGGGGGTCCTCTTGCTGATCCAGAGACTCATGAAGACCTTGTGGTAATGAAAAACCAAGGGTGAAGGGAGGAAGAAAGTCCTGACCACTTCTACTTTTACTTCTAGACCTCCCTTCCCTTTCATGCTGTTTATTATTTGGATTCATCCTCCTATTTTGGGGTTGTCTTTCACCCTCTCTTTCTGTGGGGGAGTAATAATCCTCATATTAATTAAGGCCTAAGTCAACTACCTCCTCATATTCTAAGGCATTTCCCTCTTGATTAGGTGGAGGAATATTATGTTTTCTATAGTTTCCTCTTTGTCTCCAAGTCATAGACATATCACTACTATCTTTTTCTTTTCTAACCTAGTTTTTTCTAGATGTAGTAGGAAGCCCACCCTAGAGACTTTCCTCAGGGTGTTCCCTACTATAAGACCTTGTATTTCTGAAACTCATTACTATATACTATAAAGCACTAATTATAGAGATGCTTAGAGAGTCACCACTCACAATATGTGAGATGATTTGAAACCTTACTGAAACTAACTCTTATACTCTTTAATGAAGACCACTAGATAAATGATAAGCCAATCAGGAGTCTAAGCTCAACTCGTACCTGTATTATCTATGCTGATTTGTAACACTAGAGATATCAAATGATTGAAATAAGTAGGTCAGGAGTCAAGCTCAACTTGAAACCTACACTATTTTCTTTTGACTGTATTTCTCTATTCTCCAGTAGAATCACTAATTTGATGGTGATCTGGAAGGGCTGAATCAAATGGGTAGTGAGATCTTGAAAGTTGAAATATAAACACTATTTCAGAATTGATTTATATTCTTTATTATGCTCTATCCCCGGAAGAGTCACCACTTTGTTGGTTCCTGGATAGGACTTTACACTCCATGAGATACCAATATGCTCATGATGGATATTAAGGATTGGTTAGTTCCAAATGTGATAAATCTATGAGCAACTAGACCAACTATAGGGATAAGACTGCCCTCTTCTGCTTCTAGCTCTACAAAACCAAGGCGGGTGTAGTTGATCCAATAGTACTAACTCTGACTAATAGTTCTAACTCTGCCCCTTATTTCTTCATTGGATCCTTCAAACATATAATTTCAATGAGAGAATACTAAACAAGAACCTATTGTTCATTGATCCTCCATCACTGAGTAGGACAATACATAAATGTAAATAAAATTAAAAGACTGGTAGTGATTTGAATTATTTGGGATTATAAAGTTTGAATCACTCTTCTCAACACAAAGATAGGACAATATAGACCAGTGCCTTATCTATTGGGAAAAATATCAAGGAGAAGAATGGATACAATGGTGTCTAAAATTGGTCTTTATACATAAACACAAAATGCTTCAAATCTTTCCTACTTATGAGAATCCTTCAAATAAACTCTAAGAACACATATTCCACTTTGAGAAATATTCAATCTAACCTTAAGTTGGAAATCAAAGCACCAATACATTCAGATAAATCTTATGCAAATATTTTAAGATTCAAAGAATAGAGAAAAGGAGAGCAAAGATCTGAGGTTTGTGTTAAGTATAACCTTTCACCATATGCATACAGTGTCTAAAATAGCAAGCTTACAAGATAAAGATAACTTGTATTTCTTCTCTGTTGTTTGATAAAATGATATCAAAAAATTACAATCCTTGACTAAAAACCTAGGGTTTCAGAAATGTCTATCTTTTAAACTTCTAAACTTCCAATCCTTAGAATGATCATGAAAAATTCCTTTATACCAAGATATGCAACAAGCAACTATTCATTCTAGGGTTACAAAAATTAACCTAAAAGACCTTTTCAACAACCCCTAAAGGGTTTACAATTAATACACTACTGAAATAGATGAGATATTTTGTAATTTAACTGACTGCCTTATGTTTTTAATGCCATTCTCGTCTCAATTTCCACAAATCTGATTTTATCATCAAGCTGTCAAATTGTAATGAATGCCCTTCTTCAATTATTCAACCCTGAAATTCACTTGGCATGACATCAACAGGAACAAAATCAGATCCCTACTAAAATTTATACCTTCAGTATCCTTCCCCACCTGCAATTCGTACTGAAACAATAAATTTTTGGCCACCACATTGCTTATACAACTTCCTGCATCAAAACCCTAGCAAAAAACCCTGCAGGAAATTTGAATTTGAATAAAAATGGCAACCGGCTCAACTTTAAAATGTGACCGTTGATCCTTAATAGTCTTGGCAAATCGAGCGGATCATATAATCCTTTAACAGTCAACAAAAACCTTTTAAAAATCACTTTACACATCATTAAACCCTCAAAAAAAAAACACATCAGCAGTCAATCAGTAGGTTCGGACCCACTTTTTATAATCCTAAGATCAGACAGCGGTCTTATAATCTTATAGCTCTGACACACCCTATAAGATCTTGCACCATCCATCAAATCTTCCATACTGTCATCTCTTTGAATCTCTCAGGCCCACTAATGTGTCTTCCTTCCCTTTTCAACCCAGCCAATCATAATGAGACAACTCAACAACACCTGGCAAAATGACCCCACAATCCTCGGCAAACCCTTTGACCTTTTGACCCATTTGGCAAATATGCGACTGTATGAAAATTCCAAGTCACAAAATACAATACTTAACCCATGTTGGATCAAATGATTCAGTGAATAACTACATTCGCTGAATCGCGAAGTCCCTTCTTAACCTCAGGTTACTCTTCGCAAACTCGCGAATACATAAGAAATTTGAGGGCCCACTAATCATCTAGCGAATTAGCGACCAAAGACACTTCGCCAATTCAATGAAAAAATTTGAAACACCACTATTTTATCCAGAGATTTAGCGAACACGTATTTGCTGGATCGCTAAAAGATTTAGAACCCTACCATAATACTCCGTGAATAAGTGAACACTGCAAACAATTATCGAGACCACCAAAGATTTAACCGTTCTGCCAAAACATTAGACCAAAAACTGGGCTTGCCTCAAATGAGATCAACGGTTGTCTTAAAACCTCATGTGTTAGAAATATTCCACTAGATTATATGCTCATTGTCGATCAGGAATCTCCTCTATTACTTGTTGAATCTAGCCCCACTGACAATATGCTGAGTGGTACACCTATGGATCAATAAGAAAGTGTTGACTAAGCACAACTGGCAGTGGACCCACTGAACTGAAAGGTTACATCACTAAGCAGAATGAATGGCTGGCATAAGATCTCAAGCCTCTGACAAAACCCTTGAGAACTTATGCCAATTGTCCAATCGAGATGGTGTCAGAGTCGGGCCTAGGAAAAACTTAAGCTGGGAACATAAGGAAATATTAAGCGCCAGACTTAGGAAAAAATTACACCAATGGACTTAGGAAAATATTAAAGCTGGGCGCTTAGAAACTTAGGAGAATAAAGGTCGCCGGGTAAAAATATTTTTTGCACATGAGTTATAAGGTTTTAAGTGATCCAAAAAGTAACACAAAATTAGAAAGAGACTAGGGCACACTTAGGGTTTTTCTTGCAAATAGCTATATTTTTTAATATTTTCCTAGGGTTTTAGCAGGAAGATGGGAAAAACACTTGCAGAGGCACAATAAAATGTTAAAGCCATGGAGTTTTTTACTTTTTCCAACAAATATAAGCACCCATTTGAGGAAAAAAAAGAGAACTATTCAGATTATGGCAGGACAATATGACAAAGTTAATGCAGAGATAGAGCAAGCAATCATTAAGGTTATGGAAGAAAATGCTAGAGAACCATCAGTTGTAGCAGAGCAAGTAGAAGAAGCAAAAAAAGAGGACATTCCCTCTCCACTATCCATAAACATTGAGGAAGAAACTATGAATGTTGAAGGAACTAAGATCACCTTGGATACTGATGATAATGTATTCAAGAATCTAGAAAACATTGTTGAAAATTTGGCTTTTGAAGAACCAGATAGAAATAAAGAAGCAGAGAAGACTCAAACCACTATTAAAGAACCCAAAGTGACAAAGATGCAAGCACCTGTTCCCACTAAAGAATAAATCAGTCTTACTCCTAAGACTGGAAAAAAGAATCAGATTGGATCTTTGATTGAGGACTTGGAAAAGGAAGTTGATGATGATGATTAGATGGAATTGATCACATCCTTGAACAAGATCATTGGAAAGAAAAAGAAAGTTAACAGTCTTGAAGGATGTATGAAGGAGCTTACTGAGAAGTTACAAGGCATTGTAACTACACAAATTGTAGAAGCTGATCCTCTAGAGAAAGCAAAGAAAGTAATGAGAACTTTTGATAGTGAGTTCACAAATTTGTCTAATATAGAAAAAGTGAAAGCTCAAGCAGCCTATGAGGCCAAAACACTTTTGAACATTAGCCAGAATATCAGGAATGATATCAATATTCTTAATATCTGTATAAAGGACTTGAGGAGGAATTTGGAAAGTGGTAAATCCTTGGACATTTAGTGTACTAAATCAAAGAACTTGGTAGCAATAGAATATCAGAAGATGAAGATGAAGGAAGCAAAAATTTAGAATGAAACAAACCTTCTTTCAAGCCCCAATGTGAAGGTATTTGATGTTGAGAAGAAAATTCGTAAGTTATATGATAAGATCAGAATTTTTCAAGATGAAAAGGACAAGAAAATGAAAAGATTCACTCTTTTAAGAGAGCACACTTATATGAAGTTGAGCATTATTGAAGGGCAATTGGAAGAATGCCTTACAGCTAAGACATCTTTTCAAAAGTTTAGCTTTGAGAATCTCCAAGCATGTGAGATAGCATCCTATGGATTATGCACACTACTCAGTGTGGTAGATTCAATTAAGAAATCATGGGAGAAAGAATTATAGGCAATAAAGATTGATTTTGCAGATTGTGCTGCAAGCCTACCGGCTTTGCAATATTGAATCAAGGTAAAACTTTTTGAACATAGTTTTGTAACCCTCCTTACCTTTATTTTGTCATTTTTGTCAAAGGGGGAGAGATGTATAGCAAAAAATTGATAAGAATTGATACTCTTAGGTAGAGTATTGTATAAGAGATAATATTTTTGGAGTTATAAGGATAGTATATATATTTTATACTATGGCCACAATTTTCATGTCTTTTTTGAGTTTAACACTTGGCCAATTTTCTCATATGTTGCCACCAATGACAAAGGGGGAGATTGTTTGCAATTTGGCTAAGTTGGTTACATAGATGTTGTCATTATTGCAACATATGATCTACATGAAGATTGCATAGGTCAAAGAGCTAGTATGTCAGAGTGCAATGTAAAATTGTCTAAGTATGAGACAGTGTGTTTTTGCTAGTGAACCAGAAGACAATTTTGTTTGGCAACGTTGATTGGAGTAAGTTCAGTGCTTGTGCACTTGGACATAGACCCTATGGTGACTATTGAAGACTCACCTTAGAGCGCAAGTCAGTACAACATGTATGGAAGGAGTTATGACAATTTTAATGAAGACAAAGTCAAGCCAACATAATAGAATATGAAGACAGAATTGGTAAAGAGTTAAGGGATTATTTTGTTTATCAAAATAATGAGTTAACAATATAAAGGGATGACATCCTAGATGTTAACCGTTGGGTAAAGTTATTTTTTAATATGGCAGCTGACCTAAAAATTTATTAGCCTTAATAACTTGTATAAATGTAATTGTAAATTGTAAGAAGCATATAGCAATAATGTAATAGTGATATGATGTGAAATATGATGTATATGTAATAGCGATAGTGAAAGAGCAGCGAAGAGATATTGATGTAAGTAGTATAAGGTTATGTACCTTGACCTCTTTTTGTAATCAGTAAATATTGTACATTACTTTTTTGGGTAGTGGGCTCATCTGGTAATCACATTTTGTACTACCAACTCCTAACAAGGTTGAGGCTTCTAACAAGGCCTATAGTCTGTTAATAAGGACTGAGACACTATATGATTGTAATAGACTCCTAACAGGGTCAACATCCTTAACATGATACTTTTGATTAGTGGATCTTTCTGGGTACCATCCCCACCGGTGTTTTCCCTTGGCCAGGGTTTCCTTGAGAACAAATAATGTGTTATGAGTTCTTTTGTTTTATTGCTATGCACATTGTTTTGCTTCTATGTTATGCATGTATTAAGATTATCTATTATATCCATAATTGGGCAAAAGTAAAAGTTTGTGGAATACTGATTCACCCCCCTGCTCTCAATATTCCCTATTTCTAACACATGCCAAGTACACATAAATATAAAATAAAATAAACACCACTTTAACAATGCATTCAAACATTACTTTACAAAATTAATACATAAAAATAAGGTTATTTCTCCCTTTGGAGTTAACCTTGGATTTACAAGATTTTCACATGCATCCATCTTTAATTTCCCCACATTTTATTTCCATGGTCAATTTCCTATACACTAGATAAAAATATCAGTAGCTCATGAAATATCAAATGACATACATATATAAAAATACATCATTAATACACACATAAAAATACATGATATAATCTAACCACATCTACACAACCTCGCATGTAATTCACTTAATCTCAAGAATGCATTTTTATTTTCTATCAAGTTATTTCAAGAACACATATATATCAAATAGCCTAATTCATTAACTAGGTTCATGTCACATAAACATTTCTTGCATTAACATGAAACTAAAACATAATGCTCAAAATTAAATAATACCATAACATCAAGACTAAAAATTAAAGCATAAAAATATATCCTAAATCATCATCCACATAATCAAAGGTCATCACAAAGTATCAAAAATATGAAATCCCTATCCAAATAGTCTAACATATCAAAATAATCTATCATCATGATAATCTTAAGGTGGATAAAGTCTTCTATGAAATGATGGTACGAGGTGAGGCTTGCCATATACTGAGTAATATAGGAATGACATACAAGTATGGAAAGGCATGAAATACAAAGAAAATAGTTTATACCAAGCTAGAAAATGGTTTACATAGTTTGAGGTTAAGATTTAATAGAGATGTAATTATTAAATGTTGATGATCCCAATGTAATATTTTTTTAGGTTATTCATTTGGATTGTAGATCTAATATTTTCTAGATGATACCATAACCCTAATTAGGTCAAATCTTTTTTATATAAGAATTGTCAAGTTGTCATTTTCATGAGAGAGAGAGAGAGAGAGAGAGAGAGAGAGAGAGAGAGAGAGAGAGAGAGAACACATGAAGTAGTTGCCTACAACAGACATTTGAATATTAGGAAGGGTTGTGATGTTAAGGTTTTGACAAAGCATTCAAGGATTATATTCATAAGCACACCAGAGGCTACCAAGTAGTATTTAGAGAAGATATCTATCAAAACAAGGTGATTTTAGTTAAGTACTAATCAGATGTAAATTCAGAAAAGTAAGTTGCTACATATAGATCAAATTTACTATTAATTTCTAACAAATGTGGTAGACTAAATGTATTAATAGAGTATACCTAACAAGTATTTTGTAAATCTCTTAATCGAGTGCACACTTAATAGTGTTTCTTAAATCCTTTAACTGGGTAGATCTTAACAGGTCTTTATTGTTACTCCTAATAGGGTAAGATCATCATAAGTGATCAACATTGTAGTCTTAACTAAAAAATGTTATTATTGCAATAGTAAAGCTTTGTGGGTGTCATCCCCACCATAGTTCTTACCTTCTAACAAGGGTTTCTGTGATACCAAAATATATGTGTCAAGTGTATGAAGTTTCATGATGTTTAAATGTTAGATTAGAAAGCATTTCTTATTATTAGTAATGTTATGAATGAATGGAAATGATAACATGATAGTCGGTTAATGAGTTAGATTGTTTAAAGGATAAAGAACAAAAATTTTTAAGGTTACTGATTCACCCCTCCCCTTTTAGTAACTCAATTTTTCATAATCCAAACAATTGGTATCAGAGCTAGTTCTCATGTTGAAGAAGTTTAATCACTTAGGAGGAAAGATCTTAAAGATGGAAAGTTATAATCTTAATAAGACAACTGAAAATCATAAATTGGAGATGCAGATTCTCATGGAGAAACTTAAGGACATCAAGGAAAAACTAAGAGAATCACTGAACAAAAGAAATGAATTATCATTTCAGCATAATGAGACTAAGTATCAAGAAGAAGAGATAGAGGAATTATCTAAAGGTTACAGAAGTATATCTGATGCATCTAAAGGAACTATCTTAGATATGTCTAAAAAAGAATAAACACCATACTGAACAACTAAAAGCAATTCAGATTGGACAAGAGCCTCAAATGTTAAGAATTATTGAAGTTATGAACAATACAAGACAAGTTGAACAAGAAAGGAATATGGCTATTGAAGATAGAAGAAAAATGAATGAAAAGTTGGAAGAGAAAGAATATAAAATACTAAGGTTGATTGAGCATCACTTTTAAATTTCCAATCATATGCTTGTCATGAGTAAAGAAGTCAATCGAGTAAATAATGAGCCTGCTAGGAAATTAGAAGATATTGGTGAATTAAGGGAATATAATGAAAGATTGAAAAATAAAGTAAAGATGCAACAATAACATAATGAAATGATAAATAAAAATGAGTAAAGTATCAAAAGGATGGATGAATTCTTAATGAGTCAAAGAAGACTGGACAACACCACTGGATTAGGTTATACTGAGAAAGGAGATTCATCAAAATAAGTAGAACAAAAGAATGATTATTAAAATCCAAGACCAAATAAGCTCTCATGTTATCACTGTAGAAAACTAGGTCACACAACAAATGTCTGCAGGAGTAAACCTAAAGGTACTCCTAATCTACTCATAAATTTGATGGTTATTGCTACAATTGCAATAAGTATGGAAATCAAGCATATGAGTGTAGATAAAAGATGAACAAGTTACCTAAGATCTACGCTATATGGAAAAGTATTTTCGCACTTGCAACAAGCATAGTCATATATCACAAGAATGCAGGGTATAGATAAAAAAACTTTGGAAACCAAAGAGATAAAATAATATCTATCAACTAAGAAGACAAGGTAATTATTACACTTGGGATTGCAACATTTGGATTAATTATACAGTATGTGGAAGATATGGTCATAATGCAGAAAATTGTATGAGATTACAATGGAGAGGAAAATCTAGAAATTGGACAAATTCTAGAATGGCATGTCTATATTGTCATAAGGTCGGTCATTTAAGTAAAGATTGCAGAGACTGAGAACTAGAATTGAATGTTGATATGAATGAGAATACCATTAATAGAATCAAAATGCAAATGAGTCAAATGTGGAGAAGATCAACTGAAGATAATGGAGGAACAAGCACAACAATTGGTGACACCTAATCCTTTGGATTAGGTGATTTCACGACCTCTACCTAAGAAAATCAAGTAAGTATGGGAATTGAGTTTTAATTAGTTATATCTTACAACAATTCCTTATATATATTCCACGAATAACAAATAAACATGAATTGAGATGCACTAGGTTGTTATATGTTTTGATCTTAAAATGAGTATAGATGGTAAAGCATGACTAAGTAAGAGTTTGTTAGTTGGTGAAAGTATTAAGGTTAACTGAGTCACATAGTCAACTGAGCATTGGTAGTGTTTACCGAGTTGGAGTTTCTAAAGGAGATAAACGAAGGTTTTATCTTTGACCAAGTATGACAAGGGGGTACAAGAAGAACTGGTAAAGGAAACAAAAGAAAAAGGATATAGGCAGAGACTCCTACATGAGAAAGGAAAAGGTCCTCTACATGTGTTTCCCCATCTCTGAAATGTGGAGTTGCTAAAATAACAAGGCCTACACTGACCAAGGCCTATTAGAAGAAAATAGGTACTCAAGCTTCTACCAAGGTACCTAAGAAAATGATAAAATTAATAAGGAAGAAGGATGATGTAGATTTAGATTTAGATGAGGATGATACTAGTAAATTTAAGGTAGTTATAAATAAATCAAAATCTATTATTGATATTGTAAAGGAAATAAAAGAAAATGGAGGAATGGGCCACCCTAAAATAAATAAATATGTACACATGGATACCGAGGATCGGGACAAACTAGAAGACGCAATCATTAGCATGATGATTAAATTCAAAATATTTCTAGTTAAATTTTCAACTTATATTCCAAAGGAATTATATGATAAGATCTCAGCAAGGTGGACTTATGCCTTACACAATGAGAAGAAAATTAGAGAGAGATCATTGATTTTGGCAATGCCAAATTTATCTGCTCAAGAAATTGATCAAATGATGAAAGAATATAAAAATAATTTTTTGATGTAAGGAAGAGAAATGAATATATTACAAGGTAAACTCCAAGAAGTTGATGAGGAGAGCAAGGAGAAATGGACTAAAATATTGAGGTCCAAAGCTAAAGAAGAGAAAACTACAATTCCAATTATTACAGAGAAAAGTGCAATAGGAAGAGGTAAACATGTACATGATGCAGGGGCATCCAAGGTTAAGGTAGGGGAATTATGTGTACTTGATGAAACTGCATAAGTGTTTGTGTTTTGGATGGTTTTTACTCAGTTGGAGCCTTGACTGATGGTCTCAGTCATTGAAGGAAGCTTGGTCACTGAAGGAACTTGGTAGTCTCTGATGCTCGGTGATAGTGTTACTCGGTCATGCCTACAGTGCTCGATCGACACTAATGCTCAATGATGCTTGGCTTGCTTGGTTAATTCACTAATGCTCAGTATTTTAAAATTATCAATTGGAGTTTTGTGTGATTTGTTGGGCTGACTTGGTACATTTATTGTTGGTAGCCATTAACTTGGGCTGACATGATGAATTAAATGTTTGTATACATTTGTAAGATGACTTGTATGGAATTTAATTATTTTTTTAGGAGAGTTAAGGGTTTCATCTGGCCAACTTGTGGCTGATGATTAGTATTTAAGAAGGGCTTGGGTAGATGTTTAGAAGGTAGACAAGTAGAGAGAAAAGGAAGAAAGAACTCAGCCTATCTGGATCTTAGAGAAGCAAAGTTATGGAAAAGTTTATGATGATCTCGTAGATCAGATTGTAATTAGATATTTGTTTGTAGTAGAGCTAGGGGTTTAGATACTTGGGAACACGGAGATTTCTTAGAGGCTTGTAAGCTCAAGTTTAGATCTTCCTTAGGGTTTCCATCAGCTTTTGATTGTCTTCAGAACTAAACTAGCTAGTGATTGCAGTGGATTTGATTGTGAATCTTGCAGAATTATTTACTAATTGTAATTGGCCCTAACTTGGAAGGCTTTACTATCGGGCATGTTAATGAAAATCAGAGTTAAACAATCATATTGTGTTTTATTGTGAGTATTCCATTGTGTAATTCTATTGGGTGTAAGGTTTAGACTGTCCTTAATTGGATCGACCATCCTTGACTGCATCAGGTCATATTAGAGCTGAAGGTTTGTTCTTGGTGAAGATATGAAGTTTGTTCTAGTTCTTATCAGAGCAAGGTTGGTTCCTATTTGAGAAAATTTTGTTCTTATTGAAGCAGAAACTTAACCTAGCAAGGTTGATCTTGCGAAGTTGATCTTGTTGGTGAAGAGATTGTGCACAATCTAGATTGTAGATTCGTAGCACTGAACTTGGGAAATTGTGCCCTAGTTGTTTGCAAGATTGTAGATTGTGATCTAACTTGCATCTAACTTGAAAATTGTCACAAGGTGGTTGGTGAGGGTTTGTTGCAGAGGGTTTCTCTTATCTTTAAGGATGCCTTCGAGAAGATTGGACCCTTGATTTATTTCTGATCTTTGTGATACTGTTGAATCCCGAATCACAAAGAAGATGAAATCATATATCAGATTTGAGATGGGATTGATGAAGAATGACATGGTTGCTGAGATCATAAGAGCTGTTACTAGTATACCTCAGAATGTTGGTATTGAGGATGGCTATGAGGAAGCTGCTAAAGAATTTGAACAAGCTAGATCTAGTAGTGATGAATGGAGGGATAAATCTAGTGGAGACAGAACTACTCGATTACCTAGATCTATTGCTCAATTTAGTAATTACCAAATGGAAGTTTCTAATTTCTCTAGTACTTTGAAACCTGACAATCTGATTGACTTGATTAGTGAACTTGAATATTTCTTTGAGCTAGAAGAAATTGAAGATCCTCTTTAGGTGAGATTAGCATAGACAATTGAAAGGACATGTTGCTCTTTGGTGGCAAGAATTACAAAGAGACCGAGAAGACAAACATAAAATGAAGATCAATCAGTGGAGGTTGATGGTGACTAAATTGAAAGCTAAGTTCATACCTACTAACTATGAGCTTGAATTGTTTAAGAAGTTGTAGAATCTAAAGTAGAAGGATTTAGCTATTGAAGATTATATTGAGGAGTTCCACAAGCTTATCATTTGGTCTGGACATAGAGAACTTGGTAAGGAGAAAGTGGCTTGGTATGTGAATGGTCTGAGATTCAATATTCAGGATGAGCTTGGTATGCTGAAGATTGATTCTGAAGAAGATGCTTATCAATAGGCTCTAAGGGTAAAAGAGAAGTTGGAAAGGAAACAACTTACAACTCCTGAGGCAAGGAGAAAGTTGATCACTCGGCAAAGGATAAACTGAATGATGCAGAAGATGAATACAAACCTATGGAACCAAAGAAGAAGATAGCTAGAGTTATCTTTAAAGGTACTTGTTATAACTGTGAAGAGGAAGGACACTGTTCTTTTGATTGTACAAAGAAGAAGGTTGACCGATGAACTGCAGTGGTAAATGAGAACATTTAGAATGAACCTAAATCAAAGAACTTGCTACTTTGATGAATATTTCTCAGTACAAAGGATGAACCTTGTCAGAGGAGCAACTTGTTTAGGACCTGATGCAAGTCTAAAGGTAAAATCTGTGATGTTATTGTTGATAGTGGTTGTACTAATAACCTTGTTGTTGAGGATATGGTTAGGAAAATTTGTCTAAATAGAATGAAAAATCCACATCCTTATAGGATTGGTTGGTTACAAGATGATCATGCTTTGGAAGTTAGAGAACAATGCTTCATTGATGTTCAGATTGGCTACTATAAGGATCTTGTGTCATGTGACATTGTGAAGATGAATAGTTGTGATATATTGCTCAGTAGACCTTGGCAGTATGATTATAGAGCTATTTATGATTGTGTAAAGAATGTCTTTACTATTGAGAAGGATGAAAAGAAGTTCTCACTGATAACTTTGATGGATACAATGCTCGGTAGGAGAAGCCTGAGTATTGGTTCTTGAGTTGAGTTGGTGGATCCAGAGAAAATGAATGATCGATTTGGAGAAAAAACCTTTATGTTGTCTAGAAAAGATCTGAAGAAATAGACTAAACAGAAAATAGAAGAGTATGCAAGCAGAAAAGGTGGAGGACTTGTATGTGAAGAACCAATTCAGGGTTCATGTGTTGAATCCTGGAAGATATTCTTCTCATATATGAACATCATTTGGAACCTGGGGTGTCTGATGCAGGGGAATCCAAGGTTAAGGTAGGGGCATTCTGTGTGCTTGGTGAAACTGCATAAGTGTTTGTGTTTTGGATGGTTTTTACTCAGTTGTAGCCTTGACCAATGGTCTCGATCATTGAAGGAAGCTTGGTCACTGAAGGAACTTGGTAGTCTCTAATGCTCAATGATAGTGTTACTTGGTCATGCCTACAGTGCTCAGTCAACAATGGTGCTTGGTGATGCTTGGCTTGCTTGGTTAATTTATTGATGCTCGATAGTTTTGACTTACCGATTGGAGTTCTGTGTGATTTGTTTTTTCTGACTTGGTGTATTTATTGTTGGTAGCCATTAACTTGGGCCGGCATGCTGAATTAAATGTTTGTATGAATTTATAAGCTAACTTGTATGGAATTTAAATTTTTTTTAGGAGAGTTAAAGGTTTCATCTGGCTGACTTGTGGTTGATGATTAGTATTTAAGGTCTTGGGTAGATGTTTAGGAGGCAGACAAGTAGAGAGAAAAGGAAGAAAGAACTTAGCAGATCTGGATCTCAGAGAAGTGAAGTTGTGGAAAAGTTCTTGATGATCTCGCAGATCATATTGTAATTTGATATTTGTTTGTAGCAGAGCTAGCAGTTTTCATACTTGGGAACAAGGAGATTTCTTGGAGGCTTGCAAGCTCAAGTTTATATCTTCCATAGGGTTTCCATCAGCTTTTGATTTTCTTCAGAACTGAACTAGCTAGTGATTGTAGTTGATCTGATTGTGGATCTTGCAGAACTATTTACTGATTGTAATTGGCCCTAACCCAAAAGGCCTTACTACCAAGAATGTTAATGAAAATCAGAGTTAAACAATTATATTGTGTTGTATTGTGAGTATTCTATTGTATAATTCTGTTGGCTGCAAGGTTTGGACTATCCTTAATTGGATCCAGCATCCTTGATTACATCAGTACACACTGATGATGTTGATGTTACTACACAAAGGCCAATTGAAGAGTGTAGTGCCTCCCTCATTTTCCTCCTTGTATGAACATCCTAATGGTGTGGTTTCAAACTTCACACTCATTGAGTATGATCATGTTGGTCCCATGTGAGGGTGAACCACCAGGAGGATCTGATTTTTTAGCACATTTTCAATGCTCTACATTAGCTTTAGATGTTGGGTGTGGTCTTGGATTATATTCCGATGACCCTTATAGATAGGGAAGAATTGATCTTAAGAATGCAGTGATTATTTTTGTATTATATTTTATGATGACATCGTGAGATGCACCTAGTTCAACTTTTTCTTATGTTAATCATGAATTTGTCATTGGGGGTCATGAAGGGTGTATTAAGGGACCCTACCCCGATCCTATCATTATATTTATTCTTTTTTTCTAAATTATTGACTCTATAATTAGAAAAGCTATGTTGATGCATTATTGATTTATATTCTGATAAATAGAGGCTTGACCTATGATTCATGATGTACTCTTTGAATGTTGCTTATGTAATCATGTCAATAATTCTAGGATTCACTATATTTGAAATAGGATTAATTGAATTCAATTGATCTTTATGGTGTACAATTGAGTGAATATTTTGTGGAAATTAATTTAGAACAAGGTAATTAAATAATAAAAAGGTGAAATATATATTCTCATTTAGTTAAGATTATTTTATGGGTGTATGTAATTTCTATAAGTAATGCAGTAGGAAAGGTGTGTTGAGTTGATAATTGAGTTGGTAGAATGTACCTTTTATGAATATTGAAATGTTACTATTTAGATATGCATGCTTACGTAAAGACCATTTGAAGTTATTTTATGTTGAGACATGTATTAATAGAAAAGTGATTATTAAGTCATGACGTTGAGTAGGGGATTTTTTCTTAGTATGCTTTGATGTTATAGTAATGTGAGAAAAGCGAATCAATTAAAATGTTTCTTGTAAATGATTTAGGACATATTCTATGATTTGATTTTTAGGTCTTGATGTTATGGTATTTGATGAATTATTTAATTTTGAATATTATGCCTTAATATCATGTTTATACAAGAAAATTTTATGTGGGATGATCAAGGTTAGGAAGTTTAATCGATATATTTATGTATTTTGAATTAACTTGTTTTGGAAATTGAGTAATATATTATTAAGATTATGTGAATTTCTTGTGAAATAGTGTAGATGAAGTTTGATTATATGATATGTTTGAGTATGATTATTTATGGTGCATTTTATATGAATATGACATTTGATCTTTCATGAGCTACTGATATTTTGTCTAGTGTGCAGGAAATGAGCATGGATTAAATGAGGGAAAATTAAAGATGGATGTGTGTAAAATTCTTGTGAAGCCAAGGTTATCTCCAAAAAGAGAAATAACCTCATTGTTATGTATATGTTTTAAAGTAATGCTTGATTGTATTATTTAATTGTGTTTATTCTATTTTTAAAAATTTATGTCCACTTCACATGCCATGTGAGTAGTGATGTGTTGTATCATTTTGTGGTGTCAATTGACATGTGTTGTGAGTTGGCATGGCCAAGTGCCTTGTATATGAGTTGTCTTCCACCTTTGAGTCATCTTGTAGAATCCCAAGCTTAGGTATCTTGGTTGTTGAGCCTTGGGTGGGAATCTTTTTCAAATTTTCGTGAGTCAACTCTTAGTGGACTTTTGAGAGGCAAAATGTAACCCAAAAGGTTAGTTAAGGTTAAAAATAGATTACCCCATAGGTTTACTTTGAGTTGGGGGTCAAATTTTCACTAATGAGATGATTTTAGACCATTTTTGCTTCTTCACAAGATGTCTTTTTGAAAGGTGACGAATTTGCAAAGTGTGTCAAGTCTTCCTCTCCTTTAAATTTTGAATTTTCCTCTTTTTGAAAAGAGAACCCTTGGATAGTGTGCCCAATCATCTTTGAGGTTAGGTAGGGGTTTTATTTTTAGTAGGATAGAAAGAAATTTGGTAGGTTGATTACCCACTCTCTAATTTTGGAGACTTCTAGTGGATTTAGCATGTTTTGGTGGACTTAGCAAGGAAGGAAGGATTGTAGGAAAGGGAGCTCTTCTCAACCCTCTTTACTATAGCTTGGAGTAAGGTTGGTTGCCTTGTCATGGAAGGCTCTTTATTTTTCTTATATGTAAAATATAGATTTCTTTGTTATGTTATTGTAATGGTTTTGTGAAGCTTCATGCTTCCTTTCATGGCTTCTTTTTATGTGTTTATTTGCTGGTTTTGTTTTAGTGTTTTTGTTTTATTGGGGTGTGGAAGGCCAAACTCACCCTTGGGAGGGAAGAGAGTGTTGATGGGTGAAGGGCTTAAGTTGGGAAAGCCTATTTAGTGTAGAGTTCTTCCTCAAGGAGGAAGGGGATGAGGCATGGATGTATGGGCTCCATGTTGTTATAAGGGTTGTATTTTGTGAAAGGAAATAGAAGGGCTGTATTTTGTGAAAGGAAGTGGAAAGGTTGTATTTTGTGAAAGGAAATGGAAGGGATTTTACTTTTTGTTATGTCCTTATGAAGGAAATGGTTATAGCTCTTGGTCCTTATTGAAGGCATGATTTTATTTTTGAATGACTTCTCCTACTTGGGTACATTCCACCTTCACCCCTTTTATGGGTCCAAGGTGACCCATTGTGTGAATATCCTTGGGATGAGAATTTTGTGTTTACATGTACTTGCTAGATTTTATGTGTATGTGTGTTGAAGCATGTATGTAACCCTCATCCATATTTTTTTCCCGAAGCTCAGGAGTGGCCATGTAATGACCTAGGTTGGGAGCTGAGCCTCCATGGTCAAAGTGGTTTTCTTTTGCATATTTGCATTTGACGAAGTTCCTAGTTTTGTTGAAGAAAAAGAATATTTTTTCATTTCTAATTGTAGAGTTTTATGTGTAAATAGGGCTATAAAGCCATGTGTAAAAAGTAGAGTAAAAAAGCCATGTAAATGCCTAATAGCATGTAAAATGCTTGTAAAAGTTTGCACATAAATGTGAAATGATCTCCAAAAATTTATATGTTGTTTCTAAGGAAAGAAATTGTAAAAATGTGTATTCTTTATGTTTGAATACAAAAGTAAGTTTTCTGGTTTATTTTTCTATATGCATAAAAAAGTTGGATTTTATTATGAATGCAAAACTCCTTCCTATGTAGACAAGGTTTATTTCAAGCATTTATTTGGAAAAGAAAAGTTAATGTAGATTTGCTTTCCTAATTACCTATATAAGAATAGATTTCATTTTGATATCATGTTAGTTTTAAAAAAAGTCATATATATACACTTATGTATATATACTTGTATATATCCATTTATGTATATACCCTATTGGAACACATTGCTATGTTGATGTTAAAAAATAACACCTAAAATGTGTCCATATGAGCCCGAACAAAGCCTCTAAAGTTGTAAAAATTGAGATTTCTAATTTTTAGAAAATATCAGAAGCTAGGATCAACAACCACCTACACCATTGTGTAGAATGTCAAATTCTACCCCAAAAAAAAATTGAAAAGGAGACTAGATGAATGAGATATCACTATTTGAAAATTGCCTCCGAAATTTATTTTTATGAATCGCCACCACCGCACTTCCAAAATTCAAATGGCTCTAGATTTGGCTTTAGATGTCCAATTTGAATGAAACAAAATTTGATTTAGGGGTTTTTGGACCTCCTCAATGTGATTCCAACCTTTGATTTGCACCAGCAAGCTCTAATTTTGACTTGCAACAAAATTCTCTCAAAACAAACTATACAATGGCAATGGAAGAAAGATTGGATAAACCCTCTTATTGATTTTAATTTATGAATATTCTGATTTTATTGGTCCATATCATTCAACCCTTGTGTGTGTGTGTGTGTGTGTGTGTGTACAAACCCTAAGTGTGTATATACATACATGTATACTCATGAATATATATTTGAACTTAATTTTGTTTCTTCATTTCTTCTCCCAACCAAACCTATAATAGCTAAATGAGAGATTAGGGTTTTGGCCAAATTTTATTTTAGGGCCTAACCGTAGTTTTAAAATTAGGGTTAAGGTTGGCTTTTGGAGCCATTTTTAAGTTTGAAATTTTATTTATGATTTTTTTCATTTAATTTTGGATTAACATTTTAATTGCTAGTTATTGGTAATTAATGACTGTTGAATTTACATAGTCCTCTTTTTAAATTTAGTTTTAAAATATTATTTTATTTTATCTTGAGATTTAAAAAAAGATTCTTTTATCATTTAGTGGGATTCTAATATTTTACTTTTGGATGCCATTTTTAATTAATTTAAATTTGATAAGGTTGAGATATTAATCAATGGACCCTTATTCTTTTAATACTATTCTTGGAATTTGCTATTTTTTGAGTTTAAAATTAATGCCTATTTCCAATTGAATATTATGTTTTATTTTTATTATAATGCTAGTGATTAAATTTAACATTTAATTTACTAATAATATTTTAATTTATTAATGGGTTATTGAAGGGGAAATTATTTAATGTCTTAGGATGGGACTTAGATAAACAACTTTCCTTTAGCCTAAATGATAACTTTAACATTACGACTTTATTATGTTTATTTTGATCTTTTAATTGTTTAATTTAAATTAATTAATTAACTTTGATAGCATTATCTTTGGGATTAAAATATAGTTTTTTTAAATTAATTATTATTAACATTATAACTTTAAAATGGGTAAAACCTTTGTAAACCTAGGTTTCACATAGGAATGTTTTTATGATCATATTTATGCAGTTTAATATTTTCTTGAGATTTGATATTTCCATATTTAAAATTTGAAATTTATTATTTAAAGTGATTTTATTATTTTCCTAATTAAATGGATATTTATGGGAGATTAATTTAAGTGTCCAAGGTGGGACTTAGGTAAATTATTTCTCCCTAGCATTAATGTCTAGTTTAATATTATTAATGTTATATGGTTTTTCAATCCTTGTTATTGATTAAAATAAATTGATTAATGAACTTTGGATCTTTATATCTTAAGTAAAAGTATAATATTTTAATTTAATGTATTCAAATATTATTATATTTTAATAAGTAATAATTTATAAGTCTTAGTTTTCACTTAGGGTTAATACCTTGACTTATTTTATCCTTTTAGTTAATTATTGATATTTTGGCTTCTTCGATCCTAGTTGGTAACCTGGTTCATGCTAGAAACCAATAGGGTTAGAATTACAATAGAGTTAATCTTTTATTGTATTGAACCTTTTTGGGTGTGTGGACCCAAGCTTTGACTTTCAACATTATCAAAGTTTTAATTTTCACCTTGGTCTATCCCTTTTATTAACTTTTGTTTTAAACCCGATTAAGGTCTCTTAGAGACCTAGTTAGGGTTTCGTTTAGACTAATGTATTTTGACAAACAAGGGATGTTGGAAAGCCAACACATGTCATGATACCTCTTGTAGGTTAATATGTGTTTGGATGTTGCATTTCATTTTGTGTTGAGTGTTCCTTAGTGTGTAACATTTTTTTATTTTACATGCTTTAAAAAAGATTCGTAGTGTGTGTTTTGCCCTAGTTTTAGGCATGACAAAGAGCCTATTCACATATTAGACACCGAGAAGCTAAAGGAAGACACTTATGAAGAATATTTTTATCTTTTCAGCTACACTGAACAAGAGGATACACAAGAAAAATTGCAAATAATTGGGGAAGATGTATTGATAGAAGATATCACTGAAGGTGATCTTGATGATGAGGCTAAGAAAGATGAAGATGTCACTACTGCTACTGAAAATAAAGATGAAGTACAAACTACTAAGGTAGATAGTGTACTAATACTAGGAAACTTACGAATTTTGGTTCAAGCTATTGATATTCCTACAACAGAGCAACCCGAGGACACTACACCTAAGAAACCAATGGATACAATAGAAGACAAGGGTGAAGAAGGAGAAAAAGAGAAAACTGAGACTAAAAATAAAGAGGCAAAAGTAAAGGACACAAAAAATGAACCTAATGTAGATTATTCTTGTACCAACACAAGGCCAGAAGCCCAAGGACCTCACACTAAGGAAATTGTAAAGAGACAGGAAAAATAAGAAAGTGTATCCACCGAGCCACAAAAGTCAAATCTAGAGCAAAAGGCTCTAGCTCTTTATGGACAATCCCCTACCTCTAGAAAATAGGAAGAGAATAAGAAGAAGAAACATGGAAAATGTTTGGTCATACTTGAAGAAGTGATAGAGATACCATCATGTGACCCCAAAACATTGGACCCTGAGGCTCTCAGAAGGCATGGAGAACTATGCACTAGAAAAGTAGCTTAGGAGAAGCTGAGGTAGGAAATATAATATAAATAGGTGCTTGAGGATGTGAGAGAAATATTGATGCAAGTTGTACCTAATGTCAATGTTTTTGAGGCCACTCCATCATTGACCAACTTGCAGTACTTACCGAGCACATCAATTCTCCCACTACCGATGTAGAAAAGAAAATTGAACACAAAGAAGAATCAAAGATACAATACAAAATAACTGAGAAGATTATCCAAGTCAGCGGAAAATCACAAGGTGAAGCTATCTGAGACTGTAACTGAAATTGAAAGTCTTATTCAGTAGATACTCACTATTTTGAACAAGCTTTGCACAATAGACACATTCACTATAGAAATACAAGAATAACCTAAGAAACTAAATGATGATCTGCAGAAGAGTGCAGAAAGCTTGATTATAGAACCCCATGCATTCAAACTACATTATACAAAAGTAAACCATATACATGGGTTAAGGAATGAATTGAGAAGAGAAGAAGATAAGATAAAATATCAAAAACAACTGAGCTACAAGCTGAGTTGTTACCACACATTAAGGTGATGCAACGACATGTGAAGAAAGAAAAGGATCTAGTAGCCACTCCTGAGTTATCCGTGGTAAATTACATTTTTGACATGCATGCCTTGATTGGTCTGAATCAGATTGCACTAGAAAGTATGAAAGAGGAATGGGAAAACCTCTTGGCCAACCTGAAGAAAATCCATCAGAATATTTTTGGCAAGTTGTAAGTACACATTTTTGGCATTTTGACAAAAAAGGGGGGAAAGTGTATATGTATATAGTATACTTATCGAGGCATATAGATAGGGGAAGTCTAGAAATTTAAAGTGTAACATTTTTAAAGTATGCAAATTTTGATAATTTTGATTATGGCATACATATGTGTTTTTGTTAGTAATGCCAAAGGGGGAGAATGTTACATTATGAGTTGTCATTAGTGTCGCACATATAGTTGGTAAAGGAAGAAAACATACTAGTCAATCAACACACTACGTATAGTAACCGAGTAGAGCACAAGGCCAAATAACATGGTAACTGAGCACAGTCTTGACCAAGAACATATATCGAGCTAGATGATTATCGAGAACTAAGTATAGTTATAACTGAGCATTCATATATACAGAGCGTCATTGTTTTATCGAGACATGAATGCACTATATAACGAGTAATACATGAATGACGTAGAAGTATGGAATGGTACAGAATACAAAGAAAATGGTTTACACCAAGCTAGAAAATGGTTTACATAGTTCGAGGTGAAGATTTAATGGAGATGTAATTATTAAATTTTGGTGATCCCAATGTAATATTATTTTAGGTTATTCATTCTGATCCTAGATCTAATATTTTCTAGATGATACCATAACCCTAATTAGGTCAAATCTTTTTGATATAAGAACTGTCAAGATGTCATTTTCATGAAAGATAACACATGAAGTAGCTGACTACAATGGACATCTAAAGATTATACAGGGTTGTGATGTTAAGGTTTTGACAGAGAATTCAAGGATTATTCAGAAGAGCACAAAAGACTATCGAGTAGTATTCAGAGAAGATATCTATCACAACAACATGATTTTAGTTAAGTACTAATCATATCTAAACTTCAGGAAAGTAAGTTACTACATACAAATCAAATTTACTATTACTTTCTAACAATTGTGGTAGACTAAATCTCTTAACAGAGTAGACCTAATAAGTCTTTTGTAAATATCTTAATCGAGTGAACACTTAACAGTGTTTCTTAAATCCTTTAACTAGGTAGATCTGAATAGGTCTTTATTGTTACTCCTAATAGGGTAAGATCGTCAGAAGTGATCAACATTGTAGCCTTAATCAAAAAACTTTATTATTGTAGTAGTGAAGCTTTGTGGGTGTCATCCCCATCACAGTTTTTGCCTTGTAAAAAGGGTTTATGTGATACCAAAATACACATGTCAAGTGTATGAACTTTCATGAATATTTACATGTTAGATTAGAAAGCATTTATTATTGTTAGTAATATTATGAATGGATGGAAATAATAACATGACTATCAATTAATGAGTTACATTGTTTAAAGGATAAAGAACAAAAAGTTTTCAAGGTTGCTGATTCACCCCTCCCCTCTTAGTAACACAACTTTCCATATGATGCAGGAGCATCCTAGGATTCTTGGCAATCCTGTATTAACCAAAAAAATATATGTTTGTCTTTGAAGATAGATTATTAGTTTTGATTATGGTTTGGTGGAGTACTTGCTCAGTTTTGGAGTTTGGTTCCTCGGTCTCACTATTTACTGAGTTTCTCAGTCTCTGAAGAACGCTCGGTAACTAAAGGTGTCAATAATTCTTGGCGCTTGATGATAACTATGTTGCTCAGTGATGCCTGGCATGGCTGGTTCACTGACACTCAGTTATCTCTCTTCTCCTCAGTAATCGATCTTACCAATGGGTGTTCTTGCTTGGCCGACTAATGCATTTATTTTTGGGTCACGCTCCTCGAGTTATGGATTGACTATTGAGAATGAGAGGAGCTAGATCTGGCGTGTTGCATTCTTCTATGTGGATCTAATGACCGTTGGGGATATTTTAGAGATTTTATTTATTTGTAAGGCTATTTGAGAGCTAACTGATGTTTTGGTATTTAATATTTGTTTGTAAGGGTTAATTGTTTCATCAGCCGACTTGTGGTTGGGAATTAGTATTTATAGGATGTTTGGGTAGTTTGTTTAGGGGGAAATCATCCAGAAGAGTTAGTATCCTATGAGCTTAGGAACAAGAAGATTCCTTGGAAGTTTGAGTATAAGTTTAGATCTTTCCTGGGTGCCTAGTAGTGTGCTGTGTGTTGCAGACCTGCACTAGCTGATTGATGGAGTTGTGGAGTTTATTTGGATCCCGCGATATCTTGTAGACTATTACTTGCTTTGTAATTGGTATATCTTACTGTGTATATCTTTTTTTGTGTATATCTGTGTATATCTTGCTTTGTAATGGAGTAGTGAGATTATTTGAATTTTACTGTGTATATCTTTTTTTGTCAATGTTCCAATGATATCTTTTTGTTGTAAAGGGTTTTGGCATCCCTTCAAAACCTATTTTACCTTAATGAAATACATAATAATAATAAATTATAAACTTGATATCTAACTTCAATGTAGAGTGGTGTAGCTTGTTACTAAGATTGGAAATGCTCAAATACTCTTGGGGATCAATTAGAATCAATCAGACCTTATGAATGACATATATAATATAATTTAGATATGGATTAAAAGGTCATTTTGAAGTTTAGGACAACATAAAATTGTAAAGTAGAAAAATTGCGACCAAACTCTAAATTGTAAAAGTTGATATTAATATTTATCAATTTTGTATATTGTTAATCCTATGACATGATGATTTATGACATAATTTGTATATTATATACCTATGAGTATATTTCATAGAAGATGATGCAATGGTAAATCAATCTCCACACTAATTCTATTTTATTATTAAATAATATTTCCATGTATATTGTGAATTGGTGTATTTTTCTTCAATTATAAAATTTATTAATGATAAACTAAACATGATTTTTCATGCATTTAGATTAATTATTTCTCAATGGAATCAAGGAAAATAATGATCTACTATTGTAAATACTGTTATAACTAGCCTAGTTGGTTTATAAAGAATCTAGTCTTTCATTTTTGTAGTGTCATAAATTGTACTCTTTTAATTATGTTTCCAATTTAACATTCTATTAGCACCTACTTTAGTTTTTCATTTCTATAAGAGTTTTCAAGACCATTTTTAGTCTTGAATTTAACCCTCAACTCAAGACAATGGGTCCTATTTTATTGTAAATGACAATAGGATTTATTATACATATAACCATTGTTAGTCAAAAAATTAGGTCTGGATCTAACATTAGGATCCTAACAACTCACTTCATATAAAAATGAAGACTCTTTTATTAGATCACCATCAATTCACTCTAGCAATCGATGCTATTTTACTAAGATTTCAGGAGAATAATGTGTTGAGTGTACAAAAAAATTGAGATGGGGGAGGGGGTGAATTAGTATTCAACAAATATTATAAAATTTAATCCTCTAATTAGTTCTAGCAAACTTAATTTAATCTTGAAATATGAAAACATGAAATAACATAGAAACCATCATACACATGGAACACCAACTTTACATGGAAAACCTTGTTCATGAAAACACCACGGAGAAGATTAATTCTAAAATATATGAACACCTAGTAGGGTGACACTGATTATGATTTTGACAAAGAAAGGCTCACTTCTTGAAGAAAGAAGGATCACTATTTGGATGAAGAACAATAAAAGATAATAGATCTATTGTTGATACACAACTACAACAAAACTAAAATATCTATGGATACCATTGTCTCACTGCTTCCATTAGCTAAGACATGAAGATTTATACTACTCTGCATCAAACTTCATTCTATCCAATATATGTAGGGAGATAGATCATCTTTCATACATCCTCATCACATAATAACACTTGCACAAGTATACACATATTTTGTACCCTTCCCTTAAAAGTTGATATTCCATGATCCATTATTTGAATAGTGAGCTAGAGAAGATAAAGATACATAAATATATATTGTTTGGATAGTGAGCTAGAGAACAAAAAGATACACTCAATCAAATCTGGAAAAGCTTTCAATACTTATTAACATGGTCAGAGGAAATTTAATATATTTTGTGATATAAAGATTACAATTGTTTCATTATCCATTGTATATTTTTTCAATAAATCCTAGAATTTGAAAATGGAGACATACAAAAATTATTGAATATTAAAACTTTCTATTTTTCTATAAATGTTGTAGATGATGTTCCATGAACCATCATTAGAATAGTGAGCTAAAGAATATAAATATACACAAATGGGTGAACCCACAATAGTGGGTTACACTTTTTTGGAGGAAGGAATTCCTCCTTTTTGGCCAAAGCAGAAAAATTAGATGTTTCAATCGGAACTCACTTTAGATCAGAAACCCTTTTTACTTCTGATCGAAAGCCCAAAAATATCAGTCAAAAGTCCACAAAAAGTTGGGTTTCGATCGAAAGTCAATTTCAATCAAAACACTTTTTGTATTACTATTTTATTCATTTTAAGGGGTTTCGATCAAAACCCCTTTACACAAGGGGTTTTGATAGAAACCCTTTAGTATGGGTTTTTTTTTTTTTTATGAAAACCAAAAATAAATAAAAAATTTATTAGGGACTTTCTATCGAAAGTACTTTCTATCAAAACCCCATAGTTTTGATCAAAATTCCTTGTCCAAGATTCTCCCATAAAATCCAAGCAAATTCTACGCTTTTCTTGCCTTTGGAACTTAATACGAAGGCCCAAATGGGACAATATTGACAAAACCATATGCATGAAATCAGTACTCTGAACGATATTTCCAATGGTTATGATTTTAATAAATTTTGAATTTATTATGCATATTATTTTTTATATTAATCAAATATAGGTTTCTTATGAAACATCAACCTCTATGTTGGAGGCTTATGGAAAAATAGTAAATGAGACCAAAAAAGAATTTGAAAAATATCTATGCACTAGGAATTGAAATCCTCTTTCTATCAAAACAAAAAAAAATTGACAAACAAACAACAAGTAACAAGTTACAAAATGAAGATATGTAAAAATTATAATTAAGTCAAATTCAAATATTTATAAAGTATGGAATAGAGATGATAAAATCATGAAACCAATTTCAAACATTAGATATGGATGTTGCAAAACTAAATTTTAAATAATTACATTGATATCTATTTTAGAAAAAAATTATGCTTTACACAGTGAGTGTCAATCTTTAAAAATGTTATTTACAACAACACACTAGTTTTGAAGGGAGATATAAAAATAGATTCAAATTAATTTAAAAAAATTAAAAAATTTAGAATCTAGACGGAGAATCCTAAAAGACTCTAATTTACTTCATCTTCAAATTTGTAATGGTTTAGCAGGAATATGCATTTGAAAGTGAAGTTTTCTTTTAGAATGTACATTTTAGTGTCAAAGTAGGTAATAAAGTGCAATCCAATATTGTGGGACCACCCAAAAAGATATCATCGGGATAGTAATTTACAGAAGAGAAAGATACTCCAATCAAATCCAAAATCTTGCAATACTCATCAACATAAACTATGTCCAAACTTATTGCCTTTAATTGATGTATTCAGTAGAAAATGGAGACATAAAGATTATTTAGTATAGAGATCTTTTGCATTTGACTATGTATATCTTTTTGTGTCAATGTTCTGATGATATATTTTTGTTGTAAAGGGTTTTGGGGTCCCTTCAAAACCTATTTTAGGTTAATGAAATACATAAAAATAATAAATCAAAAACATGAATGTAGAGTGTTGTAGCTTGTTACTGAGATTTTAAATGCTCAAATGCTCTTCGGGATCAATTAGAATGAATTGGACCTTATGAATGATATATGATATAAATGGATTAGAAGGTTATTTTCAATTTTACAATAATATAAAATTGTCAAGTACAAAAATTGAGACCAATTTCTAAATTGTAAAGGTTGATATTAATAATGGCAACTATTTCAAGTAATTTAGGTAGGACACTATGTTGGACATTGAGTTCCAACCAAAATAGATCATCCAAAATGGAAATGCAAGTACCAAGTATTTTGATGATCAATATAGTCCTAATTTAAATATTTGATGGAGCTTAAACTATGGTATTTATAATTAAACTCTAGAACAAGATAGAAACTAAGTAGATTTTAAAAGGCCTATGAGAACTTGCATACTAAGTATGTTCCAAATAAAGTATGAAACTATAAAGGGGTACTTTACTACACTACCACATTATTATTTATTTGGTTATAGGTAGTTATACCTTCCAACTATTCCTCTTTTATGATTCTATAATTTTCATCAATAACAAATAATCAACACACTAGCTAAGAAAAATTAGAAAATAATTTAAAAAATTATGTAAAAAAGTAATATATGTGTAAGATAAAATAACTTATGAAAGAATAAGAAAAATATAGAAAATTCAAACCTTAGATATTGTAAAAAAAATTGAAAAAAAAATTAGTAAGGTATGTAGGTATCATAAACTTTTTATAATACAAAATTTGAAAGCTATAAGAGATATTGATATAGAAATAAGGAATGTGCAAGTTAAAAATTCCTTGTAGTTGAGGTAAAAATAAAAGTCTGAATAATGTCCCAATAATTCCAAGCATAGTTAATCTTATCTTCATAATCAATTATCAATCCCACACCTTTCCAAACTTCATAAAATCCTCTAAAATTAAACTAGAAATTAATGTTGTAAATGAAACTTTGGAAGATGTTTAGATCAAAGATAGGATAACATTAATTATCCATACATTGGGGATTATACATATACATATACATATACATATACATACACATACATACATACATACATAAATACATACAAACATAGATATGTATGTATGTATGTATGTATGTGTATGTGTATGTATATGTATATGTATCTCTCTCTCTCTCTCTCTCTCTCTCTCTCTCTCTCTCTCTGTATATATATATATATATATATATATATATATATATATATATATATATATATATATATATATATATATATATATATATATATATATTCAAATGGAAAACTGATTGGAATAATAATAATGTATATAAAAAAAGTATCGACATAACTAAAATTTTAAAATGAAAAATACAAAACAAAGCATCTAGCCAAGACAAAATGTAAAGAAAAGAAATGAAGAATTAGTTAAGGAAGATAATGAAATGATTGAATGGTCAGATAGATATTAAGATGAATGAAATAGGAAGGAAAAGAGAAATAATTTTGAAACAAATTTGGAATGAAGAAGGAGAAAGGCTCTAGTAGGAAGAGAAAGAAAACTAGGGACCACATCATTTTTTTTTCTTTTACTTCAAAATATTGCATAAGAGAAATTGAATTTTCTATTGTGATGTTCCAAGAATATTTTGATATTTAAAGGTTCCAAATGTTTAGCATTATAAACCAAAACAAAGACATGGTGCTTGTATTTTATGAGCGTCATGATGAAGTGAGGAAAAATAGGATCTTTTATGTATTTTTAACACTTTTTTAAAAATAAATTTAATTGTAAATATAATAACATGTTGTCCTTGTGATACCATAGATTTTTTTTTGGAATGAAACAAGGGGATAAATAGGGCTTGAACACTTTGATTCACCATCTTGAGTAAGCAACATTCAATAGAATGAAAATGGAAATCAATATAATCTCATTGTAACTTTTTATAGTTTATCTCAAGGTACATTATGTGAGTTATAAAACAAATAAGATATAGTTGGACAACTCATGATTTGAAATATCTTAATATTTAAACTAATCAACTTGGAAGTAGCTATAAGGATAGATTAGGGGTCAAGAAACCCATATGGGAGGGTGAGAATCACAAAGAAAGGAGGAAGGATGGTATAGCCTAAGGTAAGAAATAATAAGTAGATAAATTAAGGAATTGGAAAAAAATAATGGGAAAACTAAGGAAAGGAGTAAAATGTGTGTAAATGTCATTGAAATTTCCATTGAAAATTAATCAGAGGATTGCTTATGTTTCTTCTTAATATTCTCTTCACTAGTGGTGATGTATTTATGTTTTATGCTCTTCATGTTGAATATGTTGATCAAATCTTCTCAAAGTTCTTTAAAGTAGGGTTAATGTGTCAGATCTTCATAAGTAATGTGATCATCTAGAGTATCTAACTCACATCTTGCATTATTTTCTTAAAAAATCACTACCTATAATGTTTCTAGTTAGATTAAATGATAATCATTGTGTTGTAGGTTATTTGGATTTATTAAATCTTCCAAAATTGGTGCTAAAATTGAGCACATTATTGGCTATTTAAATTTACTATTTACACATTATAACCCTAACATATTTTATTATTTTAGTATAAATATGATTGATTAGAATTGCACAAGAATTATTTCACATATCTACAAAATTTTATCAACTATTTTAACAAATTTAACTCTAAATGTAAGAATTATCCAGATTGATATTTTATTACTAAAGACCCCTTTTTAAACAAATAAGATAAACCAACTGGCTACTCCACTATGTCCAAGATGTGACACAAAAGGATCTTACAATAAATTAGTGTTTTTTACTACTTATTTTATTTAAAAAAATAAAATGTTAAGTATTCTCTTGTATGTCCAAGATGTGACACAAAAGGAGCTTACAATAAATTAGTCCTTTTTACTGCTTATTTTATTAAAATAAAATAAAATATTAAGTATTATCTTGTATTAAATGACACTCTTTGTAAGAACTCAATTCAATATATTTCCATTAGTAGTATATTTTTTTTGTTGAATTATATGTTTGATTGATTTAGCTTAGTAGATTAAGTCTTGACATTGTTCAGCTCTTTCAATTTGTGTCCTTGAATTTTGAGGTAGAACGAGTTGTAGTTTTGACTCTATTCAATGTCCAAGTTGTTTCTACTTCACCTCTAGGGGAGAGGAGGCAGTAGTTGTAGAAGGTTCAATAGTTGTGCACCTAGGTATGACTATATTGTTCAATCTTGACACACATTTATACTAGATATTATAAATAAATAATTTGCATCTAAATTAAAAAAATTCAAATGTTGATCAAAATGGACTACATATTGATGAAGTTACTACTCCATCGTAGTATGGAATATCGTAGTAACTTCATGATGGAATATCGTAGTATGGAACTCATATGGACTACACTTTGCAATGTTCGTGGAATTCATCGTGCACTTTAATATGAAATCCTGAACATAGTGGAATGCATTATGACACGAGAAATTTAACATAAGGAAGTCCGCTGTACTTCCCATTATGGAGAACAGAAGGGATTGTGATATGATGCAACACGACGACCTTCCGAAACTAATAAATGGAACGTATGAAGGACTAGAATCATGTTGTTCAAAACTCACATGAAGGGAGGGGTGGTCCTTTCTAGGGTCCCATGGATTAGTAGTAGTCGTTATATGGAACAACTGCCAGTGTCGGGGATTTTGTTTCTTTTCCTTCTGCTTTACCCAGGGCTCTCATATCAACTGTGTCAAGATATTCCCCTGTTGAGAAGACTGGCTTTCTACACTGTCCCGTCTTGCCTCTCGTTTTTCTGAGCCACCTCAACGGCATTTGGGATGTTCTCCACGAGGGGGAATATTTGACATCTGCGAACAAGAGAATACAACTGGTAATGCAGAGCGACTGTAATCTTGTGTTGACTGATAGGTAGAGTAGTGGAACGCTGTGGAGCAGCGGCACTGCAGAGCGTGGGAGAGGATGTTTTCTGCGCCTTCAAACCGACGCCAATTTAGTTATATATGCCGGCGATGGTGTTCCAGTGTGGGCTATTGACCAAGGGTGTGACTGCGTCAAGTTTAGCTCTTTGGTTATTGAGGATGATGGGAACCTGGTTCTGTTTCGTAGTGAGAACGCCAAGCTTAACCGAGTTTGGGCTACAAACACCATGGTGTGACTGAGTATTTCGAAATTGGGTGATCGAATTGTTTTTCTTTGTAGTGGATTGGGTTTTACAGTGCATCTGTAACTCTTCTCTTCTTCCGTTTGTAACCGTGGGTGTTCTTATATTCATTTTGTGTCCCTCCTTGGGTTATATTTATAATTAATAATAATATATGTGTCTTACTACAATCAATTACGAATATTCTGTTTGTGTTATTCTGGGATGTGGTTATCTTCTGGACAGAATGTACACTTGTTTTGTTTTTTTGAAATTCTGAAAAGGCAGTGGAATTTTACAAAAAATATTAGGATGACTTCTTTATGATTCGGAAAGGTTCATGGTAGAAAGCAACAAAATTTCTGTGAAAAAAATGCTGTATTTTTGCAGATCTGAAAAAAAATTCAATATATTTTGATTTTACACTGCATTCTAGGAAGATAGCCCGCACGTTACACGTTATTCTGAACTATGCCCATTCAATATTTCAAATGATGTATTATAGCTTAAAGTCGATCTAATAAACTTTTTTATCTAAGAAATAAACATTCTTTTCTTAAAATTGATTATAACTATGAATAGACTACCATAGTTATAACATGAACCATAAAAATTAAACACCATAAGTTTAAAACATTCTAAATGTTGAAGCCATATAAATGGATGTCCTATTAAATTAACCTAATTACGACATCGACTTCGATATAATTTTTTGTTACAATTTTATATAAATTGTACATTTATTTTTAAAATATTATGCTTTTTATTACTTGTACTAATTATTATAAAATTAAATAAGTCAAATTAATAATTGAACAATTTTCTTTGATCATTTATACCAGTTTTTTATTCATCGAGTATATCTTATAACTTGTGGATGCAAAGGATCTTGCAAATGTCTAAGGGGTTGAGCTTAATTAGTTAAACCATTGAGTTTACAGTGTGGGCACTAAAGTTATATTCTCTTAACTCAGTTTGTCACCGTTTCCCTGTAAAATACAGATATGACGAAAGGGTGGATGGCCTTGGCAGCCCAATTTCCTTAGATGCTGATGAGGAGGAGGCGAATGAATCTGTGGTTGCTTCAAGGGTAGTTGCAGAGGAAGATTCGGAAGCAGACAAGGATGAGGCTTCTGCAAGGGGTGAGGCTGACGATGAGATGAGGATGAAGATGCAGTGGTTATAATGGATCAGGGAAATATGACCTTTTCCCAGGAGGAGGGTGATGATGCCCGCAAATCCTCAATCGAGAGCTCAGAACAAGTCTCCACTTCACCATCGGACTAGTTTTGGTGCAACTTTCCTATCAGGAACTCGTAATTTTTGCATTAATATAGATATCTATGGTTAATAGCACCATCTAGCTCTGGTTTAAACTGGATTGGTGAAGTTTTGAAAGGATTTTGAAATGGTGCTGAGCATTGTTGTTCCATATTTGTTGCACCTTCAACTTCTAAGACCATACTCATACTGCTTTTGATCTTAAAACTCTTTATGTTGATTATATATTAAATATATTAATATAAATCCAGCTTCGGCCCTTTACTAACCAAAAAAAATGGTTATATTCTCCATAGAGACATCTTAAGAGAGATTCTAAGTTGCGACTTTTCACCTTCCATTGTTTCTTTCCAAAATCTTGTAGGTTTTTAAATACAAGTGGATTTCTAATTGATTTCTCCTAATCAATATTCAATTTTCAAAAAAAAATCCTCCAAAAACATGAATTGTCTTTTAAGTTAATCATTTAAGAAAAATATATTATATCTACCTTTAAAAAAATGTATTATAGATTTACTTGATTGAGTTTAACATTTCTTACATTATATTCCTTCCATTCTCTATGTAGAAGTCAACTTCAAAAAGTGCATCATAACCAAGTATGGAGGCTTTGTATTTATGAATAGAAATGAACTATTTTCTCATGATATTGAATGATCTATGTTTGGATCTAAAAATGACATATAATTATATGGGACTCTCAAGTATTCCTTCTAGGAGACACCTAGTTCTGCTTCAAAGAAGGTGTACATACCTTAGTCCTTGTAAAACTTGAACTTGTGAATTATTTATCAAGAATACAAGTTCTCCACCACTTGACCAACTTAGATGTGATGAGAGCTTGATGAATTCAAATCATCTTGTAGTCTATGTTTGAACAAAAGAAAACCAAAATTAAGGGTCACAACCTAGGTAACTAAGCCCTAAATATCTATTAGAAATTTACATGCCCCTTTCAAGCTCAACCAAAATGCCTGCAAAGGTAGTTACATAGATATTTGATTATTTATCATTTTCTAGTATCCTCTTCTCTTGCCAAGTAGACCTCTAAATGTTCTAAAAGAAAAGCATGAAATCTATCTTTTCTTGTTTGTTTCTAATGATAGTAAATGTAGACCATATTATTTTGAATAATTTTCATAGATTTTTCTTTCTTCACTCCTTCAGCATTAACTAAACTATGTTAATCTAGTAAATAGAACTCAATTAAAATTCATTTTTATTCATATCCAATAAAACCTATAGAGCATGGGGTTTCTTGGTTGACAGGGCTATAATAGCCCTATCAACCAATAACACCATTTCTAATAAATGTTAGCATGTAAGATGTAAATACATTTTAATTGAACCTAAAACATAAACATGTTTACTTGAAATTGTGTAGATTAAAAACTATAAGAATCTATATCAGACACAAATCAATTAAAAAAATACATCTATCCATGTGAAATGTTGAAAACAAGTACCTTTGTAAAGTTGGATACATGAATGTTTGAAATTTAACTACCCCTACATGACCCATACCTATCACACTTTTTCCCACATGAAAAGTGCATCATAACCAAGTATGGAAGCTTTGCATCTGTGAATAGAAATGAACCATTTTCCCATCACATTGAATGATCTATTTTTGGATCTACAAATGACTTATAATTATATGGGACTTGTTGGAAGTAGTGGTTATTCTAAGAGGGGGGTGAACCAGAATAGGTGTTATTCACAAGTTATTTCAAATTTATTCATCATGTGTACATTGAAACATTGAATCAATTGAGCTCATAGAAAAACTTATCATAAAAATAAGACTGTAATATATCACAGCAATGTAAACAACTCATAGAAAGGAGACACAAGATTTTGTGTTGAGTGGGAAAGCCTCAAAACCTTTCAGTTTTCTCATAGGGAAAAAAACCACTACAATAGAACTTGTAACCTTTATTGAGAAACAACTCATTTGTACATTAGCAGCTACAACTGCTAAAGGCTACAACCCTTTTCTTCACAAGTTGTTTACATAGATAACTATATGTCTCAACAACATACAGGTCTGCATACATAAGTAACTTTTTTATTCTGCTTTCAACTTTCCACCAAGTATTCCATAATGAAATATGATTGTATGCCCCTTTTTCATCACACGCTTTCTACACACAATCACATTCACTTATATAGGGAAATACAAAATATTTTTACATTCATTTTACATGCAATCAGTTATACAATAGATGAATAATTTTATAAATAAATCCTTAAAATAGGATTGATAACATATTGTTTAAAATCATCAAAAAATTATTTGAATAACATAAACTATCTTGGTAACCTATTACTCTTCTCGAATGATTAACAACGGTAATCCTAATTATTCTATCTCTTCAAAAATAAACAAATTCAATGAACCCCCGGTTAGGGTTAGTACCAAAAAAATAGTCATTATACCAAGACCCTCTATTAGGGATTCAAAAACTTCTTCATTAGATAACAAATAAAAACTTTTACCATCAGAAACTAAAGTAAACAAATTCCTTACTCAAGAACATGCTTTTAGATGCTAAAGGATAAATAATCAATTTCCACTTTTGTTAAGAACTTGAACAGATTAAATTGGATCAGAAAAGTAAATCCCAAACTGCCATTATAAAATTGTCACAAGAAATAATCAACCATTCTCTTTTTATTAATCAATAAACTTCTCTTTAGAAAATAATGTGTGCATACCTGTGATGAAAAGAAAGACACGGAATACCTTTCTTTTGGTTTCATCCTTTGATATAAAGAAATAACTTTTGTAGTTTGAGTTATTTTCACCTCTACAATGAAATGGAGTTCCAAGACAAAAATGGTATCAACAGAATCATCGTAACACATAAACAAACATATCAAAAACCCATAAAGAGATCTAATCACAAAATCCTTCAAAATCTCCATAGCTTTGTTCATGGCAGCGGGCTGAATATAGTTTCTTTCAGCAAAAAATCAAAATGAAATGATTTTACCTCTTTTTCATCATGTTCATAAAAATCCTCAACTCAAAATCATATTTTTTTTCAATTCCGCCATATGAGACCTACACATGGAACCATGATGGCCAAGACATATACCCATGGGTTTAACCCAAGTCAAACAAACCACTCAAAGATAGTTATGACATAGTCACGATGAATGAGTATATTCCAAAATATGCTTCATAATAATATGATGAAAGCCACATAAGTAAACTGAATTTTCAACACCACCTTTCAATAAGTTTGTATCAAGGACAAGTATATTTATAACAAACTCCCCTATTGTCCTTGAGGCAAAATTGCTTGTTCAAATTCATACATCACAGATTGTGTAAATGCAAATGAATCTTAATCATATATACAAATAAGTATATGTATGCAAGAGAATATATGTGCATACTTGCCTATATAATAACCATTCACATGCACTTTAAAAGAATTATATGATGTATAAAGAAAATCAAATAATATACCATGGAGAATAGCCAAAATTGTATACTTGTACCTATCACAACCTATCAAGTTGATCTTGTACATATCACAAATTGTCCCTATTATGTTGAACTTGTACCTGGTAAAGAGAATGTTCTTGTCACTGTTATTATAGTATTATATCAAGAGAACTGTCACTTATCAAACTGATAAAAAAAATTCAATGAGTAATTGTGACGTAAAACACTGAATTATTATATCAAAATGATGAATGATGCTTTTGTCAACTGCCAACTACCAAATTATCATTCAAATATCATTAAAGATGCTACTTTCATTAAATCACAAGCATTAATCACACTAAATACTGTCAATGTAATCACATTGAATACCGTCATAAATATCATGAGGAAGAACTCTTATTTTCTCCCCCAATTTTGCATCAATGACATTTACAAGAAATTGATTGTCTGAAATAAAATTGTCTGCATCTAGGAGCAAAAACATACAAACAGATTCCACCAAAATGAGAAAGTTAGTGCAACAAAGATTGAGAGAAAACTCCCAATCTAGTGTGAAGTTGTTCAAAAGTGTCCCTAGGTAAGGCTTTGGTAAAAATATCAGCCACTTATGCCTGAGTAGGAACACTTATCAAC
Source organism: Chamaecyparis obtusa (assembly GCA_027943335.1). NCBI lineage: Eukaryota > Viridiplantae > Streptophyta > Pinopsida > Cupressales > Cupressaceae > Chamaecyparis > Chamaecyparis obtusa. The sequence goes on from BSBK01005303.1 coordinate 402,121, forward strand.
TGAAACTCATTGTCAAGCAATTTATCTCTTAAAAAATGAAGTTTGATTGCCACATGTTTAGTTCTAGAGTGCAGTAGCAAATTTTTTCTCAATTGAATGGCACTCATATTGTCACACATAATGGAAATAGGTTTTGGTACCTAGATTCCTAAATCAGATAATGGATAATTCATCCAAATAAATAAGTACAACATGTTGTAGCAATAATAAATTTAGATTCAAAAGTAGATAAAATCACACATTCTTACTTTTTGCTATGCCAAGCAACCAGTCGGTCACCAAGAAAAAATGTACCACCACTAGTGTGTTAGGAATAATAGTCCACAATACAACTGAGAGGGGGGGTGAATCAGTTGTATGATATAATATTAAACTTTAAAATTTGAATAGTGACAATATCAAATCAAATGGACACAATGAATGCCAACACAATAACACAATATTTTGGTCTTGAAGAAACCCTGTTAAAGGTAAAACCCCTAGTGGGAATTAGCACCCACAAATGATGTTATAAGAGTATAGTATCCTTGTTAAAATATTTATCCCTGTTAGGAGCTTATTGAAACATTATAGTACACATTCCTTATTAGAGGACAAGCCCTATTCGGAGTTAAGAAAGAAGGGTGGGATCACTGCCTAGGCTCACTACCCAAAGAAGGTTAAATCCACCTTCAGAACTCATTGTTCGCAACATAAGTGTATATGAATAAATACATAATCTTTTGAACTGTCTAAAAAAAACTATCTTTTCTTGATCAGTTCCAATGAAGTATGCCAGTAATCCTTAGCCCTACATACAACATACACTCTCACCATATCTTTTTCAAAGAAATGATCTTACATATATACCCTATTATGTTCTACATGATTAGGTCGGTCGATTAGGCTTTCCTATTATACAAATAATTACATAAACCCTTGCTAAGATACACATGATAGCAAAAACAAGTATACAATGATTACATTACAATAATTAAGGACTGACATCCTTAATTCACATTTGCCAAATAAAATACACACTGCATCTCTGGAGTCGACTCCCAAATAAGTCTTGTCTAGATCACATGCCATAGCCATCATCATCCTTCTTTTCATACCTTACATTGACCAATAAACATTCTTTAGTATCTTGTCTATCATCCCTTAAGCTTGCATACACTGAATCAATACCTTCTATAAGATATACCACAAACAAAGAGACTCGCCCCGTCAACTTCCATTGTGATTGTCATGTAACTAGTCTTCACTCAAATATTTGTAACTTATCCAATATGAAACATTACATGATGTGATCCTAGATATAAGATCACAACATCTTCATGTACTCTCATCTATCTTCACACATCTTGAAGCATCTGTATAGTGTATGTACACTATAGTAACCAGCATGTACTCTTCACAGAAATATATGTTGACAGATTAGTGACAAAGCACTAATGACAACAACAACAGTTCCACCATCACTCAACATAGTGATCAAACATATTAAATGTATCAACCATTTCCCCAATGCATTAGCAATATCCAACAATCTCCCCCTTTAGCATTGATGTCAACATATGGTAAAATTCATTAACCCAAAGTTTTATCAATCCAAAGTTTTGTAGCCAAACAGTACTCTCATAGGACACCTCCACACAATCTCCCCATACAGTAGGGATTTTATCATAGCAACATCCCCCCTTTGACAACAATGGAAAATGGTACCATAAGTCAATAACTGTCTTCACCGATCACTTCCCCTCAGCAATATATGCCTACATCTAGTCTAGAATATGATAAGGCTCTGAAAACCTCTGGGCTGATGCATCCCTGCATCATTTAATTCTGACTAGGAGGAGCCTAAACCCCTAGCATACCTCTGAGATATTCAAAGGTATCTTTTGGCGATGACTTTGTAAAGATATCTGCAATCTTTTCCTTTGTACTAATATCATCCAACTTTATTTCCTTCTCTGCCACCTTGTCTCTTAAAAAGTGATACTTGATAGAAATATGTTTAGCTTTAGAATGCATCACCAGATTCTTTGACATATTCAATGTACTAGTGTTATCACAATGGATAACCATAGGCTCATAAAAAATTATTCCAATATCCTTCAGCATTTGTTTCATCCAAATAATTTGAGTATAATTAATAGCAGTACCAACATACTTTGATTCAGCAGTAGATTGAGCTATACAATCGTGCTTCTTACTTAGCCATGAAACCAACTTTTTCCCAAGGAAAAATGTACCACCACTAGTACTCTTCCTATCGTCAATATTGCCTTCCTAATCAACATCAGTATAAACATGAATTTTAAAGCTATCATTTCTATCATACCATAAGCCATAGTCTATTGTTCCTTTCAGATATCTTAATATCCTTTTTATAGCAGCTATGTGTGTCTCTTTCGGTTCTGTCTAATATCTAGCCACAATCTTAACATCATTAGTAATATCTAGTCTGGTGTGAGTTAGATATTGTAATCTCCTAGCCATTGATATGTACTTGGTCTGAAAAAAACACTTTGATTCATCATCAACTGTTAGCTTATTACTAGTTACCATGGGTGTACTAGCTGGTTTACAGTCTTCCATTCCAAACTTTTTCAACATTTCTTTAAGATATTTAGTCTGAGAAATAAAAAATGTCAACCTTACTCTGATTTATTTGTATTCCAAGAAATAATTTCATTTCTCCCATCATGGACATCTCAAATTCATTTTCCATCTCTTTAGAAAATTTCTCACATAGATCATCATTGCCTCCAAAGATAATATCATCAATAAAGACTTCTATTATCAAAACTCCATCTTCACTAGTTCTTAAATACAAATTACTGTCAACATAACCTTTTCTTAATCCAAGCTGAAGTAAGTATTTGTCTAACCTTGCATACCAAGCCCATGGACTTTCTTCAGTCCATACAGAGCTTTCTTCATCTTGCATACCATGTCTCCATCTTTACATAGAAGAAATCCATCAGGTTGTTCTATATACACTTCTTCTTCAAGATCTCAATTCAAGAATATAGATTTCACATCCATCTGATATACCTTGAAGTTATTATGTGCAGCGTAAGCCAAGAATAATCTTACAGCTTCTATTCTAGCAACATGATTAAATGTCTCTTCAAAATATATCTCTTCTTATTGTGAATAGCCTTCACATACCAATCTTGCTTTGTTTCTTACTACAACTCCTTCTTCATTCATTTTGTTTTTGAAAACCCATTTAGTTCCTATTACATTTTTGTTCTTAGGTCTAGGAACCAATTCCCAAGTGTTATTTTTCTTTATTTGGTCTAATTCTTCCTTCATAGAATTTATCCAAGATTCATCTCTACAAGCTTCATCTGTAGTCTTTGGTTCAACTTGAGAAATCAAACAAATTTCTTCTCTAGCCTTTGATCTAGTCATTACTCCTTGATTAGAGTTACCAATAATTTTATTTTCATGATGATGGTTCTTTACATACCTTAGATTCTTATGAACCTCAGTAGCCTCATTTGTGTCATTATCAGAAGTCTTATTTTCACATTTAACCTTAACAATTTCTTCTTCTTCTGTAGCACCAGCCTCTTTGATCTATGTAACCTAATTACAGTCATCCATTCTCTCTTGTATCTGAAACCTTTCATCTATCTTCACTTTTTTACTTTCAATCATATTTCTTCATCTCAGATTGAAACATTTGTAAGCCTTTATCTTAGTAGAATAACCAAGGAAAATTCCTTCATCACTTCTAGCATCAAACTTCCCTATCTCATCATCTCTCTTGATATAGCACTTACTACCAAATATTCTAAAATCTGTTATAGTAGGAACTGTATGATTAAACCATAATTCATAAGGAGTCTTACTTGTACCTTCTCTGATTTGAATTTTGTTTAATGTGTACACCACTGTCTCAATAGCCTCTCTCCAATGCATATGAGATACATTTCCTTCAAGCAACATTTTCCTAGCAGCATCAAGTATAGTCCTATTTCTTCGCTCTGCTATTCCATTCTATTGTTGAGTCCTAGGAGCAGATGTCTGTCTTTGTATTCCATGCTCTTCGCAATATGAATTGAATAAGTCTAAAGTAAACTCTCCACCTATATCTAATCTAAAACATTTTATCTTTAAACTTGATTCATTCTCTACTTTTGCCTTGAATATCGTGAATTTATCAAATGCCTCTAATTTCTCTTTCAAGTAAGTAACCCACATCATTCTAGAAAAGTCATCAACAAAAAGTATGAAATACATTTCACCATAGTATGATTTTGTCCTTGTAGGTCCACATAGGTCTATATGTACTAGATTCAACTTTCCTTTTGATGTATGGGTATGTGCAGGATCATGGTATACCAAACTATGGCCTTAAATGGCAATGAAAAATCAAAAAATTAGGGTTAGTCAACTTGACATAAAAATTTGAACATCTTATGAACCTTATGTGAAAAATAACTATAAGAATAGAATGATGAATCTGTAGGAAATTGAATGTAGTTTCTAAAATACTAGCCATTTTTTGAAAAAAAATTAATCTAATTGTTCAAAATTTTAGATTTCAATGAAGTAGTACAAAATTTTTAGGGAAAAATATGTGTATGTCTGACCACCTTAATCACAATCAAATCATGATATATTTTCCCAATATTCTAGCTATAAGTAGTAGACTCATGCCCATATGTGATGCATATTTTTTTGTAATTGTTTGCCAAATAAATAATTAATTATGATTTTTCTACTTCAACTTTTTTAGAATAAAAAACTCTCATGTCTTACCACCTTAACTAATTCTAAACTTTACAAAATTGAAAACTTTTTTTTCCTTATACTAGCCGAAGCATAGAATGTGACACATGTTTCAGATTTCAAAAAGGTTAAATGGTTTGAAAGTTATAGTTGTTTTTCAATCAGTATGTCAATGATGACTTTAAAGATAACTCAATTGAAAAATAAATAATAATTACTTACTGAACTCAAAATTTGATAGAAATTATATTGATGGAAAGCTGATAATGTCTTTAAGAAGCCCTTTTGTTTCATCAATTTCGGGTGAAAAAATAGTCATCTACATGGTTGAAGTCTCGATATCAAAAACAATCTACTAAACATGCCTAATGGGTTAAACATTCATGTTTGGCATTGCCCAAGGCAAATACCAGGCCTAATATGATATCCAATAAAATTGGAGATCTGAAACTTCTCGCCTAATTCAAAATTTCATTTGGACTAGTTTTTTCAATTTCAAGTTACATATTAAATTGTATTTTTTTAAATTTCAAATTACATATTAAATTGTATTTTTTAATGCTAATATTAATTTAGTTGAGTATTTTTTTCAATTTTAAGTTATATATTACGAATTCTTTTTTTAATAAATTAATATTAAATAATAATAGCATAGCATTAGTATTATAATATAAATTTTTATATTAGTATGTATTATATTATTATTATTTATTTATCTATTGTATAATAGTATAATATTAACTTATAAAATATTTATATTATATGTTAAATATTATACCTAAGGGGGGGGGAGAGAGAGAGAGAGACGGAGAGAGAGAGAGAGAGAGAGAGAGAGAGAGAGAGAGAGATTGGATTTTATTTGGATCATTTATGATCTATAAAGTAATTTTATTAAGTATTGAGTCCATTTGAATCAAGATCAAAGGCTATTTGAAGCCATTTGCAAAAGTTGTCATATTTGTCCTAGTAAGGTCATGAGTTTGTCAAATGGTCAAATTCTATAAAGAAGCCATGAAATTGTATGAATGTTTGTAAAAGGTCATTTGGGGATCATTTTTATATGTTAGGATAGTTTCTACAAATTTTCAAAGTCATTGTAAAAGTTGTCAAGCAAGAAATGTTGTCAAATGCATAAATATTGCAGTAAAAGTTGTAAAAGGGGGTTTAATGGTTATGAGAGGTAGTTGTAAGGTCAAAAATAACTAAACCTATATAAAAAGGCACTGTATGGTCATTCCAAATCAGATTTGAAAGAAGGGAATATTTTGATACATTTTTGGTGCATTCTATTGTTATTGTTTTGATTGGTTTTTTAGTTTTAGTGTTGGTTCTAGGTCTTGTATGACCATGTACGACCTGGAAACCCTGTAAATATGTAGTGGTTAGATAATAGGATGAATTTAACTCCTTATCCTTTTGGTTTGGATTAATTTCATTCTATTTTGAGAAAGTTGTGGGGTTTTTTTTTTTAAGTTATCAATTGCCAACTTGAGGATTCTAGGGAACAGTCATGTTGCAGCGCATGGTATAGACACATATGGAAGTTTTAGAATGTATAAATTGATTACTTAGAAATATATATGAAGTAAATTTCATTTTATTTTGGTTTGAGTTGTTTGTATGTAGATTTGCGAAAGTTATGTGCATTTGACTGGAAACTGGATTTTAAAGATCTGCATTAGAGTTGCAGGCAGTTATTTGTGCTTGTAAAATGATTTATGAGTGGGAAAAATAAATGGCTTACATATTTTAAAACTAGACTAATTAATAGTTATTTTGGAATTGGTTCTGTGTCATTTGGTTATGTATTGTAAAAGATATTTGATGCCCTAGTAGGCGGGGCATGTGATTATTCTGAGAATGCTTCGAGTAGTAGTAGTCTGAAATAGTTATTTGTTGAGGGATCAAATGGAATAATAAGAACTTATAATTTTTGGAAATGGTAGTTCTTGATGTTGGCTAAAAGATTTATTCTTTCCAAAAAATGTAATATTGTGATTTTATGGGTCAAATCAATCAATCTTTGAAGACTCTCTTGAAGACAATATTGTTATCAAATCAAGAGACAAGGTAAGTGATGGTGTTTGAATCTTGAAAGGATAACATATTGAAGTTGTTTATGTGGATGGAACCATTTCAGATGGTTAACATTGTGTATTGGAATGAGGAATTTAATATGTTTATGCCTCTAATAAGTTGTCTAATTGATTGAAGAATTGTATTGATGCATTGGAGATTTGCATAAACCTTGAAGAGGTTTTTGAACCGGTGATGAATTGGTTCCTTTGTTGAGACCTTAGAGTTGATTGTCTCTTTAATTTTTTGGATTAGTGGGATGCTCTGCATCAAATTGGCATTAGAGCTTGAAGATCTTGAGTGTTTCGGTAGACCGCCAAGGGAGGCAATCCACACCAGGACCATGCAGATTTGGTTATTGATTTTTGTCTTGATGAGTCTTTGGTTTCAGGTGCTTATACATCTTGTTGCATGTGAAGGTTGGGTTGTGTGTATAGACACTGGAAGTCTATCAAGGGCCAAGAGAAGTTCCAGGACCAAGGAGTGGTCTAGTTGATTGGCAAGAGACTAGGGAGAGAGGTAAAGAGGAGGACTCCTAGTTGAGGCACATGGGAGAGTTATTTGTGGTGAGTTTGAAGCAGTAATGGTAAAGGTGGATCTCTGACTGATAAGGCACCGTGGAGTTACAACCATTAATACTCCACTGATAGGAGTATTTGAGAAGGTGATTTTGAGGATAGTCTTGTGTCCTTAAAGGAAAGTTGATGAGAGAATAGGCATGAACAGGAAAAGGAAAAGGAACGTAAAAGTGAAGAAGGTTTTCAATTTTTTTTTTTGTAGGTTATTGGTTCCATGTTTCTAAGGGACTTGGAAACTTTTAAAGGCCCAGAGCATGGTGTAGGAGTACCTAAGATACAGGAGGTTAAATGTCCAAGTGTGAGAAATTGGATTTTATTTGGTTCATTTATGATCTATAAAGTCATTTTATTAAGTATTGAGTCCATTTGAATCAAGATGTAAGGCTATTTGAAGCCATTTACAAAAGTTGTCATATTTGTCCTAGTAAGGTCATGAGTTTGTCAAATGGTCAAATTCTATAAAGAAGCCACAAAATTGTATAAATGTTTGTAAAATTTCATTTGGGGATCATTTTTATATGTTGGGATAGTTTCTACAAAGTTTCAAAAACATTGTAAAAGTTGTCAAGAAAGAAATGTTGTCAAATGCATAAATATTGCATTAAAAGATGTAAAAGGGGGTTTAATGGTTATGAGAGGTAGTTGTAAGGTCAAAACTGACTAAAAATCAAAGACATTGTATGGTCATTCCAAATCATATTTGAAAGAAGGAAATATTTTGATACATTTTTGGTGCATTCTATTGTTGTTGTTTTGATTGGTTTTTTAGTTTTAGTGTTGGTTCCAAGTCTTGTACGGCCATGTACATCCTGAAAACCCTGTAAATATGTAATGGTTACATAGTAGGATGAATAAAATTCCTTATCATTTTGGTTTGGAGTAATTTCATTCTAGTTTGAGAAAGGTATGGAGGTTTTTCTCAAAGTTATCAATTCTAGATTTGAGGTTTCTAGGGAACTGTCATGTCGTAGCGTGTGGTGTGGACACATATGGAAGTTTTAGAATGTCTAAATGGATTCCTTGGAAATATATGTGATGTAAATTTTGTTTCCTTTTTTTTTGAGTCATGTTTATTCAGATTTGTGAAAGTTATGTGCATTTGAGTGGAAACTAGTTTTTAAAGATTTGCATTGGAGTTAAAGGTAGTGATTTGTTATTGTAAAATAATTTATGATTGGGAAAAGTAAATGGCTTACATATTTGGAAACTATACTAATCAATAGCTATTGTGGAATTGGTTTGGTGTCATTTGGGTTCATTTTGAGAAAGATATGAGATGCCCTGTGTAGGGTTTGGTTTTTCAAAATCTGGTTTATGACATGAAACATGGCTCTCGGTGTAGAGACCATAACTTATAATTTAATTAATATATTATTCTCTGATTTATATATGTTTTATAAGAACTAATATTGAACAATTCCACTAAAGGATTTGTGGAGAGGATTTAAAAAATGAAAGTATGACTAATGGAATCAGATAGAGAAATCAGGATATGCAAATGGAGAAAGGATGATGTTTTTGTGTTAAAACATGTTGTGGTTTTCCTCATAAGATGTCTTTATACAAAGATATTATTGAATGGATTTTGAAAGGATCATAAAGGATCCTATTTATTGTTTGGTTTGTAAAATGCTCTACATGAGAGAGAGAGAGAGAGAGAGAGAGAGAGAGAGAGAGAGATGTTAGAATAACTAAGAGGGGGGTGAATGAGTTATCCCTAGTCCTAAATACAAAATGTAAAACTTTAAAACAAATTCAGCTTATTCTGTAGCTCGGTAAACAATAATACTAAACTGCCTATACTTTTACCGATTACTAGGTATTTGTTCATAGTGATTACCGACCAAATTAGATATGCAATATGTAAAGTATGAAAATAAAAAAATCACCACAATAAACACATAACACAAAAGATTTAAAGTGGAAACCCTGTTAAGGGAAAAACCACCTCGGACCGGTAACCCAAAATATTTTCACTCTTCTGAAGTGAGCTCGGTGAGGAGCCAACCCTATTAAAGGTTACACAACACACTGTAAGGTGTGACCTTGTTAGAGGATTTAAAACTAACACTTATAACATTTACTATGTGGTTGAGAGGATAACAATGTACATTCTATGAATGACATATAAGACTTTCAAGTCTACTCGGTTAAGAGATTTTATATTATTACAATGGTTAAGCTATAATAGTAGGTGATCTGAATACAATAAAATTTGATTTTTAAATGTCCAGATCTATTCTTAAGCTCATAAAAATCCTTTGATCAATATTTCTATTCAATTCATCAATATTCAATAACTTATTGTCCCTCGATAAATACTCTCTGATGCTCGGTTAACTCTATAGTTCAGTTCTCCTTTAACTAGTAGAATTAGACATGCATGAAGCTTGTTCACATGATATCTCTATAGTTTTCTTCCTCTGGGATTAGTTTCATTGTGAAGCCCTAGTCTCTTAAATAGACAAGTAAACCATTTTCTTTTCATCCATAAGATTTTGCCGCTTAATCTCCTTCATTGATTTTTTCACTTAAACCTTCCTCGGCAATTTTGTTTCAATTATGTCCTTTAGATATTCCTTGAATTTTTCTAGCCATTAATCTCATAACAAACTTTATCTTTCCATCTCGTAATCATACATTTTATAGCTCATCAATTTCTTTTGGCTAAACTGATCATTTAGTTCTTTTTTCCATACTCGGTTAACAAAGAAATGTGTTAATGAACACAAGCTTGGTTGATGTTGTTTCTCGGTATACACTACACTACTCAGTGTATACTAGAATGCTTCATTAACCGACCATAGTGCTTTGTAACAATTTGCTTCTATCTCCATAACAGATGAATGCAACATAATCAAGTGAACAATATGAAGTCATAGACTCATCAATAAGTTACCAAGATTATTCCTTATCCTCATTTGTCATATCCATCTTCCTCAATGTAGATATCTCGGTTCTTCATCTTTCTCTTGTCTTCTATAGATGTGTTAGATATTTTCAACTACCATGATAAGTACTGTCAAAACTAGTTGACATTAATGACAACATAAAGACTGATTACATTATCTTACATAACACTTCAGTACTCTATGATCTCTAATCACTTGTAGTTCTTCAATCATGTTCTCAATCAGTTGTAGTTCATCAATCTCTCCCTTCAGCATTGATGGAAACTCAAGAAATATGAAGTATACCATACACATACCAAACATGTATTCTACAACTCTATAAACAAATGTTGTAGCTCAGTATAAGCTCTCCCTAGCTTAATATGTTTAATCACTACGTTTCATGATAGCATTGCAAGTGTAGACTATCTTCTATAGATATGATCTTTGTAGCTCTCAGCAACTAATCTTCGACACTCTTCCTGACTTTCTCATATTATCTCTCCCTTAGATAGATGTTCCAGTATTCTCCTTGGTTATCATATTGTTTATCTCTCCTTTTGACAATAATGCCAAAGAAACACATAAACATACAACTCTATAGTAGCCATGTAACTCTCTGTTGTTCAGTGTATACACTATATCTCAGTATACTAATTATGCCATTGGTTTTTCAAATCTTTCACAACCTTAGATAGAATCCAAAGTGTGAACTATGCTGCATCAACATGAATGATCTTCTGATAAGATTAGCTTGATGCAACCTCTAGATCACATTAGTGACCAGTAGACAGGGGACAGACCCCAAGTCTAGTCCTCAAGTATTTAAATGTATCCTTCGGTAGAGGTTTGGTAATTATGTCTGCAAGTTTCTCTTTAGATGTAACAAATTCTAGCTTTACTTTCTCCTCATGTACTTGTTCTCTTAAGTAGTGATACTTGATAGATGTGTGCTTTGTGTTGGAAAAATGGCTAGCGCTCCCCTCAAGATTCATGACATGGTTTAATAGCCTCCCATGTCTTCTATAAGTTTAGTGGTTGTATCAAGCATTAACAAGTTGATCTTTTGGTGCAACGACAACCACTACTTGTAACAAGTGGTATCAGAACTTGGTCACAGGTTTGAATCCCCTTGGGTAATGCTGAGGGGGAGATTGTGGTTGTATCAAGCATTAATAGGTCAATCTTTTGGTGCAATGACAACCACTACTTGTAACAAGTGGTATCGGAGCTTGGTCACATGTTCAAATCCCCTCGGGTAATGTTGAGGGGGAGATTGTTGGAAAAATGGCTAGCACTCCCCTCAAGATTCATGACATGGTTTAACATCCTCCTATGTCTTCTATAAGTTTAGTGGTTGTATCGGGCATTAACAGGTCGATCTTTTGGTGCAACAATAACCACTACTTGTAACACTTTCTTTTTAAAAGCATCACTGGATTCTTTGAAATGTTTATAGCACTCGTGTTATGACAATATATAATCACTAGCTCAGTGATTACCTCATTCATCCCTTCCAACACTTTCTTAATATATGCAATATTTTAATAGTTTGTAGCAAAAACAACATACTCTACTTTAGCTATAGACTAAGAAATACAAGACTTCTTCTTACTTGTCTAGGTAACAAGTCTTTCACTGAAGAAAAATGCTCCTCTGGTTGTGCTTTTTCTATCATCCACATTTCCAGCCCAATCAACATCGGTGTAGACTCTTAGTTCAAATTTTCCATCCTTAGGATACCATAATCCATAGTCCTCTATTTTCTTCAGGTATCTTAAGATTCTCTTTGTAGCAACCATGTGTGACTCCTTAGGATTTGTAGAAAATCTTGCAACAATCCCCACAACATGTGCAATATCTGGTCTGTTATGCACTACATACATAAACTTACCAATCATAGGTCATTATAGTGTTTGGTTTACCTCTATAGTTTCATCTTCCTTAGTCAGTTTAAAGCCTATGACCATTGGTGTTCCAAATGGTTTAGCATCTTCCATGCCAAATGTTCTCAGTACTTCTTTGATATACTTGGATTGTATGATGAATATCCCATCATTCTACTAGATAAGTTGTAGTCCTAGAAAGAACTTAATCTATCCAAACATAGACATTTCAAATTCTTTTCTCATCTCATCAGCAAATGAATTACATATGTGATCTTGTCCTCCAAAGATAATATCATCCACAAATATTTTAGCATTCAAGATAGAAACATTAGATTCTCCTTTCATATATAGATTTTTGTTCTCACTAGTTCTAACAAATCTAATACTTAACAAATAAGTATGCAAGCTTTCATACCAGGCTCTCAGTGCTTGCTTTAAACCATATAAAACTTTATGTAATCTACATACCATGTCTTTCTTGTCTAGATCAATAAACCCTTATGGTTTTTCTATGTAGACTTCTTCTTCAAGTATCCCATTCAAAAATGCAAACTTAATGTCCATTTGATAAACTTTAAACTTCTTATGTGATACATAGGCTAGTAACATTCAAACTCCTTCTAGTCCAGCAATAGGTGCAAAGGTCTCACCATAATCAATTCCTTCCTCCTGTGCATACCCCTTGCAAACTAGTTTGGCTTTATTCCTTGTAACCTCTCCATTTTCATTCTTCTTGTTTCTGAAGATCCACTTAGTACCAATAACATTCTTATCTTTAGGTCTAGGTACTAAGGTCCATGTCTTAAATTTCTCTATTTGTTCAATCTCCTCAATCATTGCATTTATCCATTCATCATTTTCCAGTGCAACCTTAACATTCTTTGATTCAAAATCACAAACTAAGCATGTACCTTGTCTTGACTTACTTCTTGTTTGCATGCCAACTTTCTTGTCGCCAATGATTTGGTTCTCAAGATGATCTCTCCTGAAAAATCTTCCCAGTACCCGATCTCTTCTTCGTTTTTCATCCTGTTCAGGCTCATTTTCTTGCTCATTAGCCTCTTCTTGATCATTGATTTTCCTTTCTTGTTCCTCGGCATTGTTTTCTTGATGCCTGACTGACATAGTCTGTGGCTTCGGTTGGTACTCTGGATGTTCAATGTAAGCTAATCTACTGTAATCTTTCGGTTCCCTAATGCTCTCTTCACCATTCTTATCATCAAACTCATCAACCTTGAAATTAGTACTTTCAATCCTTTTATTAGTAAGTCTATTTAGACACTTATAAGCTTTGATTTTAGTGGAATATCCAAGAAATATCCCTTCATCTCCTTTTGAGTTAAACTTTCCATTTCTATCATCTTTAAGAATAAAATATTTTCTACCAAAAATTCTAAAGTAACTTACAGTAGGTTTGTGACCAAACTAGAACTCATAGGGTGTTTTGTCTGTGTCCTTCAGTTGTACTCAGTTCAGAACATAGACAACTGTGCTAACTTCTTCTCTCTAGTATGTCTGAGCCACATTCTTGTCTATCATGAGTGTCCTTGCACAATCAACAATTGATCTATTCCTTCTTTTAGTAGTGCCATTCTGCTGAGGTGTTCTCGATGTAGAAACTTATCTTTGTATACTATGCTCCTTACAATATTTAGTAAATTCATCAGAAATAAATTCACCACCTCTATCAAATATTAAGCATTTCATTTCCTTCTTGGTTTATTTCTCTACTTTTTCTTTATACCATTTAAATATTTTAAATGCCTTTGATTTTTCTTTTAAGAAAATCACAGTCAACAATCTAGTATAATCATTGACAAATAGAATGAAATAACTATCTCCATAGTAGCTCTATGTTCTCATGGGACCACATAGGTCAGTGTGAAATAGCTCCAAAATTCTCTTTGTTGAATAATCTTTTCTCTTAAAAGTAGATCTTGTCATCTTACCTTTTTGAAATTGTGTATCATCTTAAACTGGAAGCACTTCCATGTTAAGAGCATTTAGCCCTCTGAGTAAGTGGTTTGGGGTCATATTGGATACCTTAAATTGATCTTTTCTTTGATCTGGGTTTCTCCCCGCTTTCCACTTCTTTTCTACTTCATTCTAGGTGAAATGAGGGTTAGGATCTTAAGGATTCTCCTGAATTTCCCTCTTCCATAGCTATATTTTCTAGGTAGGATTTAGAAATGGATCCTTCAAGCCTTCATCTCAGTAATCATAGGATTTTATGTCTATCACTGACATTCCATCCTATTCTGGCATCAGTTCTAGGTTTTTGTGCATCCCTGGGACCTCTTGACTTGGTTCTGAGTCAACTTAGGACCAGGGTCAATGTCTAACGTCGACCCTAACTAGGTCAACATCAAGCTTGATGCTGACTAGGTGAGGGTCAACCTCGATATTGATCCCTTTCTCCAAATTTTTAAGATCCTTAATTTTTGAGCTTCAGGCTTTCGCGAAATTTATTTTCCTGCCTCTGGGTTCACCATTTCGGGTTTTCGGATGGTAAATCCTTTAATTGCAATAAATCTAGGTATATTTTCTAAAGGTGAGGACCTAATTGGGATTTAATTCTCCAAGGTGGCCCATCTAGAGGAGTGTGCCCTAGATCACTATAAAAGGAGGCCTTTCTCTCTCATTTTCACATCCACACTCAAGCAATTTCATGTGCAAGCTCTCAAGATCACCAAGCATTCTATTAAATAAATAATTTAAGTCTTCTTCATCATCCAAGTTCTCCATTGAAGATCAAGGATTCAAGCATTCAAGCTATTGAAGGGATTTGGTTCAAGCATTCAAGATTTATCATTCAAACCCTAGATCTAGCCATTATGATGGTGTGATCTTCCTTCAAGATCCTTTGTTCATCTTCAAGATTCATTTCATCCTTCTCTCAAGGTGGATTCCAAGCATACAACCATGGAGGTTTGATTTACATTTATTGTTGTGTTCAATCTTTCATATCAATATACTTGTTTACATTTCAAATATAATTGCATATCTATTGAATTGCATAGCTTCATTGTTAGATCCTTTTCTACTACTTGTTAGCATTCCAATTTCAATTTCAATTTTAAGGTTGATTCCAAACTAGGGTTTGACCAAGGCAAACCCCTCAAACAAACAAAAAAAATCCTCTTTTTCTTGCAGGTACAGGTGTGGAGTTTCAGATCTAAGAGCAAATTTGGATACCCTTTTCGCTGAACTTCTAGAATCTGCAAACAGAATTCGTATCTGACTTCAAATAAAGAATGTGGTATTTGACCTGTTATGAGGGTCAATCGTGAGATGAGCCTTCTTGAGGAAAGATTTCTAGGTTTTCTTTGTCTCAACATTTCCAGTCCAAGACAGGTTTCAGATTTTCTCAAAAGTACATAGACACCAGAATTCAACATTTTCTAGATCTGCCCTAATTTGAGGTTAGTAGTTGTATTTCAATTATTCTACATTCCAAATATAATATATCCATCCACAAAGGGAAATATTAGATTTACTTTCTTTTCCATATTAACCATAAATTGATTAGATTGTGTATTAACCTCTAGGTTGATCAAATTGGATCTCTTTCTTGGGGAATTTGGGTTTGATAATAGATCTCATATTTCCCCCTTTACATTCAAATAGAGGTGAATCCATTTTACCTCTATTCATTTTGGTGAACCCGACATACTTACCCCTTTTCTTTTGTGGATTTAGATGCACTATTGTGTTAGATTTTCCTTTGTGTTAGATTTTACATGCTTACAAAATTAGATTTCTTTTATGCTCTTGCATTTATATTTCAAACATCCAAAAAAATTGCAAAATTTCTTTAAAAATATAAAAAGCATTTACATTTTCAGGCTTTTAGTATTCAACATGTATGATTCTTGTTTTGAGTACTTTGATGAGGCTTTTGTTGTTCAGGATGATAGATACCTTAATGGGGTACATGGAAGTGAGGATGAAAATTGTTTGAATGAGATCTCCATTGATCCTATTCCTATTTCACCCTCATCCACAACCTCTTCAATTGACCTTTATAAAGATTAGTTAGGGATTGATGTTGATTCTTCTCCTAATATATATCTTTTCTATGAGCCTTCTTTACAATACAATTTATCTTCTTTCCCCATTAGGGATCAAGATTTAATGACTTATGACAATCCTATAATGTGCTTTATGGATAGGGATAGTAGTCCTCCTATTTGGGATGAACCTTTGGATATGGATGTTGATTACTCTCTTCCTCATGAAACCATTGTGAATAATCCTCCTATTTGGGATGAACCTTTGGATTTCAATGTTGATTACTCTTTTCCTCATGAAGCCATTGTGGATAATCCTCCTATTTGGGATGAACCTTTGGATTTTAATATTGATTACTCCTTCCTCATGAAACCATTATGGATAATCCTCCTATTTGGGATCAATACATTGATTTATCTCCTCTTTGTGAAGAATTCTTAATACAAGAGGATGACATAAGCTCTAAACCACACTCCCCTTATGCAAAAGAAGATGGCACTATAGATCCTTCACCTCAATTTAGGATTCCTTCTAGTGATGAGGCATTAGCAGAGACAAATATAAGTTCCCTTAATGCTCTTCCTCTTAGTGGTGATCTTATAGAAAATCAAGATCCTACCTCACAACCTTCTTACCATAGTATTACTTATGTCTATTCAAACTCTTTTCCAACTGAGGTTCCAAGTGTTCCTCCGGTTGTGTCTTCCATTCATATCACTTCCTACACTTTTACTAGTGTTCCTAATCTTCCTAATCCTAATTGTATCCTTCCTAATCTAGTTCCTAAAATTCCTAATCCTAATCCTATCTTTGCTAATCTGATTCCTAATTCTCCATCTACTATTCCTAGTTCTTCCCACACTTATGTTGAGGTTCAAACTATGGTTCATGATGTGCAAATATTTTTCAAAGTACCTTCTCTTTATTATCTGATCCATAAAGATAAAAGAAAAGAAACTTCTCCTTTGAGATTTATTCATAATTTTACCCCTCACTCTCATTTCCCCTCTAGATTTGGGGGCAAGAGTTATATTTCTTCCTATCTTTTAAAATCCATTACGTTCCTTCTTTGAGCTTAATTGGTTATTCTTTCATTTATATCAATGGTTTGTATTGTGATAGTTTTTCATTCAATGCTCTCTTCTATTATTCCAGATATCTTTTGTAGGACATATGTTTTGCAAAGGTATCCCTTACTTTCATCTCTAGGGGGCAAGGTTATTTCTTCTCTCTCTTTGTCTAGGGAACTACTTTCCTTAGCATAGTGCTATTTGTTTATATTGCAATATTATTTCATCATATTGACAGATATTTTGACTATGGATAATCTTCTTATATTAGAAGTTGTCCTAAGTCGTCACTTCTTCTCTATGTTGCAAATTATGTTCTTTATAAAACTCTTACACTCGCTTTGGTATTAGAGTTGTTTCCCTCATTCTAAAGATTCCTCTTCCTCTCCTTTGCAGGGGGCTTGATGATTGAATCTTTGTTCTCACCTTTTGGAAGATGATATTTTATCTAAAGCACTCCTCTTTGGTGGGGGTCTTGTTGATAGGATCTCTTTCATTTGAGGATCCTTTTCCATGGGTGACATATCCTTTTCATGAATATCTATACTCTTGGATGTAGGGGTCAATATCCCTCTCTAAGAATATGGTATATATTTTTGTAAGCAAGATATCTCCTTGCATTGTGAAGTTGGTATCCTCTTCCATCTTTGTCCTCCACTTGTGGGCGAAAGATGCCATTTCCTTCTTCTCTGTCTTTCTGGGATTCACCTCTTTCCTTGGGTAAGCAGTATCTATCTATTATGTGACATCCAATCATACATAAAAATATTGATTTGTATTGAGGATCTTTGTCCTTGATCACAACCTATTTTATTGACTGACATTGGGTTTCCATGGTTGATATATCTCTCACCTTGGAAACTAAACAGTGTGCTATCCCTCATAAGGGTTACTTTCTTTTCACTTCTTGCATGATATCTCTTTGCATTCATCCCTTCCATGGCCTCATAGGAGCTATGAACTTCTTGGCTTGGACTGGGTGTTATTTGAGGATATTGTCTTGATGCAGAGGAATGATTTATCCTTGTTCTTTTCTTTCCTTAACATGACAAAATAGTATGTTTTTTCCATATTAAGGAGGGGGGCATATATAGGGCCTCCCTTGTACTCTAGTTTTTTATTTTTATATGCTAAATCTTGGAAGGTAATGCACATAAGTTGCTAAATCCTGAAAAGACACGCATCCATATGCTAAATATTCTAAAGGTAATACACATATGTTGCTAAATCCTAAGGAGACAGGCATTTTTCAAATTTTTCAATCTGCTAAATTTGCTGAAGGTAACACACATAAGTTGCTAAATCCTAAAGGGACACGCATTTCCATTTTAAAATATGATAAATCTTGGAAGGTAACACACATAAGTTGCTAAATCCTGAAAAGACACACACCTATATGCTAAATCTTCTGATGGTAACACACATAAGTTTCTAAATCTTGAGCAGACACACATTCCATATTCATAGTGATACAAAAAGTTGGATCTATGGGTATTCTAGAAGCCGTTAGAAGATGCATTACAATTGTAAGCATAGTTTATGGGTGAACTTGTTGGGCTCTCCCTCTAGGTTGATTCACAGTAAGGTGGGCATCTTACTAGGTGAGGTAATCACTTTCTCCTTTCTCTCTTTTCTACTTTCATGTTAGTAGGATAGGATCATGAAGCTATGTTGTCTATAGTGTTGCTCTTGTCTTTCTTATGTAAACATTTATGCTTTTATGATAGCTTTCCAAATATGATATTAGCATGAGGAATATTTCTTAGTGAGGTTTCTTATGCTAATTGATTTGGGTTGTTTAGTACTAACACTTGTTCTTTTGGTTTTATTGTTTCACACCCTTGTGAGTGTATGTTGAGTTAGAATCCTTAGTCTGGGAGCTCATGTCCTTTTCTAAGTGTTTTTTTATGTCTTTGTGAATCCACTTGGATCTTCTCTTTCTTCTCCTTTACCAAGAGTTTGCATCGAATCCATACTCTTGCTAAAGAGGAGGCTTAATGCATCATCTTAAAATGGAAGCACTTCCATGTTAAGAGTTCTTAGCTCTTTGAGTAAGTGGTTTGGGGTCATATTGGATGCCTTAAATTGATCATTTCTTTGATCTGGCTTTCTCCCCGCTTTCCACTTCTTTTCTGCTTCATTCTAGGTGAAATTAAGGTTAGGATCTTAAGGATTCTCCTGAATTTCCCTCTTCCATAGCTGTATTTTCTAGGTAGGATTTAGAAATGGATCCTCTTTTCCTTCATCTTAGTAATCATAGGATTTTATGTCTATCGCTGACATTCTATCCTATTCTGGCATCAGTTCTAGGTTTCTGGGCATCCCTAGGACCTCTTGACTTTGTTCCGAGTCAGCTTAGGACCAGGGTCAATGTCTAAGGTTGACCCTAACTAGGTCAAGGTTGAGCTTGACCCTAACTAGGTCAAAGTCAACCTTGACATTGACCCCTTTCTCCAAATATCCAAGATCCTTAATTTACAAGCTTTAGGCTTTCAGGAAATTTATTTTCCCACCTCCGGGTTTGCCATTTCGGGTTTCGGGATGGTAAATCCTTTAATTTCATTTAATCTAGGTATATTTTCTAAAGGTGAGGACCTAATTGGGATTTAATTCTCCAAGGTGA
Source organism: Chamaecyparis obtusa (assembly GCA_027943335.1). Taxonomy (NCBI): domain Eukaryota; kingdom Viridiplantae; phylum Streptophyta; class Pinopsida; order Cupressales; family Cupressaceae; genus Chamaecyparis; species Chamaecyparis obtusa. Next base: position 421,990 of record BSBK01005303.1, read on the forward strand.
CCCATCTAGAGGAGTGTTCCCTAGATCACTATAAAAGGAGGCCTTCCTCTCTCATTTTCACATCCACACTTAAGAAATTTCATGTGCAAGCTATCAAGATCATCAAGCATTCCATTCAAGCAAGCATTCAAGTCTTCTTCCTCATCCAAGTTCTCCATTAAAGATCAAGGATTCAAGCATTTAAGCTATTGATGGTATTTGGTTCAAGCATTCAAGATTCATCATTCAGACCCTAGATCTAGCCATTATGATGGTGTGATCTTCCTTCAAGATCCTTTGTTCATCTTCAAGATTCATTTCATCCTTTTCTCAAGGTGGATTCCAAGCATACAACCATGGAGGTTTGATTTACATTTATTGTTGTGTTCAAGCTTTCATATCAATATACTTGTTTACATTTCAAATACAATTGCATATCTAATGAATTGCATAGCTTCATTGTTAGATCCTTTTCTACTACTTGTTAGCATTCCAATTTCAATTTCAATATTAAGGTTGATTCCAAACCGGGGTTTGACCAAGCAAATGCCTCAAAAAAAAAAAAAAAATCATCTTTTTCTTGTAGGTACAGGTGTGGAGTTTCGGATCTAAGAGCGAATTTAGATACCCTTTTTGACAAACTTTAAGGATCTGTGAACAGAATTTGAATCGGACTTCAAATAAAGAATGTGGTATTTGACCTTTTCTGAGGGTCAAACCTGAGCTGAGCCTTCTTGAGGAAAGATTTCTAGGTTTTCTCTATCTCGGCATTTCCAGTCCAGGACAGGTTTTAGATTTTCCCAAAAGTACACACAAACACCAGAATTCAACATTTTCTAGATCTGCCCTAATTTGAGGTTAGTAGTTGTATTTCAATTATTCTACATTCCAAATATAATATATGCATCCACAAAGGGAAATATTAGATTTAATTTCTTTTCCATATTAACCATAAATTGATTTGATTGTGTATTAACCTCTAGGTTGATCAAATCAGATCTCTTTCTTGGGGAATTTGTGTTTGAGAATAGATCTCATATTTCCCCCTTTAAATTCAAATAGAGTTGAATCTATTTTACCTCTATTCACATTGATGACACATTACGTGATCGGGCTTTGTTAGCCTAGGCAGACCTCTAACCCTTTTCTTTCTACTAATCTTGATCATGTTATCAAAGTTTACATGACATAACCTTTTATGCCATAGCCATGTATCCTCATTTTTCATTATTAAATTGGAAGACTTATCATTATGAAGATAAAACAAGTTACTTTTTGTTTTTTCTCCCATTCCAACAAGTTTTCCTCATTCATCAAATATCTTTACCTTCTTGCTCTCAAAATTTACTCGGTGGCCTAAATTGTTAAGCTATGCCACACTTAGCAAATTATAATGTAGTCCTTCTACCCAATAAGTATTATCACATCTAATTTTATCATTTATCAATAAGGATCCCTTTCCTCTAACCATACAAGGAGTATCATTGCCCATTTTTATAGATCCTCTATTATATTTCTCAAGATGATCAGATTTTTCTTCATCACTAGTCATGTGATTTGTACAGCCACTATCAATGATTCATGTATCATTTTTATTAATCTTAGAAATGGGTGTTGTCTCTACATACCTTTCTTCTTCCTCATAATCATCCTTCATTGCAACAAACACTACTTCCACATCATCATATGTGTCGGTCTTAGTATCATTCTCTTCAGCAATGTAACATACCTTTTTGCCTTTATCATTATTGTTTTAGTTTTCTCTGTTGTATTATTGGTAACTCCTATTATTTCTTCTCCCATAGCTTCCTTCACTAGATTGATCCTTGTTTCTATCATCTTCTTTCCTATTTGGACATCTAGCAGCAATATGACCAACTTCTTTCCAGTTAAAACATGCTAAAGGCAATTTACCTCTATATCTACCTTTTCCTTTAGGTAACCTCCTGGCCATAAGAGCTTCAAGCTCATCAAGCTTATCATCACTATTAATGTCATTATCATCATTATTGCTTCTACTACTAGATTTACCAATCTTCAGAGAAGTCATGAAAGAAAACTCAACATACAGTGTAACACTATTATCAAAGTTATCTAGTTCAAAAGTTGTAAGCTTACCAATCAGAGTATCAAGAGTGAGAGTATTGCTAGGTGTAGATCTCATTTCATGTATTGCAGATATTCTGATAGCATAAATAGGCAATAGGGTTCTCAAAAATTTTCTTACCACTATTTCTTCAGAAATGACACCACCAGATCCTCTGATAGAATTCACTACTTCCTTTATTCAGTTTGTGTACTGCCCTATATTTTCTTCTTCTTTCATTTTCATATCATCAAATCTTCCTCTTAAAATTTCAGCTCTAGCTCTTCTGACATTTGCATCACCACTGTAAACTAGAGTAAGTTTATCCCACATGTCCTTTGAGGTAGCACAATCCTTGACATCTTCAAATTTGGCATCTGTAAGAGAAACAACAATCTCCATCATGCTAACATTATGCTCATGTCTATCTCTTAACTGGTCAAGAGTCAAAGGTCCTATAGGCGGTGCTAAGTAGCCATTCTCCAATAGGGTGAGGTAATAATTCCCAATTCCATATATATGTAGTTTCATTTGGCTTTTTCATATTGTGAAGTTGTCCTTGTTCAACTTTAGGACTTCCCTCTTATACATTTTGTGATCTTTTTGCTCAAGTCCTTAAAAATTTGTTCCAAGCAACCGATGCTCTAATACCAATTGTTAGAATAACTAAGAGAGGGGTGAATCAGTTATCCATAGTCCCAAATTCAAAATGTAAAACTTCAAAACAAATTTAGCTTATTTTGCAGCTCGGTAAGTAATAATATTAAATTATTTGTGCTTTTACTGATTACCAGTTATTTGTTCATAGTGATTACTGACCAAATTAGATATACAATATGTAAAGTATGACAATCAAACAACCACCACAAAAAACACATAACACAAAATATTTAACGTGGAAACCCTGTTAAGGGAAAAACCACCTGGGACCAGTAACCCTAAATATTTTCACTCTTCTGAAGAGAGCTCGGTGAGGAGCCAACCCTGTTAAAGGTTATAATCCACATTGTAAGGTGTGACCTTGTTAGAGAATTTAACACTAAAAGCTATCATCCAACCAACATTCACTATGGGGTTGACAGGGTAACAATGTACATTCTATGAATGACATATAAGACTTTCAAGTCTACTCGGTTAAGATATTTTATCTAATTACAATTGTTAAAATATAATAGCAAGTGATCTAAATACAATACAACTTGATTTTCAAATGTCCACATCTATTCTTAAGCTCATAAAAATCCTCTGATCAATATTTCTATTCAATTCATAAACATTCAATAACTTACTGTCTCTCAGTAAATACTCTCTGACACTCAGTTCTCCTTTAACTAGTATGATCAGGCATGCATGAAGCTTGTTCACATGATATCTCTACTATTTTATTCCTCTAGAATTAGTTTCATTATGAAACTCTAGACTCTTAAATAGACAAGTGAACTGTTTTGTTTTCATCCATTAGATTTTTCCACTTAATCTCCTTCATTGATTTTTCTGCTTAAACCTTCCTTGGTAATTGTGTTTCAATTTCATCCTTTAGATCTTCCTTGAATTTTTCTAGCCATTGATCTCATAAAAAACTTTATCTTTCCATCTCGTAATCATACATTTTACAGCTCATCAATTTCTATTAGCTAAGTTGATCATTTACTTCTTTTGTCCATACTCGGTTAACAAAGAAATGCGTTGGTGAACAAAAGCTCAATTGATGCTATCGCTCGATATAAAGTACACTACTCATTGTATACTGGAATACTTCATTAACCAACCATAGTGCTTTGTAACAATTTGCTTCTATCTGCATAACAGATTAATGCAACATAATCAAGTCAATAATATGAAGTCATAGACTCATCAATAAGTTACCAAGAGTATTCCTTATCCTCATCTATCATTTTTATCTTCCTCAATGTAGATATCTCAGTTATTCATCTTTCTCTTCTCTTCTGAAGATGTGTTAGATATTTGCAACTACCATGATAAGTACTGTCAAAACTAGTTGACATTAATGACAACATAAAGAATGATTCAATTATCTTACATAATACTTTAGTTCATGGTGATCTCTAATCTCTTTTAGTTCTTCAATCAGTTGTAGCTCATTGAGAGAGAGAGGGGGGAGGAAGGGGAGATAGTAGGAGAGAGAGAAAGAAGGGGGGAGAGTAGAGAGAGAGAGAGAGAGAGAGAGAGAGAGAGAGAGAGAGAGAGAGAGAGAGAGAGAGAGAGAGAGAGAGAGAGAGAGAGATTTTGACAAAATTTGGGTAGGAGATTTTGGATATCCAATAATATTGGATATCTAATATGTTTAGATATTCGATATTTTTGGATATCCAATTCTTTTTACTAGCATTGAAAAGTGAAAACTTTATGGTCAAAGGCAAGAGACAAGGTCTGAATTTTTTTATGAGGTAGCATCCTTTTAAGGGTTTTTGGATTGTCAAAGACCATGAAATTTTAGTAAGGAAGAGTGTGCAATAATTTTTTTGTCAACTTTTTTTTTTTCCTGTTTAGAAATGGGAACTCAAAACTAGAATATTTACCTATCTTAACGACCTTCGTAAAATATTTTGACTGAAGCTTACCCTTTTTTATCATCTTAAATCCCACAATCTTCCTTCATTCAACACAAAAACTCTCTTGACAAATAGAAACTATCACACAAATCCTTCTTCACACTTATGGCGGCATCAGCTTTAGCATTTCATTGTAAAGAGAAAACATTAAGTGAGCCAATCCAATGAAGTTTATTCGGAAAACAGGGCAGGGCACCATGAAACAAAACCATTCTAATGTATTCACACCTTATTATACCAGCCAATGTCATCGAGTACCATGTATTAAACTTATACACTTTAGTAGTGGAAAGGACACTTATTTTTTATATATAGTTGTGTAATGTGCATATTTAGATGTCAAATTTTGTATATATAAAAAAAATAATTGAATTTAATGTGCATATTTAGATGCCAAATTTTGTATATAAAAAATTAGATGCAAAATTTGAAATATAAAATAGTCTACGGGGTTGATTTGCAAATATTAAGATCCCACATTTGTATCATCTTAATGGCATGTAAAGTGCAAAATTTGTGTTTCCTTACTATGAATGTTGTATCCTTATATTTGTATCATCTTATTTTGTATCCTTACTAGTGCAGGGGCACGAAGGACAACTAGTCGAGCCATGAAGACATTAGTGTCCAAGGGATAGTTTAGGGGTTTAGCAGTGCTTGAAATAAGTCTCCTAGGTGTTTGAAAGCTTTATGAGTTTTCATTTTACAAATTTAAGAAGTTATAAGTTAACTTTCAAATTTTAAATAGTCAAATTTAAACAAGTAACGGCTAGTTAGTGTTTTGGGGGGAATTTGAGTTTTAATGTTAAATACCCCAAACTAATCCCTCTAACCAATTATAAGAGGTTGGGGAAGTTGACGAATGGTCTTTTAATGAATGTGGAAGCCATTGTATGGGTATGAAGTGTTGTGTGTACAGACTGTCATAGTGAATGGAAAGAAAATTATGAATCTTGCCATTATTTTGTAATCATTCAAATGAGTCTTGGATTGTTTAAATGAATCTATTCTAAATCACTTTTTTCAGCACTGTCACAGTTGGGTGTGCATCTTCATTTGAGTCATTTAAGGAGTTGAGGCCTAGGAGAAGTGCCTAGAGTCATTTGAAAATTAACCAATCTTATTTGTTTATTCACCCACCACCCTTACCTCTCCATCACTAAGTCACTTACATTTGTATTGTCTTAATTCCATGTACACTTATATCATCAAATGATGTAATAGTTGCAGTCATTGAGTCAAATTTGTTCAAATGTGTCTAAAGTAAAATGTCGATTCCATGGAGTGAAGGGATAGTGTTGAAGGATTTCATCCTAACACCAAATGGTCTATTCCATTAGCTCAGGTTGGTTGATTAAACGCTAGTGACAACCCTATTTCGACCACTGAGTCAGTAAAACATTCACGACCATGCCGGACCAAAGTGTCTCCAATGTGCACTAAGTAGGATTGGGTAGCGATATTTGGAGGATTGTATCTCACACCCTATGAGAGGTATCAATGAACTATGAGATGCTACAGGACCAGGTTTTTGAGGCCTAAAATAACCTCTATCCATCCTCAGAGATTCAAATTTTTTTGAATTTGGCACGCCAATCTCGCTTGATGCCAAAACTTGTAGTAAGGGTCATTTGAAAGTTGCACCACTAGGTTTCTTCCAAACCATTTGTCTAGAGACTGAATGGACTGCATCATTAGCTCCATTTTGGTATGTAAATGGTAGTGAAAACCCTATTAAAACCACTAAGTTAGTAGATCATTCATGACCATGCCGGACTGAAGTGTCCCCAAGGTGCACTAAGCATGATTGGGCAGAAATATTTTGAGGCTCGTATCTTGGACCCTGTGAGAGGTATTGGAAAAATATGAGATGCTAGGAGAATATGTTTCTAAGGCCTACAATAACCTCTCTCCATTCTGGGAGATTCAAATTTGTTTAAATTTGACATGCTAATCCCGCTTGATGCCAAAAATTACAGTGAGGGTCAATTGAAAGTTTCACCACTGGGTTTCTTCCAAACCATTTGTCCTGGCACCCAATGGATTGCACCATTAGCTTTGCTTGGGTGGTTACACACTAGTAACAACTTCATTTTAACCACTGAGTTAGTAGATCATTCATGACCATACCGATCTGAAGTCTCCACAAGGTGCACTAAGCATGATTGGGAAGCGATCTTTCAAGGATCATATCTCCAACCTTGTGAGAGGTATTAGAAAACCATGAGATGCTACAAGACCATGTTTCTAAGGCTTACAATAACCTCTCTCCATTCTGGGAGAGTCAATTTTTTTTGAATTTGGCATGTCAATCTGGCTTAATGCCAAAACTTGCAATGAGGGTCAGTTGAAAGTTGCACCACTGGGTTTCTTCCAAACCATTCATCCTATCACTAAATGGACTGAGCCATTAGCTCATGTTGGGAAGGTAAATCCTAGTGAAAACTCCATTTTTACCATTGATTCAATAGATCATTCGTAACCATGCTAGACCAAAGTGTTCCCAAGGTGCACTAAGCACGATTGGGCACCGATCTTTTGAGGCTCATATCTTATACCCCATGAGAGGCATTGGAAAACCATGATATGTTATAGGAAAGTGTTTATGATGCCTACAATAACCTCTCTATGTTATGGGAGATTAAAATTTATTTGAATTTGGCATGCCAATCTTTCTTGATGGCAAAACTTGTAGTGGGTGTCAGTTGAAAGTTGCACAACTGGGTTTCTTCTAAACCATTCATCCTGGCAACAAATGGACTGCGCCATTAGCTCTGGTTGGTCAAGTAAACACTAGTAACAACCCTTTTTTGACCACTGAGTTAGTAGAATGTTCATGACCATGTCAGACTAAAGTGTCCCCAAGGTGCACTAAGTATGATTGGGCAGTGATATTTCAAGGCTCGTATCTTAGACCTCGTGAGAGGTATTGGAGAGCTGTGAGATTCTATAGGACCATATTTCTAAGGCCTACAATAACCTCTCTCCATTATGGAAGATTTGAATTTATTTGAATTTGGCACACTAGTCTCTCTTGATGCAAAAACTTACAGTGAGGGTCCATTGAAAGTTGAACCATTGGGTTTCTTCCAAATTGTTTGTCATGGCACAAAATGGATTGTGCCATTAGCTCCATTTGGACAACCTCATTCAAAAACTAAGTTTAGTAGAACATTCGTGAACATGCTAGACCAATTTGATCTGAAGGTCTACTAAGCACCATTTTTTATGTTGGCGAGCATTCTAGTGTGTCAAGAGGTGAGCATTCTGATATTTTGTATTTATTGATAATCCTTTGTAAAGTATCATGCATTGTAAGCCATTAAATGGAATTGGGAAGGGCTAAATGTACCTAGGGGTCACTAGGGGTGATTAAGTTAATCCTAGGTCAGTTGGATTGATGTAAGGACCTATAAGGTCTATAATGGATATCAAATGGCCAATAACTTGAAGTGCTAAAATATGGAATTTTCTTGTATTGGCAAAATAAGCCTATAAGGCTCATATGGGGTTATAGGTTAGTTTGGATTACAAAGGTTGTTTTAGACCTTTTTAAAATTTATAAGAAGGGGTATTAGATTCAAGTTTTTGAATTGCAACTAATACTTAACAACATCTTTAAATCGTACTTTGGTTATAACAGTTGGTTTGGGACTGTTACCAAGCAGTTGGATAGTTAGATAGAGGTTGCAGTTGGGTTTTGAAGGATTTTTTAGTCTTTTTTGCAGGGGATCTACATGAGTGAATGGTGGATGTCAAGTTGGGAGTGTAAGGAATACAAAATATAATGTTCTACAATCAATAAACAAATATTTTATTTGCATGTTTTTAAGTGTCCCGTAGAACAATTAGTGCAACAAAAAATTAATGTGCTTGACTTGAACATGATTTAGGTTGGATAGTGAAGTAAATACATTGCTTTGATTATTGTTTACATATTCCATGTATTACTTTCAATTTTTTATTATTTTTAAAGAAAAGCAAGTGACTATTGTTTTGTGACTATGACTGGTTGAAAGGTACAGTCAGTGTGTAGGAATTATAGTCTCCTTAAAGGATTGACTCTCCCACCCACTATGACCAATGTAATTTGTGGGAGAAGTGACTGGTGTATTATTTCCTTGTATTATAATTGTTTTATGCAAGGATATGTGAAGTGATGATTGAGAGAAGACTAATTGATGGATTTTACTAATTGAAGGAGAGCCCATCTTCACACCAGACATTATTGAAGTTGAATACCCTTGAGAAGAGTTGTTCTTATGATGGAATATGAATATTAGGATCCATAATAATGTGTTAGGCCAACTAGATTGTCTTGGAGAGAGTTACAAAGGTTTGGTGGCTAGAAAATTTGGTGAGTGGTGAAACCTTATAAACTTGAAAACCTTTTGTTTTGAAACCTTAAGAAAGATGGTTTCACACTTTGGGGTACAGGGAGTAAGTGCATATATAAGTTTCTTTGTTATTTGGAGGAAATTAGGCCTAGTTTGTGGGTGCTAGGGTAGTGGATATGGAATTTGGTACAAATGAGTCTACCCTAATTCTTGGAGAGGATTTAAGGAATCCAAAAGGGTATCTAGATCAACCATTATTTTCTTGATTTTTTTGGATAATTATGGAGAAAAGGCCAATTTATGACTGGTGAAGGCTACAAGCCTAGACAGGTTATTGGAGTGGATTGGTGGAAGATGAGTTGACCACAATTGGTAGATTGGTGGAAAATAGTAGATGGAGCATATTAAGATGTTATATGGTGTTACAATCAAGGTGGAAGACCTATTTCAATTTTTGACAAGATGGAGGCTTTAGGTGCACTAAGAGGCCTAGAATGGAGTTGGTACCAAGAGAAGTTGGGATGAGAGGTTAGAGGAAGTGAACTTGTTCAAAATGATGAATGTGTTGGTTCTCTAAAGTCAAATCACTCTATTTGACCCTTGAGTTGAGACTAACTCCTTGAGTAGATTCCAAGATGCTTGTAGAATCCTCAAGTTGAGTCAGGTTCCATGAGGGGATAGTAGAGGGCTCTGCATCAAATTTGCTTGGTTGAGAACATCAGATACACATGAATACAATGTAGCACATAAATTTTGAATTCACTTAAATGATGAATTACACATGTGAACACACGTAACACATAAAGCGTACACATAAATTTTCTTAAGTCATGAAGCATACATGTAGCACATAGATTATAAAGCATACCACATGAATTCACTTAAGTCATGCACGTAGCCCATACACATGAATTTAGGTTATAAATAATGTACTTTAATATACATGAATATACTTAAGGCATAAATCGTACACATGAGTACATACACACGAGCATATTTACATACTAACAATGAATAAATGAACACACAATTAACAAATTGGATTGAATATCAAGTTTCATATACATCAAAATGAACAATAATTCTGTACATATTTACATGTCAACATATCTAGATACAATGTTGATGCAAGGGAATCCAAGGTTAAGGATGGGACATTCTTGGTCCTTGGTGAAACTGCATGGGTGTTTGTATTTTGGCTGGTGTTACTCAGTTATAGCCTTGACCGATGACCTCGGTCATGGAAGGAAGCTCAGTCACTGAAGGAAATTGGTAGTCTTTGGCACTTGGTGAAAGTGGTACTCGGTCATGTCTATGGTGCTCGATCAACACCGGTGCTCGGTGATGCCTGACATGCTCGGTTAATTCACTGATGCTCGGTAGTCCTGGCTTACTGAATGGAGTTCTATGTGATTTTTTGGGCTGATTTGCTGCATTTAATGTTGGTAGCTGTCGTTACAGGCTGACATGTTGAATTAAATGTTTGTATATAATTTGTAAGCCAGCTTGTATGGCATTTAATATTTTTTTATGGGAGTTAAAGGTTTCATCCAGCTGACTTGTGGCTGATGATTAGTATTTAAGGGGTGTTTGGGTAGATGGTTTGGGACACAACTTAGAGGTTGATCAAAATAGAAGCCTGAAAGCTAGAGTTGGTGAAGTTGTAGAAAAGATCTTGCAAATCAGATTGTACTCTAATATTTTGTGATAGCAGAGCTAGTAGTTTGCACACTTGGAGACAAGGAGATTGCTTGGAGGCTTGCAAGCTCAAGTTTAGATCTCCCTTAGGGTTTCCATAAGCTTCTCATTGTCTTTAGAGATGAACTAGCTAAGATTGTATTATATCTATGGATCTTGCAGAACTATTTCTGATTATAATTGGCCCTAATCCGGAAGGCCTTACACCTGGGCATGTTAATGAAAATTACTCTGAAACATTTGTTGTGTTGAGTTGTACGCTATGTAATTCTGAAGCTGCAAGGTTTGGACTGTGCTTAATTAGACCCACCATCCCTTGGTCTGCATCAGGTGTTATCATAGCAGAGTTGATCTTGTGGAGCGAAGGTTGACCTAGCAAGGCTGATCTTGCGAAGTTGATCTTGTTGGCAAAGAGATAGTATGATCTTGGTTGCAGATCTATGACACTAAACTTGTAGAATCATGCCCTAGTTGTTTGCAAGATTGCAGATTGTGATCTGACTTGTTTACAACTTAGAGATTATTACAAGGTAGTCGGTGAGGGTTTGTTGCAGATAATTTTCACTAGTACATTTGAGGCCAAATTTTGAAGGCTATGTGTTATATTTTCAATGCCTCTTTATCGGCATTTTGACACGTGTCCGTCGCTATTTTTATGTTAGAAATGGTGATGAGAGTGACAACCATAGGTATTCCAACATATGTACTTATCAGAATTGGACACATAAATAACAATTTTACTATGTGACTGATCTATCAAAAAATATTTTTTCTGACAATTTTTCAGTCAACGTTCCAACAGAGAGGTAGTATATTCTGACAGGACATTCTTTCGAAGGTATAACAGTCCTATCACACATATCTTTTGGAGTGGTCTCCTATCTGACAGTTACTAGTCAAAGTTCCAACAGTCTATAATATATTATCGATGGACCAACCCATCGAATGTATAGTGTGTCTATCAGAAATGTTTTACTAGTGTCGAAAAAGTAACAAATTAGCATAATAAAGAAAACAAAGCTCAAGAGACCATCATAGTTGGTCTCCGTCCTTGGTCCATATACTCAAAAAACATTTTACATTTTGTTAGCTCATCAAATGAGGGGATTTGAAAGAATTTAATAGAATATTTTCATGATAATGTATTGTAAAGGGTAAAATAGTGTATAGGGTCCCAGGGCAATGGCTTGCACATAAAAGAGACCCCAAAGAAAATATTTTACACTTACATGAAATTGTATTGATATGGAAAGTAAATGTAGATGACTAATATTGAAATTAAGAAATAAAGGTACTTATCTCTGAATAAGAACTAGCTCAAAAACCTATCAAAAAACCTCAAAAATAGTTTCTTCCCATAATTTTTGATTAAAACTGTGAGATCTACAAAACCCAAAAAAAAAAATTCTGAGATTTGATTGGGTCAAAATCAAGGTTGTACTTGACTAGGTCAGGACCAAGGTTGTACCTGACCAGGTCAGGTTCGAGGTTGCACCTAACCAAGTCAGGTTTGACCCTCATCAAAGGTCAAATACAACATTCTTTATTTGAAGTCCAATTATGATTCTGTTCATAGATCCTAAAAGTTCAGCGAAAAGGGTATCCAAATCTACTCTCAAATCTGAAATTGTGCACCTGTACCTACAAGAAAAATGGTTTTTTTTTTTTTTTTTTTGGGGGGGGGGGTGGGGGGTTTGCCATGGTCAAACCCCAGTTTGGAATCAACCTTAATATTGAAATTTAAATGGAGAATGCTAGCAAGTAGTAGAAATAGATCTAACAATGAAGCTATCCAATTCAATAGATAATGCAATTGTATTTGAAATGTAATCAAGTATGTTGATATGAAAGCTTGAATATAACATCAACAAATGTAAATCAAACCTCCAAGGTTGTATGCTTGGAATATAACTTTATGGAAGGATGAAATGGATCTTGAAGATGAATAAAAGGATCTTGCAGGAATATCACACCATCATGATGGCTAGATCTAGGGTTTGAATGATGAATCTTGAATGCTTGAACCAAATCCCTTCAATCGCTTCAATGCTTGAATCCTTGATCTTCAATAGAGAACTTGGATGGAGAAGAGGACTTGAATGCTTTAATGGATGCTTGCTTCAATGAATTATTTCTTGATCACCTTGAGAAAATCTTGAGAGCTTTATCATGAAATTGCTTGAAGATGAGATGTGAAAATGAGAGAGAAAGGCTTCCTTTTATAGTGATCTAGGGAAAAATCCTCTAGAGGGGCCACCTTGGGGAATTAAATTCCAATTAAGCCTCAAACCTATAGGAATGGACCTAAATTATATATAATTTAAGAGTTTACCATTTTGGATATCAAAACAGTGGACCCGAAAGTGAGAAAATAATTATTTCTAAAACCCGACAATTGGAGATCCTGGGACCTTGAAATTTGAACCCAAGATCAAGGATGAGCTCAAAATTGACTAGGTCAGGGTTGAGGTTGACCTTGAACCCTTTAGGTCAATTTTTACATTAAGGGTACAAATTTCAAGCTTTTAGTCAGAGTGAGAAACAGGAGGTCCTGAGGTTGCTCGGAGACCTAAAAATGATGCTAGAATAGGGTAGAGTGCCAAGGAGAGGCACAAAATCCTATGATGAACATGATGAGGTTCAAGAGGACCTATTTTTAAATCCTACCTAGAAAATAGAGCCATAGAAGAGGGAAATTCAGGAGAATTATTAAGATCCTAACCCTAATTTCACCTAGAATGAAGCAGAAAAGAAGTGGAAAGATGGGAGAAAGCCTGATCAAAGAAAAGATCAATTTAGGGCATTTGAGATAACCCCAAACCAATTACTTAGAGGGATAAATGCTCTTAACATGGAAGTGCTTCCATTTTAAGATCATACATTAAGCCCCCACTTTAGCAAGAGCATGGACTCGATGCAAACTCTTGGTAAAGGAGAAGAAAGAGGAGATCCAAGTGGATTCGCAAAGAGATAAAACAACACTTAGCTAAGGACACAAGCCCCTAGACTAAGGATACTATCTCAACATACACGCACGAGGGTGAGAAATAAGAAAACCAAAAGAACAAGGGTTAGTACTAAATAACCCAAATCAATTAGCATAAGAAACCTTGCTAAGAAATATTCCTCATACTAATATCATATTTGGAAAGCTATCATAATAGTATAAATGATTACATTGGAAAGACAAGACAAACACTATAAATAACATAGCTTCATGATCCCATCCTACTAGCATGAAAGCAAAAAGAGAGAAAGGAGAAAGTGATTACCTCGCCCAGTAAGATGCCCACCTTACTATGAATCACCCTAGAGGGAGAGCCCAATAGGTTCACCCATAAACTTTTCTTGCAATTGTAATGCATCTTCTGAAGGCTTTTGGAATACCCATAGATCCACCTTCTTGTATCACTATGAATATAAAATGCATGTCTCCTCAGGATTTAGCAACTTATGTGCGTTACCATCAGAAGATTTAGCATATATGTGCCTGTCTTTTCAGGATTTAGCAACTTATGTGTGTTACCTTCGAAGATTTAGCATATTGAAAATTAGAAATGCGTGTCCCTTCAGGATTTAGCAACTTATGTGCATTTCCTTCAGAGGATTTAGCATATTGAATTTTTTTTAAAAATGCATGTCTCTTTAGGATTTAGAAACTTATGTGCATTACCGTCCAAGATTTTGGATGCTGCAAAATAAGAGGTTTGAACAAAAATACAAAATATAGAATGAGGGAGGCCGTATATATGCCCCCCTCCTTAATATGGAAAAAACATACTATTTTGACATGTTAAGGAAAGAAAAGAAAAAAGATAAAGCCCTCTTCAGCATCAAGACAATATCCATAGACAACACCCAGTCCAAACCAAGAAGGTCATAGCTCCTATTAGGCCATGGACAAGACGAATGCAAAGAGATATCATGCAAAAAGTGAAAAATTAACCCCTTGTGAGGGTTAGCACACTACTCAATTTCCAGTGTGAGAGAAATATATCAACCATGGAAACCCAATGTCAAACAATAAAATCAGTTGTGATCAAAGAAAAAGATCCTTAATGCAAATCAAAATGTTCATGTATAATTGGATATCACATAATAGATATATTTTTCTTAACCAAGGAAAGAGGTGAATCCCAGAAAGACATAAATGAAGGAGATGACATCCTTGCCCCCTAAGTGTAGGAACAAAACATGAAAGGGGACCTATTATATCACTCACAACACTATGCAAGACAATGAGCCCCCAAGAATTAGGCTAACATTGTTTAGATAATGTGGAGTTCTATAATAGGAACATAAATTTTATTTAGAGAAAATGGGATTGAAATACAACTCATTGCCAAATTATATATAAATAACATTACTATCAATGAGTTTCCTAATCATATAATGTAAAGCTTGACATTCATTAGTAGAGTGATCATGAAATCTATGATATAAACAAAAAGGAAGAGTCTTCAAGTATGGACTATGTTTCTTTTTACTTTTAGGTCTAGTAATCATCTTAGCATGGAGGAGTTTAGGCAAAAGAACTTCTTGGTCAAATTCTTTCACAGGTTCATCATGTTTTGAAGTGTTATTCGAGATGTTGTTAACATTTATTTGTTTTCAAGGATTAAATGCCAATCTATAAGAATGCTCATGCCCCCTAGTGTGTAAGGGCATTTGAATTCCTTGTTTATGCTTACCACATCGTTGACCATTAAATCCTTGTTTAACTAGGAAATGCTAACCAGGACCATAACATGAAGCCATATCAGAAGGAGTCAATGGAACCTCAGTAGTCACAATATCATCCTTGGTATATTTGATAGATTCATTATGGGTAGAAGCAATGACAAAGTTATTATGAAGAGTATTAGAAGTAGAAGTAAAAAATCATTATTCAAACTCTCTTTGTTGCTTCATAAAATCAAGATCATTAATCTTATACTCTCCAATAAAGGTAGGAGTAAAATCCAAGGTTCCTCAATCATCGCCAAGAAGAGCAGTAAAGGGAGAAGGATTATTATTATTAGGAGTAGGATTAGTCTAGGTTTTAATATTCAAACAAGGATTAGGTGCATCATCTGCATGAAGTTTATACATCACATTGTTATGTATAAACTTGACTTTATAGTGAAGGTGGAAGAAACAGAATGCATCTTATTGAACCAAGGTCTACCCAAAAGAAGGTTATAATTGAGAGGTCCAAGCATAACATGAATAGGTGTGTTTACAATAACTAGTCCTACTTTGATAGGTAAGGTAATGATTCCTAAAGTGTTCTTAGCAATGTTATCAAAGCCACGTATAGGAACATTATCAGGTGAATAGTTGAAATATCAACGTTAATCACTCTGAGCATGTCCACACTACAAATATTAAGCCCACATTCATTATCAATCAAGGTCCTACGAATGATACTTTTATTGATAAAAATAGAAACCATAAGAGCATCATATTGATTTTGAACTTCTTTAGAAGGTGAATCCTTTTGAGTAAATACAATATCAGGAGGGCCTGGGGTAGCATGCATGCATTGTAAGAAGTTATTAATGTTCTCTTGATTAGGAGGTGGAGTGGGAAGAGTTGCTAGAAATTTTTGCAAGGCTTCATAGTAGGTAGGTGAGTTTTGAAGTATCTCCCATAAAGAAATTTTGGTAGGAGTATTTTGTAATTGATTTATCAAATCATACTCCTTGCTAGGAAGACAGGGTGGAGGAGGAAGAATAGATTGAGAAGGTGGCAAAGAAGTAGAAACCACCGGATTAGGTTGAGGGTTATTCCTTGTATGATATGTGTGCGCTATAGAATCTTGATTATTGAAAGACTCCATAGGTTTACCTTTGATAGTAAGATGAGGACAACCTTTGATAGTTAACAAGGGTTTAGGAGAAACCATATTAGTTATCTCAACACTATAAATAGATTCACCAAAAAGAAGAAAAGAGGACATCCTAGGAGAAGATGAGGTAAGATCTTGATTCTCCATAGAATCATTACTAAAAGGGAGAGAATTAAGGTAAATCATATAGATCTCCACTAATGACTCATCACTAGAACGAATCTCGAATGGAGGTAAAGAATCTATAATATCATCTTCTATCACTAAAATATCCACATAAGGGGAGTGTGTTTTAGGAAGAGAGTTATCATCATGTATGAATATGTCATCCATTAATAAATCAACCTCTTGTACCAAAGATTATTCATGAGGAGGGGATAAATCAATGTCTTTATCCAAGGGTTCATCGCAAATAGGAGGATTATCATCCCTACTAGTAAAGCACATTGTAGGGTCTCCATAATTCACTAAAGCGTGGTCCCTAAAGGGGTAAGAAGGACATCTATTAGGAGAAGAATTAGCATCAATCCTCAACTCATCTCCATAAAGAGAAATGTGATGGAGATATAGCCTAAGGTCATCTTCAATCTCTAATATATCCTTATAAGCTAAAGAAACATCACATGCACTAGATGAAGTCTTGCTAGGTGTAACACCATGCAATGGTAAGGTAAGAGGAGGATGTTGTGTAATCCCAAAAGTTTTGGAAAACATTTGAAAAAACTTGTGCTACATGATAAAAAATAAGTCTATATATATCCAAATGTATTCAAATGAAATTTATAAACATGAAAAGGAAATCAAACACAATAGAGCATCTAATTCCACAAAGCAATGTAAATGTTTTTGTATTTTTGAAGAGATTTTGTAATAATTTTTTTGGATTTTTGAAATATAAATGCAAGGGCATAAATAAACCTAATCTTAATGCAACAAAATATTAACCACAAATCTAACACAATAGGTCATCTAAATCCACAAAAGGAGAGTAAGTATGTCAGGTTCACAAAATTGTAAAGTGAAGGTGAACACACAAGGGAATAGAAAGGAAGATCTAAGACAATACAACATCTAAATCCATAAAAGAAAGGGGTAAGTGTGTCAAGTTCACCAAAATGTAAAGGGTAAAATAGTGTATAGGGTCCTAAGGCAATGGATTTCACATAAAAGAGACCCCAAAGACAATATTTTACACTTACATGAAATTGTATTGATATGGAAAGTAAATGTAGATGACTAATATTGAAATTAAGAAATAAAGGTACTTACCTCTGAAAAATAATTGGCTGAAAACCTTATCAAATGATCTCAAAAATAGTTGATTCACATAACTAGAGACTGAAACTGTGAGATCTACAAAACCCAGAAATCATTTTCTAAGATTTGATTGGGTCAAAATCAAGGTTGTACCTGACTAGGTCAGGACCAAGGTTGAACTTGACCAAGTCAGGTTCGAGGTTGCACCTAACCAGGTTAGGTTTAGGGTCAAGTTTGACCCTCATTAAAGGTCAAATACTACATTCTTTATTTGAATTCTGATTCTTATTATGTTCACAGATCCCGAAAGTTCGGCGAAAAGGGTATCCAAATCTACTCTCAAATCCAACATTATGCACCTGTACCTGCAAGAAAAATGGTTTTGTTTGTTTTTTTAGGGGGTTTTCCTTGGTCAAACCCAAATTTAGAATCAACCTTAATATTGAAATTGAAATGGAGAATGCTAGCAAGTAGTAGAAGTAGATCTAACAATGAAGCTATGCAATTCAATAGATAATGCAATTGTATTTGAAATGTAATCAAGTATGTTGATATGAAAGCTTGAATATAACATCAAAAAATGTAAATCAAACCCCCATGGTTGTATTCTTGGAATATACCTTGATGAAAGGATGAAATGGATCTTGAAGATGAACAAAAGGATCTTGAAGGAAGATCACACCATCATGATGGCTAGGTCTAGGGTTTGAATGATCAATCTTGAATGCTTAAATCCTTGATCTTCAATGGAGAACTCAGATGGAGAAGAGGACTTTAATTCTTGAATAAATGCTTTCTTTAATGAAATCTTTCTTGATCACCTTGATTAAATCTTGAGAGGTTGATCATGAAATTGCTTGAAGATGAGATGTGAAAATGAGAGAGAAAGGCTTCCTTTTATAGTGATCTAGGGCACAATCCTCTAGAGGGGCCACCTTGGTGAATTAAATTAAAATTAGGCCTCAAACCTATAGGAATGGACCTAAATTAAATATAATTTAATATTTTACCATTTCAGAGATCAAAATAGCGGACCCGAAAGTGGGAAAACAATTATTTCTAAAACTCGACAACCGGAGATCCCCAGACCTTGAAATTTGAACCCAGGGTCAAGGACAAGCTCAACATTGACTAGGTCAAGTTTGAGGTTGAACTTGATCCCTTTAGGTTTATTTTGACTCCTTTAGGTTGATTTTTACCTTAAGGGCACAACTTTCAGGGTTTCAGTCAGAGTGAGAAACAAGAGGTCCCTGCGGTGCCCAGAGACCTAGAAATGATGCTAGAACATGGTAGAGTGCCAGGGAGAGGGAAAAAATTCCATGATGAACATGATGAAGTCTAGGAGGACCTATTTTTAAGTCCTACCTAGAAAATAGAGCCACAAAAGAGGAAAATTCAGGAGAATCCTTAAGATCCTAACCCTAATTTCACCTCGAATGAAGCAGAAAAGAAGTGGAAAGAGGGGAGAAAGATAGATCAAAGAAAAGATCAATTAAAGGAATTCAAGATGACCCTAAATGACTTACTCTGAGGGATAAACACTCTTAACATGGAAGTGCTTCCATTTTAAGATGATATATTAAGCCCCCACTTTAGCAAGAGTATGGACTCAATGCAAACTCTTGGTAAAGGAGAAGAAAGAGGAGATCCAAGTGGATTCACAAAGAGATAAAATAACACTTACCTAAGGACACAAGCCCCTAGAATAAGGATTCTAACTCAACATACATGCATGAGGGTTTGAAATAAGAAAACCAAAAGAAGGGTTAGTACTAAATAACGCAAATCAATTAGCATAAGAAACCTCACTAAGAAATATTCCTCAAACTAATATCATATTTGGAAAGCTATAATAATAGCATAAATGATTACATAGGAAAGAAAAGAGAAATACTATAAATAACATAGCTTCATGATCTCTTCCTACTAGCATGAAAGAAAAAATAGAGAAAGGAGAAAGTGATTACCTCGCCTAGTAACATGCCCACCTTACTGTGAATCACCTTGGAGGGAGAGGCCAACAGGTTCACCCATAAACTATGCTTGCAATTGTAATGCATCTTCTAACGGCTTCTAGAATACCCATAGTTCCACCTTCTTGTATCGCTATGAATATAAAATGCATGTCTCCTTAGGATTTAGCAACTTATGTGTGTTACCATCGGAAGATTTAGCATATAGGTGCATGTCATTTTAGGCTTTAGCAACTTATGTGAATTACCTTCCAAGATTTAGCATATTGAAAATTTGAAATACGTGTCCGTTCAAGATTTAGCAACTTATATTTGTTACCTTTAGAGGATTTAGCATATTGAATTTTTTTTAAAAATGCGCATCTCTTTAGGATTTAGCAACATATGTGCATTACCTTCCAAGATTTAACATGCTTCAAAACAAAAGGTTAGAACAAAAATACAAAATATAGAATGAGGGAAGCAGTATATATGCCCCCCTCCTTAATATGGAAAAAACATACTATTTTGACATCTTAAGGAAAGAAAAGAACAAGGATAAAGCCCTCTTTAGCATCAAGACAATATCCATAGACAACACCCAGTCCAAACCAAGAAGGTCACAGCTCCTATGAGGCCATGGAAGGGACGAAAGCAAAGAGATATCATGCAAGAAGTGAAAAAGTAACCCTTGTGAGGGATAGCACACTGTTCAATTTCCAGTGTGAGAGATATATATCAACCATGGAAATCCAATGTCAAACAATGAAATCAGCTGACCAAGGAAAAAGATCCTTAATGCAAACCAAAATGTTCATGTATAAATGGATATCATATTATAGATAGATTCTGCTTAACCAAGGAAAGAGGTGAATCCCAGAAAGAAAGAAATGAAGGAGATGACATACTTGCCCCCTAAGTGTAGGAACAAAACATGAAAGGGGACCTATTATATCACTCACAACACTATGCAAGACAATGAGCCCCCAAGAATTAGGCTAACATTGTTTAGATAATGTGGAGTTCTATAATAGGAACATAAATGTTATTTAGAGAAAATGGGATTGAAATACAACTCATTGCCACATGATATATAAATAACATTACTATCAATGAGTTGCCTAATCTTATAATGTAAAGCTTGACATTTATAGTAGAGTGATCATGAAATCTATGATATAAACAAAAAGGAAGACTCTTCAAGTATGGACTATGTTTCTTTTTACTTTTAGGTCTAGTAATCATCTTAGCACGGAGGAGTTTAGGCAAAAGAACTTCTTGGTCAAATTCCTTCATAGGTTCATCATGTTTTGAAGTGTTGTTCGAGATGTTGTTAACATTTATTTGTTTTCGAGGATTAAATCCCAATCTATAAGAATGCTCATGCCCATTAGTGTGTAAGGGAATTTGAATTCCTTGTTTATGCTTACCACATCCTTGAACATTAAATTCTTGTTTAACTAGGAAATGATAACCAAGACCATAACAGGAAACCATATCGAAAGGAGTCAATGGAACCTCAGTAGTCACAATATCATCCTTGGAAGATTTGATGTATTCATTGTGGGTAGAAGCAGTGAAAAATTTATTATGAAGAGTATTAGAAGTAGAAGTAAAAATTCATTGTTCAAACTCTCTTTATTGCTTCATAAAATCAAGATCATTAATCTTATACTCTCCAATAAAGGTAGGAGTAATATCCAAGGTTCCCCAATCATCACCAGGAATAGCATTAAAGGGAGAAGGATTATTATTAGGAGTGGGAGTAATGTGGGTTTGAATATTCAAAAAAGGATTAGGCACATCATCTGCATGAAGTGTATACATCACGTTGTCATGTATAAACTTGACTTTACGATGAAGGGTGGAAGGAATGGCATGCATCTCATGCAACCAATGTCTACCCAAAAGAAGGTTATAATTGAGAGGTCTAGGCATAACATGAATAGGTGTATTTAGGATAATTGGTCCTACTTTGATAGGTAAGGTAATGATGCCTAAAGTGTTCTTGGCAATGTTATCAAAGTCATGTATAGGAACAATGTCAGGTTAAATAGTTGAAAGATTGGCATTAATCACTTTGAGCATGTCCATGCTACAAGTATTAATCCCAAATCCATTATCAATCAAGGTCCTATGAATGATATTTTTATTGATAGAAACAACAACCATAAGAGCATCATATTGATTTTGAACTTCTTTAGAAGGTAAATCCTTTTTAGTAAATACAATATCAGGAGGACTCGGGGTAGCATGCATGCATTGTAAGAAGTTATTGATTTTCTCTTGATTAGGAGTTGGAGTGGGAAGAGTTTCTAGAGCTTTTTGCAAGGCTTCATAGTAGGTAGGTGAAGTTTGAAGAAGCTCCCATAAAGAAATTTTGGCAGGAGTATTTTGCAATTGATTTATCAAATCATACTCCTTGCTAGGAAGATGGGGTGGAGGAGGAAGAATAGGTTGAGAAGGTGGAAAAGAAGTTGAAACCACCGGATTAGGTTGAGGATTATTCCTTGTATGATATGTGTGAGCTATAGAATCTTGATTATTGAAAGACTCCATAGGTTTACCTTTGATAGTAAGATGAGGACAACCTTTGACATTTAACAAGGGTTTAGGAGAAACCATATTAGTTGTCTCAACACTAAAAATAGATTCACTAAACGGAATAAAAGAGGACATCCTTGGAGAAGATGAGGTAAGATCTTGATTCTCCATAGAATCATTACTAAAAGGGAGAGCATTAAGGGAATTCATATCATTCTCCACTAATGCCTCATCACTAGAAGGAATCTTAAATGGAAGTAAAGAATCTATAATATCATCTCCATTATTTGATGTTATTTAGTGTTTTGAAATGTTGACTATGGTTATCAAATGGAAAAAATAGAAAAAAAAAATTAACACGAAAATAATTTACAAAACTGAACCAATGGCATGTTTACAACAAAGAAATATAATGATAATATTATGTGGAAAATTCTATTGTGGTTAATACACGCCAAAGGACCAGTTGTATGAAATTGCCAATCAAATAGCATTTCACTATTGTATGAGTGGATTGTGTAGCAACAATTAACATTAAACAAGGAGAAAACTCCTCAACACATCTTAGAAACCATTGAATTCAATAATAAATGAAACCTAACACCAACACTATTCCTTCCATTCACTTCTACCAAGAATTCCAACACAAGAAAAAGCTATTCCAAACTTCAAGTAAAATAAGAAATATGCTATATCAAATCATCCATATTTATAGTAACCATTCAAAGGATCATTTTGTCAATGAACCCTCTAACTGTACCCCTGCGGAAGAGAAAGGAAACCTCAAAATAGAGAAAGGAAACTTAGTAAAACTAGTCTATGCCACTGTTTGTGAGGGTACAATCATGATAAGTGCCTCTTAAACCTCTCCAAACATGTAAGAATGTCTTTAAATACTTTATTGTTCTCTTCTAAACATTAATGCATGGACAGTCAAACCAGTAGTCTCCAAAGCATTCAATAAGTGAATATGAATGTTTGAAAACTTTCCTCTCAACTTCCCCAACCACTCCTAATTAGTTAGAGGGATTAGTTGAGTGTTTAGACACTAAAACTTCTTAAACATACTTTATCTGATATGACGAATTGTAATATCAACAAACATGCATCCAAACATTTCAAAATAGTGAATCGATATCCTTGAGTACAAGCACCAATAACATCAAATAATGGAGATAAATCATAGGCAAGGGAATGAAACCAGTAGAATGCAGTCATTTCAGTGAGCATTCATGATCAAATAAAATGTAATGCATTTGAAATTTATGGTTGAATATGATGCGAGAGGCTCAAAAGACATTTCCCATCAAAGATACCAATCAAAGATGAAGAAATCGCATACCTTCTCTCGCACTTAGCTTGCACAAAGGAAGATTTGATAGCCAAATCTTCCTTGTACCACACGAAGAACATGCCATTGGTTCAGTTTTGCATGTTATCATCATATTAGATAAAGTATGTTTAGGAATTGTTAGTAAGGATAGGAATAGTGGAGATTGTAGAAATATCCTTCTAACCAATTAGGAGTGGTTGGGGAAGTTGATAGGAAAGTTTTCAAACATTCATATTCACTTATTGAATGCTTTGGAGACTACTGGTTTGACTATCCATGCATTACTAGTGACTGAGATTCATTAAAGGATACAAAACCCTTCATTTTGGGTTATTGTGTGTTGATTCATCTGCTTTAGCCAGCAAGATCAAGAAGATGGGGCAGGAGGACATTATGGTAGAAGAAGTATTTAAAGATATTTACATGTCCCCTATCCGTGAAATAAAAACTATAGGTGATGAAGACCATGTTGAGGATGAGGGGGGTCTTAATCAGGGAGGGGAAACAAGAAGCAATAGAAAAGTTTCCAGTAGTTTGGAACAACATTTCAGAATCCATGAATGGTATGGGTAAGGTGACCCTCATTCTTGGCCGTGACTTCAATGAAACATTGGATATGGATGATAAGAAGAAGGATCACTTGTTGATAGTGTTCCTTTAATGAAGGGGGATTGTGAAAGACTTGTTATCATTGTATTATGTATTTCCAATATGTTTGGATGTAGGGCAGACCAAGAGAATGAAGGATCACTCACTAATTACATGATAATCTAGTTTTGAAGGGTCACTGGTTTAGGGGACAGTCAAGGTCTGGATGTTTATAATGTTCATTGAGGAAAGGATGATTTTAAAAGACTTGTTATCATTGTATTATGTCTTTCCAATATATCTGGATGCAGGGAAGACCAAGAGAATGAAGGATCACTCACTGGTTGCATGATAACCAAGTTTTGAAGGGTCACTGGTTGAGGGGATAGTCAAGGTCTAGATGTTGATAGTGTTCCTTACAAGAAGGGTGATTGTGAAAGACTTTTTATCATTGTATTTTATATTTCCAATATGTTTGGATGCAGGGTAGACCAGGACAATGAAGGATCACTCACTGATTGCATGATAACCCACTTTTGAAGGGTCACTAGTTGAGGGGATAGTCAAGGTCTGGATGTTGATAGTGTTTTTTGAGGGAAGGGGGATTGTAAAAGACTTTTTATTATTGTATTGTGTATTCCCAATATGTTTGGATGCAGGGAAGAATAGGAGAATGAAGGATCACTCACTGATTGCATGATAACCTGGTTTTGAAGGGTCACTTGTTGAGGGGACAGTCAAGGTCTAGATGTTGATAGTGTTCCTTGAGGGAAGGGGGATTTTGAAAGACTTGTTATCATTGTGTTTTGTATTTCCAATATATTTGGATCTAGGGAAGACCAGGAAAATGAAAAATCACTCATTGATTACATGATAACCTAGTTTTGAAGGGTCACTAGTTGAGGGGATAGTCAAGGTCCAGATGTTGATAGTGTTACTTGAGGGAAGGGGGATTGTAAAAGACTTGTTATCATTGTATTGTGTATTTCCAATATGTTTGGATATAGGGTAGAATAGGAGAATGAAGGATCACTCACTGATTGCATGAAAACCCAATTTTGAAGGTCACTGGTCGAGGGGACAGTCAAGGTCTAGATGTTGATAGTGTTCCTTGGGGGAAGGGGGATTTTGAAAGACTTTTTATCATTGTATTGTGTATCTCCAATATTTTTGGATGTAGGGTAGACCAATAGAATGAAGGATCACTCACTAATTGCATGATAACCCAGTTTTGAAGGGACACTAGTTGAGGGGATAGTCAAGGTCTGGATGTTGATAGTGTTCCTTGAGGGATGGGGGATTTTGAAAGACTTTTTATCATTGTATTGTGTATTTCCAATATGTTTGGATGTAGGGAAGACCAGCAGAATGAAGGATCACTCACTGATTACATGATAACCTGGTTTTGAAGGGTCACTAGTTGAGGGGAAAGTCAAGGTCTTGATGTTGATAGTGTTCCTTGAAGGAAGGGGGATTGTGAAAGGCTTTCTATCATTTTATTGTGTATTTCCAATATGTTTGGATGTAGGGAAAACTAGGAGAATGAAGGATCACTCACTAATTGCATGATAACCTAGTTTTGAAGGGTCACTAGTTGAGGTGATAGTCAAGGTCCAAATGAATGGACCATTCGAGGACCCAATTTCTTTGTATTAATTTCTATACAAATTAGATGCATGGATTTCTTGTGAATTATCAGCTACTATGCATCCTACAACTACATCCATAAATCTCCATATAGCTCTCTAGGGTTGTATTGTGACCGAATCACCACACCTCCCATCTATGATGGGACCCCTATTTTCCCTTTTCCCATTTGGCCCTATCTGCAACAGTCTCAGAAGGCATTGCATCCAAGTAAATAGAGAAAAAGAATAGAGGAATAGTCATGCCCAATGCGATGAGGAAGGAATTTGATGCATGCCTCAAGATGCGCTCATCAATAACAAGTGACTAGTTCAAGAAAAGAATATCCATGGTAGAAGCCAAGAGAATGTGTGGCAAGTCAAAACAGTGAAGAAGAGTGAGAGAAATGAAAATTTGGGACCCCATGCAATATGCGCTCATAGCACAAAATAGGAGCAGTGAAGAAGTGTAAGAGAAATAAAAATTTAGGACCCCATGAAGATGCGCTCATGGTGCAAAACGGAGGTAGTAAAGGAATGTGAGAGAAAGGAAAATCAGGGACCCCATCCAATATGCACTCATTGCACAAAATGAAGGTAGTGAAGAAATTTCCATAATGAACAAATCCTAGACCCCACCTAATATGGACTCAGAGCACATTCCAAAGATAGTCATGGAATCCTCCAAAGGGAAAAATCCCCATATCATGGTAATATGCACTCCCAACACAAAATGGAAGCACTCATGGATTGTCCAAAATAAAGAAATCCACAACTCATCTTAAAGTGCGCTCATTGCACAAAATGAGGGTAACCACAGAATCCTCCAAAATAAAAATCTTGAACCCCACACAATCTGCACCCGAAGCGTAAAATTGATGTATTCAAAGAGAATGGAGAAAATGGAAAATCCTTGAATCAAGTCAACGATCGCTCAAAATGCAAATTTTATGAAGTTGTGGATTCCAGATCATCAAAATTTTGAGAATTGTGAAGAATCTGAAAAAATATCTTAAAAATCTCAAAGCATGAATTTTTGAAATTTGGGGAAAAAGAAAGAAAATTTTGATTTTGGGATTTAAAATTTTAATTTTAATTGAATATTGATTTTTTATTAATGTTTAATTAAAACACAAAAAAAAAAAAAAAATATGGAAAATTTTGAGGAATGGGAAAACTTCTTCATGAAGACAAAGTGCTCAAATTAGCAGATTCTAAAAAGTGAGGAAAAATATAGACAAGCAACAAAGAATCTTTTCAAAAATAGGGCAGCTACCTAATTTTAGCCTCCAGTCTTTAAAGCAGATTTTTGAGTTTTTGAGAGGCTATAAGAGAAGGCTCTGTTCATTTCATTATCACACAAATCGAGAGAGCATTCTTGAGAAGAGAGAAAAGGATTATTTCTTGGGAAGAGTGGAGTTTATTTTCATGGAAGGGCGATTTATTTTCAATAAGTGGGAAGGATTGTGCAAATTCTCAGGAGAAAGAAATTTCCTATTCCAAGGAAAAATCAAGATACTTCCAACTTTCTGAAATCTTCTTTTCTAGAGAAATTATTTTAGTTTATGTTTTCTTGCATTCTCTTATGTCTATTTCTTTTTTATTTTGCAGGAGAAGGAGATGGCAGAACCTAGAGGAACAAACATGACCAGGAGGCAGCTAATAAAGAATGAGCAAAGTAGATTTTATCCAGAGTCTAGGATCATGTCAAAATGGTCAGAAGTTAGTGATACCAACCTTGGAGGACTAGACCTGAATGAATTCCATAAGAGGATGTTTGGTTGTAAAGAACATCATCCGACACACCTAGCCAGTCAAATTATGAATAGTGGCATGGTGGCTATAGATGGATTCCCTCCTACCTTCCAGCATCCTGAATTGATCATGGAAACTTGCTTGCAAAGCTTTCTCCACTAGCAATTTTAGAAGCCTTCGAAATTCCTTCCTCTCAGAGATTGGTGATGAAAAGTAAGGACCAAGCAGAGAGAGTATTCACTATCAAAGTCTAGTATTGTGAAGAGATCATCAATAACAAGTGGCTGAGAAAGAATAGATCTCAATTTTCCAAGCTACCGATAAAGCTAGTATGTATTGATTTCCAACGTGAGTATAGTGATATGATAATGATGTTGAGTAGGATTTTTGGCCTACCTCAGTCTTATCTCTTTGAGAGTTGGATGTGGTACTTTATGGACTAGGTAGTGGAAGAGCATAATCATGTGGACTAGGCAGGGTTGATCAGTGACAACCTATGTGAGTAGCTATAAAGCTTGGAGCAAACAAATAAATTCTACACAAGTTCGTACCTCATCTACGTGCTTGCATGGGTAATAAGATATGAAGGACTGAGATGCAAGGGAGAAATTGGGAGTGGAACTCAATGGTTGAAAGTATATGATTTTTATCCTTAGGTGCATCTGCATGCAATTGATGATTATGTCCAAGTCAGTGACGCATTTACAATGCGTATTGTGAAAACTTTACAAAAGAAGGTGCATGTGAGACTACCAGAGGAAGCCATAAAATTGGTGGAAGAATATGGGGCATGGTTTATTCAGTTTCCTACTTTTTCCTAAATCAGGCTTCAAGGATTCTCAAGGCAACCATACAAGCTTTCTAGGTATCCAACAGATAAAATGGTCCTGCTAGAGATCACCCGATAGCTGACCATCTACAAGATTCAGAAAGGAAAGAAGAAATTGGGACTTGATTTTCCAATTTCCATAGGCAAGGATGAAGTTGAATAATGTCCATGTCTGAAAGTAGCTGAGAGGTCCCATGAGGAATTGTCATTCTTTCATCTTCCTCTATACACATAAAGGCTAAACTTTGATCCTTACAACAAGATACAGTCAGTGGCGGGGATCAAATATCATCATATGCCACACCTTGAGGAATTTTGGGCAAATGTTGTAGATGAGCACAAAGTGAAGAAAAGAATGCATTCTAAATTGTCATTGAATCTGATCAGAGTGTGCAAGACTTTTCATATTCTTGACAAAATGGAGGAAGGATTAAATGTGGTATAGAAAGAAAACTACCCTGAAAAGAGAGAAATTAGTGCCTATGATTGGTCAAGGAAAGAAGTTCTAGACCTTAACACTTTGTCTACACCAGTCATGGATTTCACAAGGTACTGGATTGTGATGCAATTGAGTTAGGTAGTCATACCAAAGGAACAATGGACATACTAGCTGATGGGTCATCAAGCACTGAGGGATGAAAGGCCGAGGCAACTGCAAGGAAGAGTAATGGAAGAGGGACAAATTCCATTAGGTAGTAAAGAACTTAGAAAAGATAAGGGTTTTTCTCAGGAAGTACATAAAAAAAGGAAGTTGGACCTCCATAATGAATAGCCACAATAGAAAAGGTGGATGTCTATAGATGTGCCATCCTCACCTAGTCGGACTCCTAGTGTGCAAGAGATAGGAACTTTCACCAGGGAGGAAATAGATATCACCAAAAGAATGATAGAGCAGGACCACGTAAATAGGTCAGTTCAAGATAGGCTGAGTATCAATGCTAATGAAGGGTTTCCACAAAGAAGGGAAAGAGATCAAGATATCACCATTGAGGAGAGTCTTGGTACACTGCTAGAAAGAGAAATGATGGAAGAGGAGGTTCGAGAAATAGTGATAGAAGTTCCTATCGTAGAAGAAAGATCTCCTACAATGGAAGCTGTAGCGCCTATGGAAATGAAAAAAAGTCAAAGGGCTAAGGAATAAATTGATATTAGGATAGTCCAAGGATAGGAACAATTGGAAATGCAAAAATATCAGGACACAGAAGTTCTAGAATGGTTGAGACAGAGGATTCAAACGAGCCAAGAAAAGGAGATTGACCCAGCAGCTGAATTGAAGGAAATCCTAGATCGAGTCAATCGATCAGATGAAAAGAGAAAGGCAAAGAGGTTCACAAAGATTATTCAAGGAGAATATGGATCTAGGATCCTGTAGGTTGCAACACCAATGGTAGATAAAGAAAAAGATCAGATCGCTCCTGAAAAATACAATGTAACTGAAGTTGACTTAGGTCATGCATCTAGGACACAAGTCATAGAGGATTTCAATGACTCCACATAGGCTATGAAAGACAAAATGAAGAATCTTGAGGAGAAGAATTAGAGGCAAAAAGGTGAAATTAAAGCCCTATGTGATTACATAAGAAGCCTGTCACATCCAGTCAGTGAGAAAGATCCATCATTCATTCCTCTAGTTGTCCCTATGGAGTTTGTTGAAGGAATAGATAGAATTAGGTGGATTGCACAAGGAGTAGAGGTTTGAATGGATGGCATCTAGAATGAGGCCTAAAAACATGCTGAGGATTTGGTAAAGATACATAACAAAGTACGTGCCATTCTTTCTTGAATTCAGTGTATGGAGGGATCTTGGGAGGATGAACACATCTATAGGGATGAGGTAATCATAGAGTTGTACGAACTGATGGAGACACCTAGTGATAAACTGATTAATGGTAGGGTTTTTATAGAGGGTGAAGCATATGACTTTTCTAGATGGTATGGAGCAGTGGTGTTGGCCAAGGAAATGTTTGAGTATTTCATTAAGGAATCCACTTGACTGAAGGAAGTGGCTGATAATATCCAGCAGGAAGTTTCCAACAATGTTGCCTCACTTTTATCACAAAGGCTCACTAAAGAAGAGATAACTCTCAGGAACCTGAAGAGAAAGTTGGAGGAGTCCTTTCAATTGATCTTTTTCATGAGGGATGATTAAGAGAACCTTTCCATATTCTCAAATGATATGTATTCCAATGAGGACTTGGTACCAAATTGGGATGATAGTTTGAAGAAGTCCAAGAAAGCAATGGTCACCTTGGAATTCAAGCAGGAATCGACACCCAACATTAGCATGGAAGAATTGGAAGTAGTGCTAGATAGATTCTAGGCATTCAAGTAGAGAGGTTAAAGATAGGACAATAGGCACATTTAATGCATAGTGGGAGCATGTAGTGGTCATTTATTGCACCCCACCTTTCTTCTCAGTGTGCATGCATATTGGGCATTTATTACCCACTACGGTAGTGGATTCTTTTTGCATTGATGTAGATTCCTTTTCTCATCCCTAACCCTAATTAGGGCTGAGTTGGGAGGATCTAGGCCATCGATTATTGTTTTGATTTTGGTCTTTCATTGTTTTGAGGACCTATATAAAGGCCTCTTCGTCTCATTTGTAAGGGAGTGAATTCTGAGATTGTTGCTTATGAGCTATTGAGACAATAGAATTTTCATTGAAGTGTGGTGATCATTTGATGTGTTTTAATGCTTTCTTGGTTTCATTATTCTCTCAATTAGATTACATTTAGTAGATGAAGTGTTGTGATTATTTTTGGAGGATATAATGATGTTTTGATGAGTTTCTTTGGTTCATAGTTTTGATGTTTTAGTGATTCTAAAGAGTTGTGAAAAGTTATCCTGAACCCCTATCTATGTCCTTAAACTCAAACATTCGTACAAACCCTTGAAGATTGCATCGATCTACATGTAGTTGTAGCTTAACTTGGCAAAGTGAGACTTGGTAAATTAAGAAACTCATCCATCAAAATACTTTCCTTGGCTATCATTACCCTTAGGATTAGATTAGGATCTCTAAACCCTGAACCTTCTTCATTTCTGCATATCCAATGAAAACCCCAAAAAATAGTACTTAATTAAAAAATATTATGATAGTACACATATTCATCATGACATAAAGGATTGAAAATGTAAGGCCCCTTGTGATCATCAGAAAATTACATCAACACCAAGCATATCCACGATTTGAGAAACCTTGGAGTTATCGTATGATCTTTTTGCAATCTTAGCATATGCAATACTTTGTTCAAGAGCGGATAGGATATTTTGTTATTTTTTTATATTGTTTGGTGAGTCATAAAACACACATCAATAGAAACATGTGCTAGAAGGAGGGCCTATAGTGCAAGGTATAATTTTTTTTGCATGTCATGAATTGATATGGTGCTTCCACATAGAGACATCATACTAGTTTTACAGCCTAATCTTGGATTTGGAGACGACCAAGAAGACATCATCGCAGGATTGAACTCAATCACCTGGAAAGTTAAGAGAAGTGTACATGAATATATAGGAGTGAGCTTTGTGTTAGAAGAAGAAGAGGAGAAGGCTCAAAGAATTGAAGCAGTTGTTCAAAGAGCATTGGTCATTTAGAGAAATCAACAACTTCCAACACCTGTAAGAAGGAATTAAAGTAGATTTCACATACTGGAGCACATTAATTCATTCTCGCCTGAGGTACACCGAAGAATCTTGAGATCCACTCCAAGAGAAAAAGAACTAGAAGAACAAAATTTTGATCCAAAGCCTAAGCAAGGAAAGAAAGAAGCATCTACAAGTCAGAACTCACCAAGTGTAGCTGATCTTATGAGACAATTTCAAACTCCACCTCAACAATGAAATCAAACACAAGGGACCACTCAAGGATTTCAACAAGGAGGTACATCAATTCAGTAGTTGATAGTACAAATACCTATACAAGTCAATATACCTCTAGCTACCCAACAACAAGTTCCAGTGATGGCACATCAATGGCTCCCTCAGAATGTATCACCTCTTGCAACATTTGCTGCCTACAATCATATGCCAAAGAATCCTGAGCATTTCTACTCTAATTTCTTTGTGAATGACATCAACTGCACTACTAATGAACATGTGAAGATTTCTGAAGATGCTCTACAAAAAAAAAATATGCAAGATGAAGATGTGGCATGCCAATTGTTCCCATATTCACTGGGGAGGAAGCATTTTATTGGTATATTAATTTACCCATAAATTCAATCCAAACATGGCAAGATTTGAAGGATGCATTCTTGGGGAAGTTCAGATTGCCTATCACCCCTGTTGAATTGTGTAGGCAATTCATCGAGATAAGAAGACAAGAACATGAACCTATTGGGGCATTCAGCAACAAATTTCAAAGGGCCTATTCATAGTTGCATGATCCTTTCCACATAAATGCTGATGCCGCAAGGCCTATTTACTATGTATCCTTGGATTGTTTCACTTCCATGTTCATCCAGAAGACCCATCCGGCCCTTGCCAATTTAATCCAAGCATATGCTAAACTCGAGAAGATCAGTTTGCAGTCACCAGCAACTGTTGTTGGAGCACCTACTTATTTTTGGAATGCTAATACATTGGATCAAGGGATGTTGAGCCATGCTCCTACTTTTAATCTGATTCTTTCTCCTTCTAATCAGCTAGTGCCACATTCGGGAGCCCTGATATCTCACGCAGCGTCCACACAACCAGTCTATCTTTAGAATATGACTACTTCCACAAGGACTCAAGAAGAATAGGATGAAATGAAAGACTTAATAGAACAAGTCAAGAAGTTATCTACTGAGGTTACTTGCCTCAGAAATCAGAACAATCAATTACAAAATTCTCAAAGGAATTATCAGTCACATCAAGGAAATAACCAAGGGTATCAAGGAAATCCTCTGGCTCACCATGAGAATCATCAAGATAACAATCAAGGATACCAAAACAATAACCAAGGTTATCAAGAAAGTAATTATGGGTATCGAAACAAAAATCAAGGATACCATAAGAGATCATGGAATACAAATCCAAACAATGGCAGAGTTCCTTCACCATTGGACAATCCACCAGCTTCTGAAAGCTGACCTGCTAACAAAGTTTTCCTAGCAGATGTAGCATTGTCTAGATGGTGTAGACTGCATGAGACTAATCAACATTCTGAGTTACAATGCCAAGAGTTTTAGAGAGTAGCTGATATCTTCAAAGGAGAAGTAAGAAACACTACTACACTTGAAAATCCTCCCCAGATAGGCTATGAGATAGTGTCTACTCCCAGCTATGACTGAGCATTGGTCTTTGATGATTTCAAGTTTCCACCTCTAAATTTTCAGGATTATATGCCTATACAAACTAATAAAAAATTCTCGTTTGCATCAACAAATGGTCCCGTGGAGGCACCACAATATCAAGTTCCACTAGAGAATCAACCTCCACTTGTTTCCCAAAATGAACCACTATAGAGGGATAGATTTATTTTACCTCCACTTTACAATAGTGTCCTAGTGGAAGGAGTAAGTGAAGTTCAAGCTTTTCAAAAAATATCTGGGAAAGCTCCATTGAGGACTTATCGTTGGAATTATAGAAATCCTGAGCCATTGACAACATCAACTCCTCCAAATAACTTTACAACTCCTCCACATCCCAATGCCAGTAATACTCCAAGTCCTCTCAGGGATTCATCTGAGTATCAACAGCCGAGTAGTACAAAAGAAGAAAGAGGTTAGTCTATTTTTACCAATGCTCCACAAAATTAGAAAGGGAAACTTGTGATGCATTCTAGTATACAAAATGGAGGACAAAATAAAAATCAAGAAAAAGGGAAGAAAGAAAATCCGCCTAGGGAGGAATTCAAGAGGTTGAGTTCTTGCGTACTAGAGGAATTCAAGAAGTTAAAAGTAAGTTTACCATTGTATGAACTAATGAAAATTCCTGAGATAAGGGACACATTGTTGGGAAGTTTGAATGATGCACCTCCAAAAATCATCTCACAGAATGCTTCATACCCACCCAAAGGTCCCCCTAGCAATCCTCAATCTGGTTTTGCACAAAATACAAATGTTGTTGAAAATGCACAAAGTTCAAGCTTCATTGGGGTGGTGTAGAACTTTTTTGAGGAAGGAATCTTATGAAATGATCCTTCATTTCAAGGAGAAGAAAAAATTAGAGATCCTACTAATCTCTTAGAACAAGTGAAAAGTGCTATTCAAAATGAGAGCAACACCTGATAGAATGTGAATAATGAGGAATTCAACCTTAGAGCACAAAAACCTGTGGTTTTCTACCAAGGAAAAGAAGAGTCTGCCCCTTTCCTTGTGTCAATCCGAAATTTTGGAAAAATGTTACACAACTATCTAATTGACTCTGGAGCATCAAGTAATGTAATTCCCCTTGATATATGTAGAAAATTGGGATTAGTCTCATTGCAAATAGATAAGAAGGTGACTCAATTAGATAAAATAGAAGTTCCAGTTGTAGGAAAACTAAATAATATTCATATACAATTGGCTTCAGATCCATGAGTTCAAAGTTGTATCAACATATCAGTCGTGGACATTCCAAAAGGGTATGGAATGCTTTTTAGTAGAGAATGGGTAAGGAAATTGAATGGATATATAGCGACTAATTTTTCACACGTGGCTCCCATGGAGAGAAATCCCATATCAGATAAAGATAGAGAGCATGCCAAGGCTCCGATTGTTGATAACTAAATATGGAGAAGATAATGAGATCCTGTTCATGGAAATAAGTTTGGGCTCTTATGCACCTAAGACTAGGGAAATTTTGATGTTACAAGGTTACAACCAAGTAGGATGCTGAGACATGATGCCCAAGTTTGTAGAGGTGCCAACTGATAATAATTCAAAACCATCAATGACAGAAGGAATGTTTGAAAATTTCAAGAATTTTGTCTTGAAAAGTGTTAAACAAGAAGTTGTTCTGGGGAAAGATGCTCGCATTCAAAATTTGTTACTTCCTAATTGGTGCATAATACATAATGATTTTCATTCTGAAATATCATACACAATGTGCAAAGCTGCAGTTGCACAAGTTTCAAAGATGGTCCCACAAGTATCGATAGCACAAAATTTTGAAAAGGTTGTCAATGTGGAATATCCAAGTCAAGTAGCTATTGGAATTTGCAATTGAAACGATTGTTGTATTGTCATTGATGTCAAAACCTTACCTGGTAAGACTGTTGCTACTTAGGAAAGTACTATATCTACTGTATTGTAGTGAAGGATTGGGGCAAGGTTGGTAACAATAGCACCTAAGGAAAGGTTGAGTTATCTTGATACTACAAGGTGTACTTGACTATGTTGCACAATGATGAGACAATATATTGTTTATCTTAGTAAGATTGAAGACTAAACTAGTAGGCTTAACCAAGCAAAAATGGATAAATCATGTTTAAGCTGAGTAATGTTAGTGTCGACCGAGTTAGTGTATGCCGAGCAAAAATCTAGTGTCGACCAAACATCAGTAAATTATCAAGGAAGACATTGTAAGCCAGGGAAATTTTTCTAGTAATGATCGAGCATTCTACATGAAGACCGAGTGGATGATCACAGTATTGACCGAGCATCAACATTTTTATATTTGAAGAGAATTCAGATTTGGAGCCAACATTATTGAATTCTTGGATTATGTAAAATGTGTTGACTTTATTTATTGATTATTTGAAAGCATTAAATGCACTGTAAAATGTTTTATGTAAACCTTTTTGAGATTTGAGATGTTTCTATAAAAGGAGCTAAAGAACATAATGTGGGTAGATTCAATGAATCTGACCTAACCCTAAGATCTACAAATAAGATTGAGCAGAAAAAGATGAGTTAACCTAATTGAGGAAAGTATTAAGGGAACCTAAGCATTGAATATGCAAGGTAGATGCATGGGGTGAAAATGAAATGCTGGAAGATAAGTTTTATTGACTGTATAAGTAGAAAAGGCTGAAGGAGAAGTGTGGTGATTGTTTGGAGAAAATTTTTGAGTAGATCAGAGATGGAGATGGCAAAGTTTTAAAGTTAGTAAACTAGCATTTGTGTATGGAATTGGATCTGATATTTGCAAAGTGAGTTGTATATTTTTTAGATCAATACTGCTGCTACTTTCTAACCATTATAATAGTCAAAATCTTTTTAACAAAGGTTGACCTAATAGTCATATGTTAAATCCTTTGAACAAGGTTTCATTCTAATGGAGTGTATGTAAGTCCTATAACAAGGCTCACTTTTGACAGGGTGATTGAAATTCTTTAACCGGGCCACACCTAACAGTGTGTATTGTAACCTTTGACTGGGTTTTCTTTTAACTGAGCTCACTTTAAGAGAGTGAAAATAATACTAACATGTTACAAAGTGGTTTTTCCCGCATTGGGTTTCCATTATAAATCCTGGCTTCAACACTTGTGTGAATGTTTTGGTTTGAACATTTCTATATTTTGCAAGTTAGATACAGTTGGGTAGTGGACTACAATGTTATATGTTTCTATTATTGAATCAGTGATGACCGAGTTTGTTTTGGTTTTTTGATTTGATTTAAAGTAAAGTTTTTAAGTTTTTCTTATACATCAGGACTTGAGAACAACTGATTCACCCCCCTCCCCTCTCTTTTGTTCTAAATCATATTAACAATTGGCATCAGAGCTATGTTACATATTGGTGTTTACAAAAATCAAGTTTAAAGGGACTTGGAGAAAATGATCAGGATGTATAAGAAGGAGGTACTAAAGCTAAATAAGGAGAACTTCCCTACATGGAAGAGCTTGATGAAGTTTCATCTAGCTGGTATTAGTGATTTTGCAAAGTACTACATTGAGAATGACTATGTCTCACCTATTGCACCTTTGATTGCTGAAGAAATGAGAGATAAGCAAGAACACAATTAGGCAATGCTGGAAATTGCATCTACCCTAAGCTATCCAAAATTTGAGGACATTAAGGACTGTACAACTGTAAAGGAGATGTGGGACACTCTTGCAAAGATCTATGGTGGTGACTTGTATGTACTGAAAGCTAAGGCTGAGAGTCTCAGAGGTAAGTTTGATGAGATGAGAATGGAAGAAGGTGAAAACATTACACAATATTGTGGTAGAATAAAAGAAGTTGAAAATGTTATTAGAGGAGAAAATGATGTTATTGATGATGAAACTATAATTGGAAAAGTGCTAAGAACTCTACATCCTATATATGCTATTAAGATCTTAGCTATTCAGCAATCTAGATGTAACTCTGCAAATGTGCTTACTTTTAAAGGTTTGATTGGCAAGCTGACTGCTTTTGAACTCTCTAACTATGATAATTTCACTGTTGGTAGTATTGGTAATGTTGAATCTACTTTCAAGTCACAATTAGTTTTGAACAAGCCTAAGAAACAAAAAGAATGATGCACCAGTGAAAGTGAAAGTGACAGTGACACTTTTGATGAAGAACTTGAAGATCTAGAAGCTCTTATGGCTAGAAGACTAAGAAGAGGAAAAGGAAAGTATAAAGGTAAACTCTATATTATATGTTTTGCATGTAATAAAGTCGGTCATATAGCTGCTAGATGTCCTGATAGGAAGGATAAAGATGTTGAAGGAAAAAATAAAACACAAAGACAGAAGAGATGACATAAGCTACTGAAGGAACAAAGACTACAAAGGAAAAGGTAA
The DNA here is from genome assembly GCA_027943335.1 of Chamaecyparis obtusa. NCBI lineage: Eukaryota > Viridiplantae > Streptophyta > Pinopsida > Cupressales > Cupressaceae > Chamaecyparis > Chamaecyparis obtusa. Next base: position 460,022 of record BSBK01005303.1, read on the forward strand.
GAAATCTTGTTACATTATTGAAGAAGGAACTGACACTGATAGTGATGATTTTGAAATTGAGGTAGTCTATGTTGCAATGAAAGATGAATCTGATGAGGATGAGAAAACTGCATTGATCTCCTATGTGAACAAGAATGATAAATGGATTATTGATAGTGGTTGTTCACATCACATGACTAGTGACAAAGATAAGTTTCAAACTTTATATCATTACAGAGGTAAAAGTGTAATATTTGGTAATGATGCACCATGTCCTATTAGAGGAAAAGGTTTGATTAAATTGACTGATAAGATATCTTGTGAAAATTCTTATTGGGTTGAAGGTCTTAATTACAATTTGTTAAGTGTTGCTTAGCTCAACAGAATTGGTTACCGAGTAGAATTTCATCACAAGAAAGCTAAAATATTTGATGCTATTGGAGAATTGATTGGAAGTGGAGAACAGACTAGAGGTAATTTGTTCTATCTTGACCTATCTAAAGAAACATGTATGATTGCACAACTTGATGATATTTGGTTATGGCATAAGAGGCTATGTCATGTTAACTTTGACAATTTGGTAGAAATAAGCAAGAAGAAGAAAGTAAGAGGTCTACCTAGACTGAAGAAACCTAAGAATGTTATGTGTAAGGAATGTCAGTTAGGGAAAATGACAAAGTCAAGTTTTTAGAGAAAATACTTTACATCTAAAAACATTTTAGATTTGGTTCATACTGACCTTTGTGGACCTATGGGTGTACAAAGTTACTGTGGTACTATATGCTTTATCTTATTTTTTGATGATCATACCTGGATGATGCGTGTAATGTTTCTAAAAGAAAAATCTGAAACTATTCAATTCTTTAAGTGGTATTTGGCTAAAGTTGAGAAGGAGATAGGTAGGAACCTGAAATGTTTTAGATCTGATCGAGGTGGAGAATTTACATCAAAATAATTGAATCTATTTTGCAATGAAAGAGGAATTAAAAGATAGATGTCTACACCTAGAACACCTCCATAGAATGGTATAGTAGAAAGAATAAATATATCTATCTTAGATTGTGCAAGAACATTGTTGATTGAAAAGAATGTGGTACAAAAATACTAGAAAGAAGCTATAAGCATTGTTGTCTACACTCTTAACTAGGTACAAATCTGACACCCTATGAATTATGGCATGGACAGGCACCAAGTGTTAAATACTTTAGAATCTTTGGAAGTAAGTGCTATATACTAGAAGACACTAGGAATGGAAAGTTTTATTCTAAAAGTGAGGAAGGCATATTCCTAGGGTATTCCACAAAAGGTAAGGCATATAAGTGTTTGAAATATAACACTAAAAAAATTGTGGAAAGTGTGAATGTAAAAATTGATGAGTATGTAGAAAGAAATGAAGCTGACAACAAAAGAGAACCAGAAGATTACAGATCTTTTGTGTATATTGAGGAGGAAGAAGAGGCAAGTAACAGACTTGCACTTGATGTCATGTCTCAGGTAAGCAATGTCGAGCGATAGATAGATGTTGCTGAGCATTAGGAAAATAGTGTCGAGAAAGAACAAGAACATGCCAAGTGACAAGATAATGCTGTCAATTATCAGGAAGAGGTTGTTGAGCATTCAGAAGATGAATCTGACAATCTTGTTGGGGAACCTAATGAAATAGAGGAGAAAAGAGCTAAACCTATTTTGGAAAAATATGTAAGAAGACATCACAAGCCTGAATAGATAATTGGAGACAAAAATACTGGAATTCAGACCAGAAGTAAGACTAAGGATCCAACATGCCTACTATGTGAGTTTGAACCCAATTCAACTAGAGAGGCATTGGAAAATGAAGACTAGATACAAGAAATGAATGAAGAGATTGACGAGATTGAGAAGAATGATACTTGGAGTCTAGTGCTGAGACTTGAAAATAAGAATGTTATAGGAACAAAGTGGGTATTTCAAAATAAGATGAATGAAAATGGTGAAATCGCTATGAACAAATCTAGGCTAGTATGCAAAGGATACATAGAAGAAGAAGGAATATATTATGGGGATACATTTTCCCCTATAGCTAGACTGGAAGGAGTAAGAACTCTACTTGCATGTGCTACTTATAAAGATTTCAAGTTATATCAAATGGATGTCAAGTCTGCATTTTTAAATGGTATACTAGAAGAAGAAGTTTACATAGAAAAGATAGAATGTTTTATTGATCCAAATAGAAGACACGTGTTATGCAAACTAAACAAAGCATTATATGGATTGAAACAAGCTCCAAGAGCATGGTATGAGAGGTTGCATAACTACCTGATGCAGATTGGATTTTTAAGAACAAATGACACAAGCAATCTGTACATGAAAGATGAAGAAGGGAAAGGTGTCTTGTTAGCAAAAAAATTTCTTGATGACATTATTTTTGGTGGACAAGAAGATTTGTGTAAAAGATTTTCAAATGAAATGAAAACTAAATTTGAAATGAGTATGTTTGGTGAGATCAAATTCTTTGTTGATTTAGAAGTATATCAGATGAAGAAAGGAATTTTCATTACATAGTCTAAGTATGTTAATGAAATACTGAAAAATTTTGGGATGGAAGATTCTAGACCAGTGAGTACTCCTATGGTTACTAGACAAAACTTATCTAAGAATGATGATGCTTCCGAAGTGAATCGGACTTTGTATAGATCCATGATTAGAAAACTACAACATGTTGTACATAGTAGACTAGATATTGCACTAGCTATTGAGATTGTGGCAATATTTTTTGCCAATCCTAAGGAAACACACATGATGGATGTGAAAAGAATTATGAGATATTTGAAAGGAACTGCTGACTATGGGCTATATTACAAGAAGGATAAAAATTTGAACTGAGAGTATATATTGATGCTAATTGGGTAGGAAATGTAGATGATAGGAAGAGTACTAATGGTGGACCTTTCTTTCTTGGACAGAAATTAGTTTCCTAGACAAGCAAGAAACAAAATTGCATTTCCCAATCTATTGTCGAGGCTAAGTATGTTGCTGCTGCTGTCAACTCTTCAAATCTGGTATGGATAAAACAATTCTTGGTAGGAATGAAAGAATAAATCATTGAACCTTTTGTTACTTTCTGTGACAACACAAGTGCTATCAATATTTCCAAGAATCCAGTGATGCATACTAAGACCAAACACATAGCAGTTAAGTATCACTACTTGAGAGAATTAGTACAAGAAAAAGAAGTCTGACTAGAATATGTGAATACAAAGGAACAAGTAGTAGACATATTTACTAAAGCATTACCTAGAGAAGCTCATGAGTACCTAAGAATTCAATTAGGGGTCCTTCCCCTAACTGAGGCTACCTAGTCAAGATAGGAAGCACTGCATCAAAGATGCTATAGTAGAATATTTGACAAATTGATGTAGAAGATTGTCACACTTTAGGACTACCCTAGAGTTGTGAAGAAGAAGCAAAGACAATGAATCAGTCATAAGTAAGATGACAGAGGGAGAAACACTGAGCTGCACAGATATTATCTACATCTATTGGATGTATGTTTTATGTTGTTGCTTTGGCATTTTTTTCAAAGAGGGAGATGAACTAAGATGATATAATAACACATGAAACTAAAGAGTAAGGATGATGAAATCAAAGATCAGGATAGAGGGAGATTTGATTACTTCTGACAATCACAGAAGTATGGCTTACAAATTCTAAATCAAAATGAAGCTAAGGATACTATAAATTTTCTCTAATGGATAGATAAGTTTTGGATTGGTTGGTAATCCATGTGTTATTCAGGTAATATCATATGGTGTTGCCATCAATGCCAAAGAGAGAGATTGTTGGAAACTACAATTGAAACAATTTTTCTATTGTCATTGATGTCAAAACCTTAACAGGTAAGACTATTGCTACTTAGGAAAGTACAATATCTATTGTATTGTTGTGAAGGATTGGGGCAAGGTTGGTCACAATAGCACCTAAGGAAAGGTTGACTTATCTTGATACTACAAGGTGTACTTGACTATGTTGCACAATGATGAGATAATGTATTGTTTATCTTAGTAAGATTGAAGACTAAACTGGTAGGCTTAACTGAGCAAAAATGGATATATCATGTTTAAGCCGAGTAATGTTAGTGTGGACCAAGTTAGTGTATGTCAAGCAAAAATCTAGTGTCGATCGAACATTAGTAAATTGTCGAGGAAGACAGTGTAATCCGAGGAAATTTTTCTAGTAATGACCAAGCGTTCTACATGAAGACTGAGTGGATGATCACAATATTGACAGAGCATCAACATTTTTATATTTGAAGAGAATTCAGATTTGGAGCCAACATTGTTGAATTCTTGGATTATGTAAAATGTGTTGACTTTATTTATTGATTATTTGAAAGCATTAAATGCACTATAAAATGTTTTATTGTAAATCTTTGTGAGATTTGAGATGTTTCTAGGAAAGGAGCTGAAGAGCATAATGTGGGTAGATTCAATGAATCTGACCTAATCCTAAGATCTACGAATAAGATTGAGCGGCGAAAGATGAGTTAACCTAATTGAGGAAAGTATTAAGGGAACCTAAACGTTGAATATGCAAGGTAGATGCATGGGGTGAAAACGGAATGCTCTAAGATAAGTTTTATTAACTATATAAGCAAAAAAGGTTGAAGGAGAAGTGTGGTGATTGCTTGAAGAAAAGTTCTGAGTAGATCAGAGATGGAGATGGAAAAGTTTCAAAGTCAGTAAACCAGCATTTGTGTATGGAATTAGATCTGATATTTGCAAAGTGAGTTGTATGTTTTTTAGATCAATACTGCTGCTACTTTCTAACCATTGTAATAGTCAAAATCCTTTTAACAGAGGTTGACCTAATAGTCATATGTTAAATCCTTTGAACAAGGTTGCATTCTAACGAAGTGTATGTAAGTCCTATAACAAGGCTCACTTTTAACAAGGTGATTGAAATCCTTTAATCGGGTCACACCTAATAGTGTGTATTGTAACCTTTGACATAGTTGACTTTTAATCGAGATCACTTTAGAACAGTGAAAATAATAGTAGCATGTTACAAAGTGGTTTTTCCCACATTGGGTTTCCACTATAAATCATGGCGTCAACACTTGTGTGAATGTTTTGGTTTGAACATTTCTGTGTTTGGAAAGTTAGATACAGCTAGGTAGTGGACTACAATGTTATATGTTTCTATTATTGAATCAGTGATGATCGAGTTTGTTTTTGTTGTTTGATCTAATTTAAAGTAAAGTTTTTAAGTTTGTCTTATACATCAAGACCTGAAAACAACTTATTCAACCCCCATCTCTGTTGTTACAAATCAGATTAATAGTAGCGACCCCAGAACCACAATATAAAGTAGTTAAAAAGGATGAGAAGAAATTTTTTTGAAGGAGAACATGAAGAACAAGTCAAGAAATCAGAGGGTGAACCTTCCAGTATTCAAGTCAATGATCAAGTCTAGACTGTATCATTTGATGGGTCAAAATCAAAGAAGGGAAGTGGAGTTGGTGTTGAACTTGTTAGCTAACAGGGGAAGCCTATCTTGCAACACATAGATTTTAATTTCCTTGCACAAATAATGTGGCTGAGTATGAATCATTGGTTATTGGTTTGCTCCTCGCTATCCAAAAGGGTGCCAAGATCTTGTACGTGCATGGAGATTCAGACATAGTGGTAGGACAAGTTCAAAAATAGTATGTGTTCCATGATAAAAGATTGGGTCATTATCACAATAGAGTTTGGGATTTGATTGAAAGCTTTGATGCTTTTAACATTAAAAGAATAAAGAGAATGTGCAATCTGGTAGCAAATTCATTAGCTCAATCTGCCAGTTCTTTGGAACCATTAGCCATGGATTGTGTGAAGAAGCTCACAGTTGAATTGACTTTGGTGCCATCTGTTCCAGACAACATAATAAACTTCCAAGTAGTTGAAGATGATAAGCATATCCTTGATTTCCTGACAAGTTCAAGGGTCTTTGAAGCACAAGTCATGGATGATGGAGAACCACAACAAGCTTAGTTTGAAATAGATGAGATAATGAATTTAAGGATAAATACTATTCCTAAGGGGATGGTTGAGCTGGAGAGAATTTTTGATTTAGACAAATTGAGTGCCCTCAAGTATCAAACAACTGAAGGAGGGGAATGTGAAAAGGTGAACTTAGGAACTGAAGAAAATGTGAAGAATGTTTTTATTGGTAAAGTTTGTACTCCTCAGGAAAAGGAAAATATTCTAAAGCTTATGAGGGAATTCCCAGATGTCATTTCTTTAGGATAAAAATATTTGAAAACTTATGATACCTCCCTCATCACACACACAATCTCACTGAAGCCAAATAGTAAACCATTCTGGCAAAGGCAGAGACTGATAAATCCCTTGTTAGAGCCACTAATCCATCAAGAAGTAAAGAAATTGGATTCTGCTAGAATAATTTTTCCAGTCAGACACTCGACGTGGGTCACCATCTTGGTTCTTGTTAGAAAAAAGAGTGGAGAGATAAGATTGTGCATAGATTTTTGCAATCTTAACAAAGCTTCACTGAAGGAAAATTATCCAATCCCATCACTAGATGAATTTATACAAGTTGTGAATGGATCCCAAATGATGTCATTTTTGGATGGTTATTCTAGGTATAACTAGGTGATGGTAGAAGAAGAAGATAGGTTGAAAACTACATTCACCACTAAGTGGGGCACATTTTCATATAGGAGAATGCCCTTTGGTTTTATTAATGTCAGAGCCACCTTTAGGAGAGCCATGGAATATGCTTTCAAGGATTTGGTTGGTAAATGCATTATTATATACATGGATGATCTCACTATGTTCTCTCGGCATAGAGAAGATCATATGACTCATCTAAAGAGAATATTTTAGAGATGTAGGAGATATGGAATTTCATTAAACCTAAAGAAGTGCATGTTTGCAGTCACAGAGGGAAAATTATTGTGACATGTGATTTCAGAGCATGGAATCTCAATCGATCTAGAGCACATCGAAGCAATTTCAAAGTTGGGGCTACCAGCTAGTCAAAAAGAGTTAAAGTCTTTCTTTGGAAAAATCAACTTCGTATGGAAGTTCATATCAGGATGTACAAAAATAGTCAAGCCACTAAATGACATGTTGAAGAAGGGTGCAAAGATAGATTGGACACCTGCAGCAAAAAGGGCTTTTGAGGAGACAAAGAAAGCAATTGTGGATGCTCCTATTTTGATCAGTCCAGAGTACACTAGACCATTCTACATCTATTCATTTGCATTAGAGCATATTTGTGTAGCTATCCTCACTTAGAGGATAGAGGAAAAATATGAGCATCCTATTACCTTTATGAGCTCACCATTGAAGGATGCAGAATTGAAATGCCCAAACATAGAGAAGCAAGCCTATGCTTTGGTGAAGGAAATCAAGAAATTTTGACATTATATTCTGAGAAGCAAGGTTTATGTAATTGTCCCAGATGCGGTAGTGAAGACACTATTGATGCAAAATGAATTGGGAGAAAGAAGAGGAAAATGGATGTCTATCATTCAAGTTTATACGACATGGAGATAAAACCTATGAAACTACTCTAAGGACAAGCTCTGACACAAAAAATTGCAATGACTGGTCTCAGATTGGCTCAACAAATATATGTGATGGAAGAATTATCCCTGGATGAATGGTATGATGACATTATTTACTACCTCTTGAATCACAAGTCTCCTACATACCTAGATTCTATCCAAAAGCGTGCCTTGAGAATAAAAAGCCAACAATTTATGCTTCAAGGACCAGTTCTATATAGAAAGAATCATGATGGAATCTATTTGAGATGTGCCAGAAAAGAAGAAGCAAAGCAGATCCTAGAACATTTTCATAGAAAGTATGGGACTAGTCATGGAAGTAGTCTCTCTATGGCCCACCAAATTTCAAGAGCAGGATATTACTAGCCCGCATTATTTAAAGATGCCTATGAACATGTAAAAACCTGTCACACCTGTCAAGTAGTGTCAACACGTGAGAGAAATCCTACAATGCCTTTGCAACCTATTATTGAAGTAAGACATTTTGCAAAGTGGGGGTTAGACTTTATTGGTCTAATTAATCCAACTTTTTTGGGACAACACAGGTACATCCTAGCTACTACTGACTATCGCACTCACTAGTTAGAAGCTCAAGCACTAAAGAATTGCATGATAGAGGTTGTCATCAAGTTTCTTGAAGAATATATTGTCATGAGATTCAAATGTCCACATGATCTTGTATGTGATAACGGTACTGCATTTAAATCGTTGAAGTTTTCAAACTAGGTGTTTGATTATGGGATTACCCTAAAATTCTCATCAAATTGTTATCCTCAAGGAAATGGGTTAGCTGAGTCTGAAATAAGAATATGTTAAGTGCTATCAAGAAGTTGTTGGACAAAAATCCTAGGGACTGGCATACGCAGCTGAGATTTGCACTATGGGCAGACAGAATAAGAATCAAGAGCTCTATAGGGACATCTCGCTATGATTTGGTTTATGGACAAGATCCATTTTTTCCCATTCAATTGAGGATCCCAACATTACAGTTTATGCAAGAATACATGGAAGGTGAAGACATAACATGTACACAATTGACACAATTGCTTCTCCTAGAAGATAAAAGAGGTTAGGCACTGGAAAAGTTCACAAAACATCAAGTTGTGGTAAAAAGATGGTTCGACAGAATGGCCAGAGTTAAGGATTTTACAATTTTTGATCTAGTACTTTGTTGGGATAAGGCCCATGAAAAGAGAGGCGATCATGACAAGTTTGATAATCTATGGATGGAGCCTTTTTAAATTTCTAAGATACTGGGAGATAATGCATTCAAGCTGAGAACTTTAATAGGAAATGAAGTCCTTTTGCCCATCAATGGGCAATTCCTCAAGCATTATTTCTACCCTTAGGTTTCTTTCTAGAAGCCTACCATGTACATAGTTAGTCTAGGTTTGCCCTTGCATTCTTTCATTTTGGTTTTATTCTAGCTTAGAGGAGATTTTAGTTTTCTTCCCCTATTTCCTTTCCCTTCATTTCTTTCCCATTGGTGGGATTTTGGCTTCCCGTAGTTTAGTTGCTAGTTTAGGGTTTTGTTTCCCTTGAGCTTGGTTTGTTCAACTGGTTTTGGTTCTCTTTTGGTTTTAGTTGGTTTTGGTTTTTGCTAGGTGGCTTGGAGGTTTGGGTGTTCCCATTTGCATGGGGGGCGTTGTGTGATTTCAAACTTCATTTAAAGATTCCACCAAGTCTTGTTTATCTCATTTCCTGCATAACTTTTTATGAAGATCCTTAGAAACTAAGGTTGTCTTTCTTATGTTCATCATTAGGTTGGAACACAGACTTGACTCAGGAGGTTAATTAGGCACTGTATCTTGACACTCGAACTTTGAGATTGCTATATTTTTCACACCTAACTATTTTTCCAAGTCCATCTTAGTTTCTTTAGGAGAGGTCATGCCTTGTGAAAATTTTTAAATCTTGCTTCAGTGCCACTGTAATTCCTAAACCCATTGTGAGATTCACTACTTATGAGCCAAAAGAAAAGAAAGGGATGCAATATCAATTGAAAAGGATAAAAGAAAAAATAAAAGAAAGTTGAAAAATTGGCTTCTGGGGGTACATGAAAACTCCATAGGTGCTCGAAAGAATAACTCACTAGAAGTGGAGCAATCTCCATTGACAAATCTGTTGGGGCTATAGATGCTTGACTGGTAGTGGAGCAATGTCCAAGATGCTTTTGGAGTTAAGAGGAATATATAGCTTGACATGGTAAATCTTAGGGTTTCTAAGTGGTCTTGTTGAGTGGAAATTTATGTATTTGTACACACATAGGTAATTGAAGGATGAAAGTGTCTTGATCCAATATATGATTCTCCTCCCCTTTCAAGTTATGTTTTCCCTCTCTGTGATAGCATAAGTTCATTAACCAAGGAATCTGAGTTCAAAGTAGATTTTTATCCTTGAAATGTTTTCAACATTTCACCCGTGGAGTCTCTAGATGTTGTGACCAAATCACAACAGCACCCATCTGTGATGGGACCCCTATTTTCCCTTCTCCCATTTGGCCCTATCTCCAATAGTCTCATAAAGCATTGCCTCCAAGTAAATAGAGAAAAAGAATAGAGCAAGAGTCATGCCCAATGCGATGAGGAAGGAATCTGTTGCATGCCTTAAGATGCACTCATCAATAACAAGTGATTGGTTCAAGAAAAGAATATCCATGGTAGAAGCCAAGAGAATGCGTGGAAAGTCAAAGCAGTGAAGAAGTGTGAGAGAAATGAAAATTTGGGACCCCATGCAATATGTGCTCATGACGCAAAAGGGGAGCAGTGAAGAAGTGTGAGAGAAATGAAAATTTGGGACCCCATACAATATGCGCTCATGGTGCAAAACAAAGGTAGTAAAGGAATGTGAGAGAAAGGAAAATTTGGGACCCCATCCAATATGTGCTCATTGCACAAAATGAAGGCAGTGAAGGAATTTCCAAAATGAACAAATCCTAGAAACCACCCAATGTGCGCTCGAAACACATTCCAAAGATAGTCACGAAATCCTCCAAAGTGAAAAATCCCCCTATCATGGTAATATGCACTCGCAATGTAAAATGGAAGCACTCGTGGATTGTCCAAAATAATGAAATCCACAACTCATGTTAAAGTGCGCTCATTGCGCAAAATGAGGACAGTCACGAAATCCTCAAAAATAAAAATCCTAGACCCCACACAATGTGCGCTCAGAATGAAAAATTGATGTAGTCATAGAGAATGGAGAAAATGGAAAATCCTTGACTCAAATCAAAGATCGCTCAAAATGAAAATTTTACGAAGTTGTGGATTCTAGATCGTCAAAATTTTGAGAATTGTGAAGAATCTAAAAAAATATCTTGAAAATCTCAAAGCATGAATTTTTTAAATTTGGGGAAAAAGCGAGAAAAAATTGATTTTGGGATTCAAAATTTTAATTTTAATTGAATATTGATTTTTTCTTAATATTTAATTAAAACAAAAAAAAAATTGAAAAAAAAAAAATTGAAAAATTTTGAGGAATGGGAAAACTTCTTCATGAAGACAGTGCTCAAATTAGCAAATTCTAAAAAGTGAGGAAAAACATAGACAAGTGGCAAAGAATCTTTTCAAAAATAAGGTAGCTACCTAATTTTAGCTTGCAATCTTTAAAGCACTATTTTGAGTTTTTGAGAGGCTATAAGAGAAGGCTTTGTTCATTTCATTCTCACACAAATTGAGAGAGAATTCTTGAGAAGAGAGAAAAGTATTATTTCTTGGGAAGTGTGGAGGTTATTTTCATGAAAGGGGGATTTATTTTTAGTAAGTGGGAAGGATTGCGCAAATTCTTAGGAGAAAGAAATTTCCTATTTCAAGGAAAAATCCAAAAACTTCCAAATCTCTAAAATCTTCTTTTCTGGAGAAATTATTTTAGTTTATGTTTTCCTGCATGCTCTTATGTCTATTTCTTTTCTATTTTGCAGGAGAAGGAGATGGTAGAACCTAGATGAACAAACATGACCAGGAGGTAGCTAATAAAGAATGAGAAAAGTAGATTTTATCCAGAGTCTGGGATCATGTCAAAATTGTCAAAAGTTAGCAATACCAACCTTGGAGGATTGGACCTGAATGAATTTCGTAGGAGGATGTTTGGTTATAAAGAACATCATCTGACACACCTAGCCAGATAGATTGTGAACAGTGGCATGGTGGCTGCAATTGGATTCCCTCCTTTCTTCCAGCATCCTGAATTGATCATGGAGTGTGCAAGGCACTACTAGGCAAGATACAGAACAATTAGGGATGTTGATGGAAACATGCTTGCAGACCTTTCTCCACCAGCAATTTCAGAAGCCTTTGGAATTCCTTCCTCCTGGAGATTGGTGATGAAAACTAAGGACCAAGTAGAGAGATTCTTCATTGCTGGAGTCCATTATTATGAAGAAATCATCAATAAGAAGTGGCTGAGAAAGAATAGATCTCATTTTTCCAAGCTACCAAAAGAGCTAGTATGGCTTGATTTCCACCATGAGTATAGTGACATGATAAAGATGTTCAGTAGGATTTTTGGCCTACCTCAGTCTTATCTCTTCAAGAGTTGGATGTGGTACTTTATCAAGCAAGTAGTGGAAGAGAATAATCATGTGGACTAGGCAGGGTTGATCAGTGACAACCTAAGTGAGTAGCTAGAAAGCTTGGAGCAAGCAAAGAAATTCTACATGAGTTTGTACCTCATCTACATGCTAGCATGGGCAACAAGATATGAAGGACTGAGATGCAAGGGAGAAATCGGGAGTGGAACTCAATGGTTGAAAGTATATGATTGATATCCTTAGTTTCATTTGCATGCAATTGATGATTATCTCAGAGTAGACGATGCATTTGAAATGCATATTATGCAAACTTTACAAAAGAAGCTGCATGTGAGACTGTCAGAGGAAGCCATAAAATTGGTGGAAGAATACGGGGCATGGTTTATTCAGTTTCCTACTTTTTCCTACATTAGGCTTCAAGGATTCTCAAGGAAACCATACAAGCTTCCTAGGTATCCAACAGATAAAATGGTCTTGCTAGAGATCACCTGACAACTGACTGTCTATGAAAAGATTTAGAAAGGAAAGAATAAATTAGGACATGATTTTGTAATTTCCATAGGCAAGGAGGAAGCTGAATTGTGTCCATGTCTGAAAGTAGCTGAGAGGTCTCATGAGGAATTTTCATTCTTTCATCTTCCTCTATACACAGAAAGGCTAAACTTTGATCCTTACAACAAGATAGGGTTAGTGGCGGGGATCAAATATTAGCATATGGCACACCTTGAGGATTTTTGGGCAAATGTTGCAGATGAACACAAACTGAAGAAAAGAATACATTCTAAATTGCCACTAAATTTGATTAGAGCGTGCAAGACTTTTCATATTCCTGACCAAATGGAGGAAGGATTAAATGTGGTCTAGAAAGGATACTGCCCCGAAAAGAGAGAAATTAGTGCCTATGATTGGTCAAGAAAATAAGTTCTAGACCTTGCCACTTTGTCTAGACTAGTCTTGGATTTCACAAGGTACTAGATTGGGAGGCAATTGAGCTAGGTGGTCATACCAAAGGAACAATAGACATAACAACTGATGGGTCATAAAGCACCAAGGGATGAAAGACCGAGGCAGCCGCAAGGAAGAGTAATGGAAGAGACAAATTCCATCAGGTAGTAAAGAACTTAGAAAAGATAAGGATGTTTCTCAGGAAGTACATGCAAAAAGGAAGTTGGACCTCCATACTGAAGAGCCACAATAGAAAAGGTAGAGGTTTATAGATGTGCCATCCTCACCTAGTCGGACTCCTAGTGTGCAAGAGATAGGAACTTTCACTAGGGAGGAAACAGATATCACTAGGAGAATGATGGAGAGGGACCACATAAATAGGTTACTTCAAGAGAGGCTAAGTATCAATGCTAATGAAGGGTTTCGACTAAGAAGGGAAAGAGATCAAGATATCACCATTGAGGAGAGTCTTGATACACTTCTACAAAGAGAAATGATGGAAGAGGGGGTTCCAGAAATAGTGATAGAAGTTCTTCCAACAAAAGAAAGATCTCCTACAATGTAAGCTGTAGTGCCTATGAAAATGATAGAAAGTCCAAGAGTTGAGGAAGAAATTGATATTAGGACAATCCAAGGATAGGAACAGTTGACAGTGCAAAAAGATCAGGACACAGATGTTCCAAAATGGCTGAGACAAAGGATTCAAAGGAGCCAAGAAAAGGAGATTGACCCAGTGGTTGAACTGAAGGAAATCCTAGATTGAGTCAACCAATCAGATGAAAAGAGAAAGGCAAAGAGGTTCACAAAGATTATTCAAGGAGAATCTGAATCTAATATCCTACGGGTTGCAACACCAACAGTAGATAAATCAAAGGATCAGATAGCTCCTGAAGAATACAATGTAACTAAAGTTGACTTAGGTCATGCATCTAGGGCACAAGTCATGGAGGATTTTGATGACTCCACATAGGCTATAAAAGACAAAATGAAGAAGCCTGAGGAGAAGTATCAGAGGTAGAAAGGTGAAATTAAAGCCCTATGTGATTACATAAGCAGCCTATCACATCCAGTCAGTGAGAAAGATCCATCATTCATTCCTCTAGTTGTCCCTACGGAGTTTGTTGAAGGAAGAGATAGAATCAGGCGGATTGCACAAGGAGCAAAGGTTTGGATGGATGACATTCGGAATGAGGCCTAAAAACATGCTAAGGATTTGGAAAAGATACATAACAGGGCACTTTCCATTCTTTCTCAAATTCAATGTATGGAGGGATCTTGGGAGGATGAACACATCTATAGGGATGAGGTAATCACAGAGTTGCACAAATTGATGGAGACACCTAGTGAGAAACTAATTGATGGCAGGGTTGTTAGAGAAGGTGAAGCATATGACATTTCTAGATGGTATGAAGCAGTGGTGTTGGCCAAGGAAATATTTTTGCATTTCATTAAGGAATCCACTCAACTGAAGGAAGTGGCTGATAATATCCAGCAAGAAGTTTCCAACAATGTTGCCTCACTTTTATCACAAAGGCTCACTAAAGAAGAGATAACTCTCGCCAACCTGAAGAGAAAGTTGGAGGAGTCCTTTCAGTTGATCTTTTTCACGAGGGATGATAATGAGAACCTTTCCATATTCTCAAATGATATGCATTCAACTCAGGACTTGGTACCAAACTTGGATGATAGTTTGAAGAAGTTTGAGTGAGGAATGGTCACCTTGGAATTCAAGTAGGAATTGGCACCCAACATTAGTGTGGAAGAATTGGAAGTAGTTCTAGATAGATTCCATGCATTCAAGCAGAGAGGTCAAAGATAGGACAATAGGTGTTTTTAATGCATAGTCGGAGCATGTAGTGGTCATTTATTACACCCCACCTTCCTTTCTAAGTGTGCATTTATAGTGGGCATTTATTACCCACTATGGTAGTGGATTCTTTTTGCATTGATGTAGATTCCTTTTCTATACCCTAACCCTAATCAGGCCTGAAGTGGTAGGATCTAGGCCATTAGTTATTGTTTTGATCTGTGCCTTTCATTGTTTCGAGGACCTACATAAATGCCAATACTTCTCATTTGTAAGGGAGTGAATTCTAAGATTGTTTCTTATGAGCTATTGAGACAATAGAATTTTCATTGAAGTGTGGTGATCATTTGATCTATCTTAATACTTTCTTGGTTTCATTATTATCTCAATTAGATTAAGTTTAGTAGATGAAGTGTTGTGATTGTTTTTGGAGGATATAGTGATGTATTGATGAGTTTCTTTGCTTCATACTTTTGATGTTTTAGTTATTCTAAAGTGTTGTGCAAAGTTAGCCTAAACCCCTATCCATGTGCTTAAAGTCAAACATTCGTACAAACCCTTGAAGATTGCATCAGTCTACATGTAGTTGTAGCTTGACTTAGTGAAGTGAGACTTCATAAATTAAGAAACTCATCCATAAAAATACTTTCCTTGGCTATCATTTCCATTAGGATTTGATTAGGATCTCTAAACTCTAAACCCTCTTCATTTTTGCATATCCGATGAAAACCCAAAAAAATAGTACTTAATTGAAAATCTTATGATAGTACCCATATTCATCATGACATAAAGGATTGAAAATGTAAGGCCCTTTGTGATCATCATAAAATCACATCAACACCGAGCATATCCATGAGTCGAGGAACCTTAGATTTATCATATGATCTTTGTGCAATCTTACCATACGCAATACTTTGTTCAAGAGAGAATAGGATATTTTGGTATTTTGTTCTACTATTTGGTGAGTCATAAAACACACATCAATAGGTTGTAAGCCACTTAGGGATCAAAATAGAGAAACTAAACCAAAATCATTATTTGTCCTATTTCCTTTTAACAAAGTCTCAATTATCAATGATATAACAATACATTTGACGTCGTAAGCTATCAATACAAATGGTGCCTAGCTAGAGGCTCAGGGGCTGTCCATTTTATAACCATAGTCAACATTTCAAAAAAATAGATATCCTTGAGAGCAAGCACCAATAACATCAAATAATGGAGTTAAAGTACTAAATCAAAATCGTTCTTTGTCCTATTTCATTTTAACAAAATCTCAACTATCAATGATACAATACATTTTATACCCTAAGCTATCAATACAAATGGTGCCTAGCTAGAAGCTCACAGGCTATCCATTTGATAACCACAGTCAACATTTCAAAAAAATAGATATTCTTGAGCACAAGCACCAATAACATCAAATAATAGAGATAAAGCACTAGCTAAGGCACAACACCATTAGAATATTGTGGTCATTTTAGAGAGCATTCATGATCAAATAAAATGAAATGCATTAGAAATTTACAGTCGAATATGATGCTAGAGGCTCAAAAGATGAAGAAATCACATACCTTCTCTCACACCTAGCTTTCGCTCATTTTCTCCCTCTCCTTTTCTATGCCAATCAAAATAAAAATGATTTGGCACTTCACTTTTTTTTTATGTATACCCAAAATTGTCAGAATTCTAATGGTCAATTTAAAACCCATCAGAATACCAACATCATCGGGGCCTATTTTTTTAAAAAATAACAAATTCATTAAAAAAAATTACCCATCGGAAGTGTCTGTCAAAATTTGGCCCCAAATGTAGTAGTGTTTGTATATCTTTAAGGATGCCTCCGAGAAGATTGGACCCTAGAGTTATTTCTGATCTTTGTGATACTATGGAATCCCAGATCACAGAGAACGTGAAATCAGATTTCAAATCTGAGATGCAGCTGATGAAGAATGACATGGTCACCAAGATCATGAGAGTTGTTGCTGGCATACCTCAAAATGTTGGTACTAAGGATGGCGATGAAGAAGCTGCTAAAGAATTTGAACCTACTAGATCTAGTGGTGATGAAGGGAGGGATAGATCTAGTGAAGATAGAACTGCTTAGTTGCATAGATCTAGAGCTCGGTTTAGTAATAGTTACCGAATCGAAGTTTCTACTTTCTTGAGTACTTTGAAACCCAAAAATTTGAATGATTGGATTGGTGAACTTGAAGATTTCTTTGAGCTGGAAGAAATTGATGATCCTCTTTGGGTGAGATTAGCACAGACTAAGTTGAAAGGACATGCTGCTCTCTGGTGGAAAGAACTACAAAGAGATAGAAAAGATGAAGGTGAAACAAAGATCAATCGATGGAGGTTGATGGTGACAAAGTTGAAAGCTAAGTTCATACCTACTAACTATGAGCTTGACTTGTTTAAGAAGTTACAGAATCTAAAGCAGAAGGATTTTTCTGTTGAAGATTATACCGAGGAGTTCTACAAGCTTACTATTTGGTCTAGACACAGTTAACTTGGTAAGGAAAAGGTAGCTCAGTGTGTGAATGGTCTGAGATTTAATATTTAGGATGATCTTGGTATGATGAAGATTGATTTTGTAGAATATGCTTATTAGTATGCTTTGAAGGTAGAAGAGAAGTTGAAAAGGAAACAACCTAGTAACTCCTGAGGGAAGGAGAAAATTGATCACTCGGTGAAGGATAAACCAATCAATGCAGAAGATGAACAAAAACCTATAGAATTGAAGAAGATAGGTAGAGTTATCTTTAAAGGTAATTTATATAACTATAGAGAGAAAGGACATCGTTCTTTTGATTGTACATAGAAGAAGGTTGACCGATGAACTACTCTGGTGAATGAGAACATTCAGAATGAACTTGAATCAGAGAACTTGCTACTTCAATGAACATTTATTGGTACAAAGGAGGAACCTTATCAGAGGAGTAACTTGTTTAGGACCTGATGCAACTCTAGAGGTAAACTCTATGATGTTATTGTTGATAGTGGAATGTAAAAATCTTGAATATATAAAGGCATGACCATGTTGAATTGATGTAATAAGATTTGAATGGTATAGGGGTTAAGGATGTACCCTTGGGGTCACTTGGTTGATCCAAGAATGATTGTAAGGGATAATGACCTATATGGTCATCTAGGTTTTGATATGGCCATTAATGCCATTAAAACATATAATTGCACTAAAAAATGCAAAAGTTGTAAAAGGATGCCAAAGATGTAAAAATTGCATTTTAATGCAATTAAAGCCTATAAGGCTTATTTGGGGAGTTAGTGTGGATTATAAAGGTTGTTTCTAAACCTTTAAAAGTCATTAGAGGGAGCTTTATATTTATGTTGTGGAGTTGACAATATTGGTTGTCAACTTGACAACATCTACTTTAATCATATGTTGTTATGTCGGTCGGTTTGAGACTATTAGTAGACAGTTTAGAGTTAGTTATATGGTTGTTGTCGGGTTTTTTTAGATCTTGAGTCTATTTCATAGTGGATCCATGAGTTTGGAGATATGATGTGGAGTTGGGAATGTAGGGAAAGAGTATTGTAATGGTTTTTAATTAATAAAACAAATATTCTCTGCATATTGTTACACTGTCCTATGGGTACAGTCACTATAACTATGAATTCAAATGCTTATGGAAGTGTAACCTTGATTGGATAGTGATGTAAATATATTTATTTGGTTTTTGTTTACATATTTCATGCATTAGTTTGAGTATTCTTATTGTTCTTAAGGAAAAGTAATTGACTAGTTTTTTTGGACTGTGATCGGTTTAGAAGGGTATAGTCAGTGTTTAGATGTTGAAGTAACCACAATGAAGTGACTCTCCCACCCCATGGCCACTATGACTGGTGGGAGAGTGAAAAAATGTATTATATCCTTATTTTATAGTTTGTTCATGCAAGGATGTAAGTTGATGTTGTTTTAAGATCACTGAATGAAGGAGATTGATGTGTGAGCAAGTGCCTTGTCTTACACCAGTCATTATATGGTGGATGAATACCCTAAAGAGTAGATATATTTTATGGTGGATTATTGATGTGTAGATCAATTTTGATTTGTTAGATCAACTAGATTGATCTAGAAGAGATTGTAAAGTTCTTTTGCAACAGACCCTAGTTGTGTGACCCTAAGAACAAGGGTTTGGTGGCTAGAAGATTTGATAGGTGTTGAAACCTTAAAAATTTAAAAATATTTTGTTTTTAGACCTTAGGAAATATTTTTTCTTAGTTGGGAGGTAGGAGATTGAATAACTTTATGAGTTGCTTTGTAATAGGGATGGAATTAGGCCTAGTTGGTGGGTGTTAGGGTATTGGATCTAGTATATGGTCTAAAAGAGTCTACCCTGAGACTTGGGGAAGATTTAGGGAATCCAAAAGGGTATATGAAACACTCATTGGTTTCTAGATTTGTTTGAGAAGATTGGGAGAGAGAGGCAATTTTGTGGCTGGTGAAGGCTACAAGCCTAAATGGCTAATGATGTGGTTTGTATAGAAGAACTATTTACAAAACTTGGGTTGGTGAAACATGGAATATGGACCATGTTAAGATTTTCTAAGGAGTTATAATAAAGGAGGAATTCCTATTTGAATTCTTGACATAATGGAGGCTCTAGGTGCATTGGGTGAAGCCTAGACAGTGGATCATTATGAAGGATGTTTGATGTGAGAAGATTATCTCACTTGTTACTGATTGTTCTTGTAATTCTATAAGGGTATGGGTTTAGAGTGTCTTACACACCACCTTTGCATCACATTCATATTCTAATAAAGTATAAATCATATAGTAATAATATACATCGATAAACATACAAGCATAACTATAAGGCATGTGAAATTTAAAAAGCATAAGACATCCACATAAACATAACTTAGTATACATCAATACACCAAACACATGAATTGCATACCTAAAACATTAAAAAAAAATATTCATCAGGAATGAAGCCAAATATATATGTCCAATAATGTCATACATCGAATATATCCAATACAGTTAAATTGGCTTCCTCAAAGCCAGATGGATGTACAACGTGTCACTTATACAATATACAAAAAATATGTCCACTAATTCCATATAGGCATAAAATATATATCCCTAATCTATTCCTTTCTCACCAGGGGAAGAAAATAAATCTCGATCTGTCTCCGATCGTCACATCAATGGAGATGCATTGGGTGTTGTAGTCTTCTGAGTGCACTCACTAGTCCTCCTATCTAGACTCTTCTACAGGTCGAGATGATAAAAAAAATTTAAGCATCAATAACTAATATACATCAAAATTGAATTATATAATGACATAAAATAGAATATTCAGTTACCGCTAGCAAATAGTCACTATGTACATCCACCGAAGGTGCATGCTAACTATTTGGAGTCATAATTCCCTACAACAATGATCAAAATAATAATTAAAATACATACATGAATATCATTATAAAAGTTAATACAAACTATTAAAATAATAATTAAATCTAAGTGATCTCTTTCATACCTCAATTAGTACCTCAGAACTAGCTACTGCTGCACCCACTCCACGATCCGAAGTATCACGAATAGAAGGAGTCTATGATGTCAATAACTGAAAATGAAACAACAAAAATATTATATAGTTATCAAGATTACATATATTTTTTACAATCCTACTAGTGAATAAATGGTACCTCTGTGAAGGTTCCACCATGTCCTTTGCTATGAAATGTCGATGTCGAAGCTCCAACATTAAACTAGTGCACATGTACATAGAAATTTATAAGACAACCATTCATATAAGAACATACTACTGACATGTTAATTATAATACATTATTACATATATACATGTGGACTTAATGATGATGTGACAAATCTAGGTGAAGGAATGCAATCACCACAATGACCACTTTGCCTCTAGATTTTGATCATAATTTGTCTAGTAATTTAGTTATTTATTCATTTATTAATTAAATATAATCAAATAAATCAAATTAACATGAAAATAAAGATACCTCAAGGAAAGTGGCACAATGCCCTTTGCTGTCTATTGTGAATTTTGATGGTCCACTAGTGAACTAAGGCACCTGCACAATAAGTTATGATACAATCATTCATTTAATTACATAATAATCAAATATATTGATTAAAATGCTTTATTTGATACATACTTGTGGAGTTGATGATGATGTGTAGAAGGGGACTAGAGGATCATTGCCCCTACCACTAACACTTTTGTCTTGAATTTTGATCATAATCAATAGATACTAAATTAATTAGTTATTCTTTTATAAATGAGATATGATAAAATAAATTTAATGAACTTGGAAATATTTACCTCTATGTCAATGGAAAATGTCATATTTAGAAAATCACCAGTCATCATTCTGTGATCCTCTTCCTCTCTCTCGATAGTACCAAATATGCACAAGGATCCACATGGCCAACAAATATGCCCCCTCGAAGATTGACCATCGTGACCCTCAACTAAAGGAGTGACACACTGAATGAGAGTCTCTGTTAGAGCACTAATCATGCCTAGTGTGTCCACCTCTACATGTTCCTTCACAACAGAAGGAATACTAACATGATCCACCTATGGCTTGCCAATAGGAACCCTAGGTGCCTTAGAGTCACGATGTGCCCCCGCTCTATCAAATGATGACCCCCCTCCTGTACCCTCAGAATCTAGAAAGTCAAAATAATTTGGCACCTCCTTGAGTACAAACTCGTAATAGAGTTTCAACAAGAAATATATAGGAACCTCATAATTTTTACAAGGAGGGGAATCAAAGACTATCCACCATCTCTCCCAAAAGTGTTTTTTAATGTCTTCATTCAAGCATCAATGAATTGGGAACCTCCTTGTAGTTCTAAGAGTATCAGTGTCCTGTGGTTTTTTAAAGAGTTTGCAAATGTCATCTTTTATGATTTTTTTTCTTTTTTATGTCCTCATATGACAATTTATTTTCATAATATTGTTTTTTCTCTTCTCTTTGATCATGCCATAAATTAAGTTTCCCACTAACTGAGCCTATATGGGTCAAGATTGATTCCAATGATTTTGCAAGTCTTTTCCTTCTATGATTTCTAGAAATAGAATATTTTAACCTCCTAATTAAACATTCTAATTCTTTTTTCCCTCTTTCAATTTGGTTGATCAAATTTTCTCTTTTTCTAGGAGGAGGTTTCTCGATTGGTGGAGGTAGTTGAGGTTCATTTTCTTGGTTATTTTCTTCATTCATTTTTTCATGAGGAGAAGATGGAGGGTTTGGTTGAGGTTTTTATTTAGGAAAATAATTTCTTCTTGGTAATTAAAACAAAATTAATTTTAAAATCTTAATTATACTCAAAATATAAGAAAATAAATTTTAACAAAACAAATTACTTCAAAACTGAAATTTCAATACAAATAAGAGGCATGGGCTGTAAAAACACTTACCTCTTCTTCTGGTTCAAACTTGATGACATCATGGAGCCATTCTTTATCTAATTTGATAAATTGAACAAGTACAATGTCTTTGCACACGCGCTCTAGGAAGCCCTCTTTCACTGTAAACATGGATTTCTGGCATGAAAATGGGCCTTTGAAAGGCAACCAAAAAACATTATAAATTTTATATAGTGCACATGCGTTCTATTTTGAATTTCCCAAGCCTAAGGCTTGGTCAAACCAAGCCATAGCGTGTGTGCACTTTAGGATGCACATGCTTTAGTGCATACGCACTATGCCCGTTGGGGGGCCAAAAAGGAATGTGACACCTTTTTGGTCCCCCATCTTTGTCCATATACCCAAATGGGTTTTTAGAAACAAGATAAATGAACAAGGTGAAGTTGTAAGAAATAAAGAAATATTGGAATGTAAAGGATACTCATAGCAATAAGGTATTGATTATGAATAAAAATTTGCACTTGTTACAAGAATTGAACCAGTCATAATATTTTTGGCCTATGCAACTTACAAGAATTTCAAAGTTTATCAGATGGATGTAGAGTTAGCATTTCTAAATTGTGAATTAGAAGAAGTCTACATTGAGAAACTAGACGATGTTCCTTTGACTCAAGGAGACATGGTATGTAAATTGAACAAAGCCTTATGTGGACTAAAGAAAGCACCTAGAACCTGGTATGAAAAACTAGATAAATATTTGGCAAAATTTGGATTTGCTAAAGGCGCTGCAGAAAATAATTTGTATTTGAAAGAAATAGAGAATGGTCTATTAATTGTAGTTATTTTTGTTGATGATATAATCTTTGGAGGTGAATATGAAGCGAGTGATAAGTTTTTTAATGAAATGAAGATAGAATTTGAGACGAGCATGATTGGAGAATTGAATTTTTTCCTAGGATTACAAATTGTGCAGAATAATGATGGTATTTTCTTATCTCAAACTAAGTATCTAAAAGACTTATTACAGAGATTTGGTTTGGAAAATTGTAAGCCTGTCAGTACACCTATGATAACTGGCCATAATTTATCTAGCACAGATGAGACTCTTGTAGTTGAACAAAGGGAGTAAAAATCTATGATTGGAGGTTTACAATATCTAACCCACACAAGATCAGATATAACACACATAGTTAGTATTGTTGTGAGATTTCAAGCTGATCCTAAAGAATCACATTATGTAGCAATAAAAAGAATATTTAGATATTTGAAATGTACAACTGATTATGGGTTGTGGTATGATAAATCAAATGATTTTATCCTATGTGCATATACAAATGTGGATTAGGGAGGTAGTAAGGATGAAAAAAAGAGCACAAGTGGTGGAGCAGTTTTTCTTGGAGGAAGATTGGTTTCTTGGCTAAGAAAGAAACATATTTGTATTTCACAGAGCACAACAGAAGAATAATATGTAGCATTAGCAAATAATTGTAATCTAATAATATGGATGAAACAAATGTTGAAGGATATTGGAATCAAGTTCAATGAGCCTATTATCATACACTGTGATAACACAAGTATAGTAAGTATGTCTAAGCATTCTTAGAGAGAGGGAGTCATTTATATGTATATAAAACTATAGATATGCATATATACAAACATAGATATATATTATATACATAAGTCTATACATAAATTTAGTGTTTTATTAGTTTAATACCATGTGTTTTGATGTATTCATAACATGTACATGTTTTGAAAATTTTGAAAATTTATTTTTTTCTTTTCAAAACCCAAGTGGGTTATGATGCAAACAAAAACACGTATGTGTTTAGGCTTGGAAAAATGGTTAGTAAATGAGCCTAAGGCTTGAAAAACTATTTCCCCTCCATTTCAGTCCCTTTACATGTTTTTCCATCTTCCAACATGAATTCTCAATTTCATCATCATCGAGTTTAGAAATGATTAAGAGGGTATCTCTAAAATTACCACCATAATCTTACACATCTTCTCATCTTTCTAACCATATAAATTTTTCAATTTTTGGACAACATTAACGTAGTTAAATTTAATTTTCTTTACTAGTGTCTTGACAGGACTCACAAACATATGTCTACCATTTTTTTAATAAAAAAATTACATATTACTAGTCTACACTTGAATCTATACACTTTTAAAAAAAATAAGATTGAATTTTTTATTATTTTCATGCAAGTTATGCCCACTGCCCAAACAAGTACGATATTTTCAAGATGCGGTCACTTCAAAAAATCATTAAAAAAACTACTCAACAAAAATTTATGAAAAAATACACAAATTATAGATATCATTCTTACCTACCATCCTACCAAACGATTTTTCAAATTATTAAATCTCACTATATCTTTTGTTGAGTGCACAGAAATAGCTATGTTATGTTTTTCTAAAAAAATCAAGAACAGTTTTTCATGCGTGGAGGGTTTTATCCTCTTAATATTATCCATTTTTTAAAAACATTCATATTTTAGAAACTAGATTCAGAGTACTACAATTCTTATTCTTTACACATCTTCTAATTTTGAGTGCAACACTCTCTAATTTATTTTTCAATTTTAGGTTTACCTGATTTCAGAAAAAAAAAAAAAAAAAAAAAGTGGCCACTTATCCCCCCTTTTTGCACACCATCTTGGTACACTTACTCTCCTGATTTAAATTATATTTCTTTTACTATGTTACAAGATATGATTCTATCCACATAAGGTTTTATATCCTCTCGTTTTAAAAAATTTAAACTGATTCTATCACCCAAGGAATTTAAATTCAATAATAATTCATGCTGGAAAGAGGATCTACTCGTTGTTCTATCCTCAAGTAATGAATCATAATAAAAATAATGTCCACAATTCCAAAATGATAAGAGAAAACTTGATCTTGGCCTAATTTTATTTTGATATTCAATTCTCAAAACATTATATTCTAGGTTTAGTCCAATCTCTCATAGAACATTATTGAAATAGAATTCCTTGAATTACTCACATGAATAAAAATAAAATATGATTATTCATAGGTACATAAGTCATTTTCATTGTCATTTGTAGACGTAATATCCAATATCCCTCATTAAACCCACATGGTCATATCATATTTGAACTCTTATCACATAATTAGAAATGTATGATAATGTTATAATTTAGTGTTTTAAAATTTTTTGATATAAATTCATATTCACAACTTCATGAGAAGAAAATCTATTAAAATAAGTTCTATTATTAATACTCACCTCTTGATAGGAAGAAACACTTATAAGTAAAATAACTTCTATTTTATTCCATTTTATGGTTGTTACCGCTCTAGTATACAACCATGTAATATATATACAACATAGATAAATACAAAAGTTCCTTGAATGATTTGTATCATGAACTATGTTAAATCTTGGAACCAATGAAAATTGTATATCCAACAACATGCAATTCATAATTCTATTATGCATAAACATTTCTAGTTGAGAAGTTTTGGTCTGATTCATGAGAGGGAAATTAATTAAATGTTTTGGTCATTTTATGCAAAGTAAATGGTAGTTATAGAGTGGATCTAACGCTTCTTCTAAAATGGGAGTAGAAATAACAACTTTAGCATGTGTGTGAGTGTTGGGTCTCCATATTTAGAAAAGTTAAAGCTAATTATTTCACAATAGAAAATAAGATGAAAACTCCTATGTAAAATGGATATAACATAACTCTCCAACATATCACTATCTTATAAGGAAATAAATAAATAAATAAATAAAATAAAATAAATAAATAATTTAACACTACATAATAGATCAAGGGAAGAAATAGAGCCACACTACGATATTTGTGGTAACAAAAAATGTGAAAACAAAAACTAGAAATTCAGCATTGGAAATACTATGATTAAATAATGATGAACACATGCTGGAAGCTAACATCTAAAAATAGATTAACCAATCAATTTTTACAATGATTTTTCCTATTTGAAATTAATTTTATAAACTCAAAATATCAATTGTTTCTCTCTAGGGAAATTATACATTTGGGTCCAAATATCACACGTTTAAAGGGGAAATAACCAATAATTTAAATCTCTTCCCATCTACGGCAACAACGAGCCTCAAAACAGAGTTAAGAAATGGAAACCAGTGGAAAAAAATCCCAAATAGAAGGAATCACACCCAAGTGGGTAGTCAATAAAGAGCTAATGGTATTCTCGACACTAGCTTAATTTGGGAAATTAAGCACTTGAATGGGGCGACTAAGGGGAAAAGTTAGGCAATCCAAAGATTTACAACACTCCATATTTCTAGAACAGTTTGAATAGCCTATATTTGGCTAGAAAGATGGTGGAGAGAACAGATCAGGTACAGACATCCATGATTGCAGAATCAAAAGAAGAGTTTTGGGGAAAAGCCTTCAAACTTCCAAGAAAAACAAATTTGGTAGGAGTATAGACAAATTCAGCAACCCATGTCAGCATCTTCATTGTGTGTGAAGAATTGGGAGTGTTGGGACAACGTACATGTGTGCGTCAAAATATAATATAGAAAACACAAGTAATTATGCATGCAAAAAGATAGAATTGTAAACAGAGAACATCAAATACATATTGTGCACGAAGAACATCTATTACTAAGTAATCTACAATTTCATAAATCCATACCTGGCATATGCAATGTATCAAATACATATTGTGCACGAAGAACATCTATTACTAAGTAATCTACAATTTCATAAATCCATACCTGGCATATGCAATGTTCCCTTTAACCTCTTGCTCCTTCCTTTGGCACGTGGACTTCAATAATTGACAGCCATTTTAAGTTCTTATCAGCATATCAAATCAGTTCAAAAGCAAAGCTCTGATACCAATTTGAAAATAAGGTTATAAAGGAGAAACTCATAAAAGATGAACTCTTAGGAATGCAGGTCCAGTCCATTAATTTATAAGAAAATACATTATAAATGTTTAACTTATACTATAGCACGTAGCTAGTTGGAGCATTTATAATCGACAGGAGAAATAGTGCACACAATGTAAAAAATATGGATAGCTGCAAACTATGTTAGGTAGCTTGGTCTGCATGAGGTGTCTTCTCTTGGTCTATGCCGACACTTGAAAGGATAATTTATTTATCCTTCTAATAATATATACTCATGAAATTTTCACCAATTATGCCAATATCTTTTTAAATGCTTTGCATCTGAAATATGTTTGCTCTCAATGCTGTGGTTTGAGCCATGATAGGTTTCCTAAAAGCCATCAAGGTCCCCCATTCTCCAACCCCTTCCATGGGATGTGAAAGAAATCTATATCTTAACACAACCGTCTCCATCCCTAATTTACACTTCCTTTTCCCCTTTAAAATGTCGTGAATTATGAATTATGCATGTATATGAGGACTGTAGTCTTCCTTATTTGTCTTGGTCAAGACCCTCAGTGTTTGAGCTAGAGTCTCTGTCTACTGTCAAAAGTAGAAGGTATATTTTTAGAAGCAAATAAATAATGAGATACAGTGGTAAGATAGAGTGAGGCACAAAATACCCGCTTTTCATAATCCAAGGCTTAATCTAGTATTAGTAAATGCCATATGTTTGAAGTCAAAAACATCATTTCAATGAAGTTAAGTACTTCATTTTTCGGTTTACAGGGATGATAAATACAATCAAAGAACATTAGCACGACTAAAAAATCAATTACATGTTCTTTCATAATCACAAAGTCAAGAAGACGATTGAGTTTTGTACTAGAAAGGATAAATAGAACTTGAGTAACATGTTTTTCATTATATTAAAACAAAATGAATTGCTTTTTTACAACTTTTTTTCTCTTGATCTTTTTCATTCAACCCTAAGTTGCAAAATTTGCCATTTTTCTGGTTCTAAAAACCTAGAAAGTTGCAAATTTGAAACAAGTTAGTACCATATATTATGTTTTATGTACAGAAATCAAGTTTAGATAACATATTTAGTTGCTATGGAGAAAAAAGTGAGGATGTGTAAAAGTTTTATGTGCTTTTATGACATTCCCTTTAAATATTGAGTTTAACAAAGCAATGTGATGAGAAATTATTAGAGGCAGATCTATGCACACTACAACTATAGCAGATATTTTTCAATTTAGTTTTGAAAACCAAAAACGGTAGCATATACAGTGATGTAATAAAAAAGCATTTAACTTGAATATTAGACCAAAGCATTAGATGTTATCATTTTCTTTTGATAAGTTAAAAAAAATCTATATTACAGTTAGAAGGAAAATAAACATATTAAGAAAGTAGCACTCTAGAAGGGCAAGTATAGACTTGAAGCATCTGTTCATTATGCTCATGTCTATGACCAAACAAGTAGCACTTTGGACAATAGAGATTCCCCTTCAATGGCCAAACAGAGATATGCTAGGGTGATTTTGATAGTAAAGATTGTCTTTTGTCCATGATAGCCAAGCCATTAGAAATTAGTTGTAACCACATAGGTTGGTCTCCATCCATGGGTGTTTACACCAAATAGGCATTAGTTACACTAATATTGATAGCATATGTTGCCAATAAAATATGGTATGACAATAAAATATGCCAATCATGGAATAGCCCTAGATATTCTACCAATACAGTATGCTGACTATAGATTAACTGTAATGTTTTGAAAAATATAATATGTGAAATTATGTTCTTAACTATACATTAATCGCCCACCATTCAAGGTGCATATGTCAAATAGAGATCAGGTATGGCGGTAATGAAATCATATAGTAGCTTATGCCCATTGTAGTTGCAATCTGATTTTGATAGAGTAGATTCCACTCATCCATAGCAGAAAACACCAAATTACTATTTACATTTATAAGCAAAATGAACACAATGTTGATATAGTGCTATATGCCATCAATCTAAAACTTGCACAAAGCTCATGAACCACAATTGACTGGTGAGGACTCAAGTTACTCACTTCAAAATTCAAATGTATTTGGGACTCTTTGCTATGGCTTCAATATGCCTTTTTTCCCCTCCTTTTGCCACTTTTCTTCTTTATCGTAGTAACACACATTTGACCAATCAACTCAAATACCACTTTGCATGAATCCCTAGCCAAGATGTGTAGTTCTTCAACATAATTAAACTTGAAGTTAGTCTGCAAAGATGAATGCCCTCCTTGAGGTCTAGTCTTTGGTCTTCTTCTTCAGTGAAGTTGAATTTGGAGCATTTCTTCCTTAGAAATGATATAGAGGTTAGGCTAGTTCCTGCTCTTGAATTGAGGTATTATTTTGCTCCAGTTTGCACAATGGTAATTGCACAAAACAATCAAAACTTTGTACAAATAATCAATAAATTATGACAAGTGAGAACAAATTTTAATAATACTAAAACTAAAATTACTAGAGTAAGCATAATGTACTAACATGGAAAACTCAAACTTTTTTTTGCATTTGAACACTTGAGAAGCTACAATTTTTTTTGCAGAGTAGGTTATCAAGGCCTGTATCTAAATTTAGTCTGACTCACGATGTACCATGGCTACTGTTGGGCTTTGTTGGATGTGGTAACTCCAGTTTGGCATCTTTTTGCTACCTGGGGACTCCAGTTTTGCCAAGTAAATTAAGGAATCCTATTAATAGAAGCTCAGGCAGCCGTATTTTTCTAAATTCATAATTAAATAACAAATTCTAACTTTGTGTTGTAATTTTGAATTGTCTTCCTCTACACCAGATTACATAGTCCATTGCACGTAATTACAGGGAAGTGGTGGAATCAATCATAAACATGCAGGCACCTGAAGAAGTAATTATGGATTCTCCGTGGAAAGATCTTCCTAAAGATATTGTGGAAATGGTATTACATTTCTTACTGCTGGCAAATTGGGTTTCCAAGTTTCTCCATGGTTGTCCAAATTTCCAAATCACAGAAAGAAATTTGACTTACCGAAAAGAAAAATGGAGTGAACTCCAGGCATGGAACCTGTTTCTTCTTGGTTGGCTTCTTGGAAGATTAGGACTTTTGAGCTGATACACCCTTCCTTCTTAAGCCCCATTTGCATGGCAAAATTAATGAATTACCATAATTCTACTATTAGTAAGCATTTCTTTCTATGCGGCAAAATAACATGGTATATTTTTATGTTATGGTTAATTTTTAGGAACTTAAAATGTTCGCCTCTATAGCCAATTTAAACAAAGGAAAAAATTCAAACATAAATTTCCGTCAACAACTGAACACAAATCCTTCATAGGATTTTATATTACAATTTTGGCTTAGAACCCAAATTAATACCCTACACAACATTGATAATAAATGAGCAGCTCATACCATTGATATAGAAAATTCTTCCAATACAAATTTGGAGTGGAAACAAATTGCTCTGAGTTCAATTGCACTTGCTGAGATTCTAAATCTCATTGTTCCTGAATCCCATGAAACTTGGAACCTGCACTCCTATTATTAATAGCATTAGTATCATAATGCAAGAAAAACAAAATCAAAGGAAAGTTGCAATAGCTAAAGGTTACAAATGCAAACACTTTGAGGAAAACTACAAGAATTCAACTCTTTACAAGCAATTGCAAGTTACGTTGAAATTCCCTAGGATCTCTATCTAACCTAAAGCTTTCTCAAATTACTCAAATGACCATGAGAACATTCATGATGCGGAAGGATTAAATAATTATTGAAAAAGTCTAGTACTTTGGCTTCTGTTGCAAAGGATCTTTATTTTCCAATCCAATTTTCACAAACTTTCTTGGAACCCTATTGAGCAACATCACTGCCATGTGTATCTTATATCGAACTGTAGTAGCCTCAACAATGCCATCAATTGTTCAATTGTTAAATGTTTCAAAGAATAGAGCTATGAATACTAATACAACTGATTTTTTTTCTAGGAAGACCTACATTATATAGTCTTAGATTTCAGTAGTTACAGAGTGAATAAAATATGATTTGTGCTTTAGATTTGCAAAATAAGGAATTACAAACCACATTACAAGAAACTGCGAACCTATATGTCAAGAGTCATGGTAGGGAAATACTTCAAGCATTTGTATATTTTGACTATGGCCATGTGTATACTAAACTTTTTAAAAAAATACACTGACCTATGAAGTTTTTTTTATGAAGAGTTGAATAAAACACGGAGACATTGATTCTATTTGGCTACAGCTTTCGGATGTTTAACCTACAAAATTTTTTGATTTAACTCGATAAGAAAGAAGAAGAATAAGTTGAAAAAACATTAAGCAAAACAAATTATTTTGCAACCTCTTAAAAATCTTTTAAACCTGCAAACCTCTTAAAAATTCACACAAAAATCTTTTAAACCTGCAAACCTGTGGAATGGTAGCATAATGACAAAATCTGTAGCTTACTAGGGATCCAGCTGCATCTAGCATTTTTTCAAGGTTTGAGCGAAATCAAATTAATCAGACAAAATAGGATGGAGTGATTTAATCAGCCTTTTCTACAAGCGTGTATTGTTGTTAAAACTCTTCAACGTAGACTAGGTTTTTGATATTCTCTGTGACACTGTCATGAAAGACACGCAACTCCTACACAACATACAGATATTGGCCGATAAAAATTATTCACACAAATAAATTCTCATCGATGACTGGCATTCAAAAACTATGGAAGAAACCCTATTCAATTAATTCCCAGTACAACGAGCTTGAGAAGTGCACAAAGATTTGAAGGTTGTGCGTTTCTCACCAAGCACTTGGACAAGGCATAGAGAGCGCTCAAGTACCCTTGGAAGAATACAGCCGAAGGACATTGAGCCAGCTAGCTTCTAAGGAACAAGAAAAAGCACAAGCCAAAGCGATGAGGGGCATAGACGAACATGAACTGCCTGTCCTTGCACCTACCCTGCAATTTTAAGGGCCCAAAGTGTATAAAAAAAGAAATCAATTTTAAGGAAGTAACTGTGATCCTTATAGATATATAAATAAGTTCATTAAACACAATTGCAGACTGAAGACTGTTGAAATAATCAAAAAAATTGAAGAAATTAACAAAAATGAAGCAAAATAAAGAAGGTTATGACTGCTTAGAATCCATCAACAATGCCACCAGCAAAGAGGGACTTGTAGATGCTAATTATGCCTTTTCTAGGAGTTTCAATTTCTACATTAGCCGAAGCTTCCTTACCATCACCATAAAAAGGCTGAAGCAATTAGACAACTTTTTCTGGAACAAATCAATGGTCTGGGCCTTTTAAGAATGTAAGCCTTCTCGAACAATCTTCACCCAAATTAATAATTTTTTGCAACTTTAAAATTAAAAAACCCAGGAAAATTCATTTCGGCCAATTGTATTTGAGGGAAAAAAATAAGAAAATGACAAAAATTGCAATATAAAAAAGCTTAAGCTCTAAACTTTGGAATAGGTAAAAAATTTCCCACTGACACAAAAGTCAATGCAGAATTAATAGGTAAAATAGCTACATGAAAAAATTAGTTCCCTACCTATAAATAGGCAGGGACTAATAAAATCTTCCACTTATCTATTGGTGCTTTAGTTGCATAATAATAAATAAATTCCATGTCATGAGCCAAAAGTAAGATCTTATAAAAAAATAAAGGCAAGGGATTTTTTATTTTTCCATTGACTCAAAAGTAACTTATGTAGAAAACAAATAAGGAAGAAATTTTACTTATGGTTTCGATTTTTTTGATGCTAACATTTTTAAAAAGTAAGAAACGTTTATAATGCCACATTAAATGCATTTTCTCTTTGTCATTCAATAAAGTTCTTTCCTTTATTATTAAAAAAAAGAAATGGAAGATTCTCTTCACTTAACTTTTGTATTATCTTCCTTAAATTTCATTTCTTTTTTAAATAATCGATTTTTTATTTCATTGATATATTCTTTATTTTTCTTAGTTTTATTAAATCTTCAATTTAATATATATAAATATTAATATAGAGAATGGGTAAGTGCACAAAGATGGGGGGATCAAAAAGGGGGTATAAGATGCCACTTTTTTCCTGAAATCAACAAACATTGAACTTCAACAAGAAATTGAAGATAGTTAGAATCAAAATTTTAAGATGCAATAAAAACATGAGTTGTAATACTCTGAATCTAGTTCCTAAACTACTAACTTATTTTGAAAATGGAGGCCCTCAAAAAAGGGGGAGCACAAAAAGTGGTCCTATTTTTTGTCCAAAAATATAACATAGTGTCTGTTGTGCTCCCCCTAAAATGTTAACTCTTTTTTTGAATTTTTTTAATCAATCCTGTGAGAAGTTAGCTAACACCACGTAGTTTATCCCAGATTTTTTTGGTAATTTTTTTATGAATGTATAATTTTTTATGAATTTACAAAGTCCGCACATCTTGAAAACATGAAATTTATGTGTGCTCCCCCTAGAAATCATTTAAAACTAATCAAAAATCAAATTTTCTTTTTTTTAAAAGTGTTTAGAATGGAGTCTAGTTTCTAAAAATGTAACTTGTTGCAAAATTTGATGAACAAGCCAAAATCTATGCCCAAAATACTGAATGTTGGTTTTTTACAAAAAATGGACATACACAAAAGAAATTAGAGTTGAAAAAGTTAACATAATTAGAATTCAAAATAAATTATATTCTTAGATAGCTAACAGAAAGATCTGCAATATCACGTCATCTAATTTTTATGTTCTTGAGCCACGAGTAAACCTGATGAGGAGCACACAAAAAAGATGTCATTTTTTTGTATGTTTGCTGGAAAACACGTCTTAGGCCTATTTCAATCATCCAAGCATTTGGGTTGGATCTCCAAGGAAAATCGAAGCCTTAGGATTGGTAAATTCAAATTTTTTACAAAGGATGCACGCCCTATAGCACGTACGCACTATTTAAATCTCTGACTTTCATAGTGCATGCATGCTATGAAAGTCATAAATTTACATAGTGTGCACACCCTATAGGGTGTGTGCCCTATTTAGGACATAGATTTAAGTAGAGAGAGAGAGATTAGATCTCTCTCAACCCTCTCTCTCTCTCACTACTTAAATCTATGTCTTAAATAGGGAGTACATGCTATAGGGTGCATGCCCTATTGAAATCTATGATTTTCATAGGGCACACACCCTATGAAAGTCATAGATTTAAATAGTGTGCTTTCCCTATAGCACATGTGCCCTATAGGGCATGCACATTGTGTAAGGGATTTGAATTTACCAATCCTAAGGCTTGGGCATCCCAAGGCATAGTGTGCACGCCCTATAGGGTGCATGCCCTTTAGTGCGTACACACTATGCGTGATGGGGGACCAAAAAGGAAAGTGGCATCTTTTTGGTCCCCCATCTTTGTGCACTTACCCAATATAATGTATTATATTTAATTTAGAATAGATGGCTCAAAATATAATTATTAAATATAAATTATATATGCATTTTGAATAATATTTTAATATAGTGGAGAAAAATGGTGAGGGAGGCTCCTGCAACTAGGGTTTTCAATGGCAAAAAATCTCAGGGTTCGAGGAAAGAACAGGAGAAGAAGACATCGAGGGAACGGTCGGGCGATGAGGTAGACCAGGTTTTCTTGCTTCAAAATCTGAGAGAAAAAGTTTTCAATGAAATGGTGTCCAAACCCTATCATGCTCATTTTTTGGTTTTTCGCTTGAGTCAATTGGTGGATGAATCCTGGCCTCTTCCTCCAATGCAACATCACCCGCAATGGGTTTTTTAGTCGGGTGTATGGGTCGATAAAGCTTGGAAGAAGGGTGGTTGGAATTGTTGGAGCCTGTAGTCTTTTCCACATTGGCGATCTCGCAAGGTAGCAACTCAACATTCCCAACCCCACAGGAAGAGGAGGCTTCTAGACAAAAATGTTAGGTTTGATATTTGTGGTTCCATTTCTCCCTCTTGTCTCAAAGAGTTGGGAGGAGTCCAAAATCCTCATGACATGGCCACTACATCTCCAGTCCCTAGGCCATCTGATAATCAACAAGAAACTCCCTTCATTCCAATTCCAACATACAAGTTACCTGTCATTCATTCCCCCCTCTCTTAGGGCCCCAAGGAAATACACATCGGGATGGTCATAGGATACTCATTTGATAGCCAATGTTCTCACATGCAGTCCAAGAATTAAGGGCACAAGTGATAGTTGGTAAGATCTAGAACCACACTCCATCTAATGATGAAATTTCCCATTGGGCTTTAAAATCTTGGGATGGTTTGCAAGAAGCTTTCATGGTAGATAAAAGACATGGTTTTTTCATAGCTATTTTCAAAGATAAAGCCAGGAGACACAAGATTCATCATTTTAAGGGATGGTTTATGAAGGGTTGGGGTATTCATACTCAAATCTGGTACCCAAACTTCCAACCTCATAAGAGCTAGGCTAGTTTTTTCCCCTTTTGGATATCTTTCCCTGCCCTTCCCTTGGAATATCGCCAGCCAAAAATTATGGAGGCTATGGCCAATAAATTAGGCATTTTTTTACTTCATGATTGGGTCTCACTGGAGGACTGCAAAGCCTCATCCCATTTATGTCTCCTTAGAAATATTAATACTAAATGGACAAATATGCTTTGCCTTGAATCCAAGTTTGGCCCCTTGCATCAATTAATTTCTCTAGATAACCCACTTCTAGTTATGGAAAGAATGCCAACTCTTGACCACTTGGAATCTTAATGCCAGTCAGGGGCTCCCATCTCCATTAGAATCTCTCAAGACTTGTCTTCCTCTCTGTCAGATTTTCCTATCGTGGCCTCAACTAATATTTTTTCCCCTATTTCTTTTTACCTTCACAAACCATAATCTTCCTTCACTCTTGTTTCAAGTGTAGAAATCAGTCAATTCATTGAGTCTTGGAAAAATTCCCTGCCTCAGGTGCTGGTTAACACACCATAAATAGTCTCATGATCTCTATGTAGTAAATCTATAGAGGAGATCAATCAAGCAAGTTCTAGACAAGGACTTCATTCAGGGGGTCAGCCTGAGATCAGGGAGGTATAGTGTAGGGGAGATCTCATCTGAAGGGACTCACATTCATCTTCCCAATTTCTTTAGGTTGTTGACAAGAAAAAAAGACACTCCCTCGAAGACCAACACTGATCATAGTCAGATCCTTCACTTGGTTCCCCCCAAGGTTCTACATAATCTATTTTTGACCTCTCAAGATATCTCACTAGGTCATGTTGCCGCCCAGGAGAGGCTAGTCACATATGCAACATCCACAAGCTTATGGCATCAGAAAAATTCATCGATTGCATGTCTCATGTTGGATTATGAATCTGAGTGGCCTTTTGATGTTGATTTTGAACTAGAGGGTCATTTTGACTCACCTATCCATTCAACTCACAAAAATATTCATCTCAAGCTCCTTCAATATTTTGACTCAAACATCTCTCCTAGTACAACCCAAGCTTGTAATACTGGTCTTCATTCTCATGTTGCCTACTCAAGCCCCTTAGCCAACAAAGAGAATCTAGTTGTTTTTCTTAGGAGATTTGATGTTTGTGAGGAGTTATCTAAATCAAAGGTAGACATGGTAGTCAACTTAATGTTATTCATAGTGGAAGATCATAATTCAGTTGAGGTTACAAGAGGAAATGATCCAAGTTGTGATAACAACATAGATAACCAGAATAAGGACACCACTATTATGGTCTCTCCTCGCATCCCTTACAATATTTTATAGTCAGATGTAGTTTCTTCAAATATTAAATTATTTTCCTCCTTGAAAAAACCAAGAGGGCGACCTATAAAAGGAAAGAAGATAGAGGCCAAGATTGTTGCAGGGGTCTAGTCAACTCTCCCTTTTTCTACATTATCAAGGAAATCTAAAGATGAGTTTGTCGCTTCAATAGCCAAACAAATGAAGCTGAGAAGGAGAGAAACAGGCTCTTCAAATCAGCAATGAGGATTTTTTCCTTGAACATTAGAGGCATTAATACCGCTAACAAGGCCCGAATTATCAGGGATCAAATTCTGGTAAGCAAGGCAGATATTGTTCTCATACAAGAAACAAAATTGTCTCAAAAAAAAGGGGAAAGCATACTCGGTGCTTGGAAGGGATGGGTCTTTTCTCATGTCCCATCTATAGGTGCTTTAGGAGGCCTTGCAATTCTATGGAAGCCTCATAAGTGCAAGGTGGAAGTCATTTCTTCAGCTACAACTTGGATATTGGCTATAGTTTAAGTTTTTGTGCTCTCTTTTAACCTGTTTAATGTCTATGGTCCAATATCAGTCACAAGCACGTAGAGCTTATGGGATATACTATCGTAGAAAATTTCTAATCTTGGTGATTCTAATATTATTATTGGGGGGGACTTCAATGCTATGATGGGGATTATGGACAAAGTGGGGGGTGTAGATTCATCTCATAAAGTCACACAGGACTTTAGAAACTTTGTTGAAGGCAATGCTCTCTCTGATTGTTGTCCCTCCAATGGTAAGATAACTTGGTCTAATCAAAGAAAAGGGCTTCAGTTTGTTGGTGTCTGTTTGGATAGATTTCTTTTGAATTTGCACTGGACTTTGACACATGGTTGTTGTCAATCTAATATCCTTAGCATTTTGGGTTTAGACCACTATCTAGTGAGTTTGGAGATTGAGTTGGTTTCAAATATATTCAAGCCAAAGTCATATTTTAAGATTGAATGCATGTGGTTTAGAGACCTAGATTTCCTTCGACTCCTCCAACAATGGTGGACTCAGTGCACCATGGTTCAGGGATATAAGATGTTTCAACTATCAAAAAAGTTGTCATTCATGAAAGAAAAAATCAACAACTAGAATTAGCATAGTTTCGGGGACATTTTTGTAGAAAAAATAGAGCCTCCAAAGTCAGTTGGAGGGCTGGAAAGAATATATCCTTTAGCATGGTTTGAAACAATAGGTTTATGATACACAAAAAGCTCTACAAGACAGATTACAAGAAATACCTTTTAGGGAAGAAACTTATTGGAGGTAGAGGTCTAGAGAGTTGTGGCTTAATGAAGGGGATAGAAATACACATTTCTTTCATGCCTCGACCAAAATTAAAAGACATAAGAATGTCATGTTCCAAATAAAACATGCACATGGTACCATTCTTAACCTAGCAAAGGACATCTAGGTGGAAGCAGTTCATTTCTTTCAAGACCTCCTTAGTAAGTCAGTTAACACTATGGCCCATCCTCCTCAGTTAGATCTACACTTCATTGCTACTTTGGTCTCAAAGGAAGACAATGTTTTCTTGTTGCACCCCTTCTCAATAGATGAGGTCAAGTCAATTGTTTTTGCCATGCAAGCTAGTAAGGCACTGGGGCCTCATGGATTTACTCCCCTCTTTTTCCAGAAATGTTGGGATTTCATGAAGTTTGATATTTGGGAGGATGTGGAGGAATCTTGAAGGCATTCTTGTATGTTTAATCCTTTCAATAATACTTTTCTCACTTTAATCCCTAAGGATGCAAATCTTGGCTCTTTTTCAGATTTTGGGCTTATTTCATTGTGCAATACAGTCTACAAGATTATAGCCAACTCCATTTCACTTCATCTTGGGAAAATTATTCCTAAGATCATCTCTGACCAACAAGGTGGTTTTTTCCCAAGGAAGGATACGGTTGAAGGAGCTCTGGTAGCACATGATATTCTCCACTCAATCAAGGGACATGGTCTTCAAGCTATGGTTCTCAAACCAGACATGATGAAAGCATATGACAGAGTTAGTTGGGGATTTTTTAAATAAGTCATGTTGAAAATGGGCTTCAACACAAAGTGGATCAGATGGATTTTGGCATGTGTTAAGGGAGCTAAGTTCTTAGTATTGATTGATAGTTCCCCATGTGGTTTCTTCTCATCTTCACAAGGATTCAGACATGGTGACTCATTGTCTCCTTTCTTGTTCATCATTTTGGCTGAAAGGGTCAACAGATTAATCTATTTGAAACAAATCCAAGGCTCACTTGTAGGAATTTCTCTACATCATTCCACGTTAGCAGTTACACACACTCTTTTTGTGGATGACTCCCTTCTATATGCTAAGGGCACCATTCATGAGGCTAGAGCTATGAAGGAGACTCTTGAAGAATATTGCAACATATCAAGTCAAAAACTCAACATCTCTAAGTCTAAGATATTCTTTTTCAATACATCTATAAGCATCCAAGAGGATATTAAGAAACTATTAGGTTTTGAAGTTTCTCTGATTCCAATCAAGTATCTGAGAATTCTATTTTTTTAAGGTCTATGCAAGGTGTCTCTTTGGGATAGTATATTCCAATCTATAACAGATCATATTGCTTTGTGGAAATCCAGATGGCTCTCTATGACTGGGAGAATATTACTAATCAGATCGGTTCTTTCCTCCATCCCAAATTATATTATGTTTGTGCTCTTGGCACCCAGGGCTATTATTGAAAAGATTAGAAATAGTCTTAAAATTTTCATGTGGAGAGGCAACCTAGATAGAGCATCTAAAATCCCCCTGGTAGCGTGGGACAAGATCTCACTTCTAAAGAATTTTGGGGGCGATAGGAATTCATTATATATATGAGAGGAATATTAGTCTTGGTGCCAAGCTATCTAGGAAATACTATGAAAACCCAAGGTCACTCTGGGCTAGGATCATCAAACTAAAGTACCTGGATGCTGATGATCCTACTCATATTTTTACAATCAAGAACCCTCCATTAGGCTCTGCAATGTAAAATTTTGTTTTGAAATGTTGAGGATTTCTCCTTCCTCGCTTATCTTGGGTAATCAACACAGGGGATATAGCATATTTCTAGATGATTGATGGAATGGTCTACCTCCCATTTCATCTATCCCCGACATCCTTTCATCAACCAAAAATATCTTTCAACTACAATGGGGTAAAAAGGTTACGAACTATTATGTGATCTCTACAACAACTCCAGGTCCAAAGGCAGTATGGAGAAATATACTTCAAGTTAACATTTCTCAGGATAAAAAGAATCTTCTAAATGGTATCCTAGAACAAAGACCCCTTCATATTAATTTGGCTCCTGATAGATTGATCAGGTCAGCAGCACCAAATGGTAGATATTTTGTAAAACTAGGCTATCGTTCTCTAACCAGTAACACTCCTCATCCCAGTGCACACCTTTTCAAGTTTTGTTGGTATCCAATAGTCCTTCCTAAGGCAGGCTCTTTCTTATGGTTGGTAATCCTAAAAAGGAAACTCACTAGTGAACATTTATTTAGACTTGGCATTACAGATATATTTCAATGTTTATTATATAATTCTCAGCTTGAAGAGGCAAATCATTTATTTGTTCCTACCCCTTTTCCCAAGAAGTATGCTATTAGGTTTTGGGTAGACTAGGAAAACTTTCTTTTCTCATATTTGGAGAGTTTCCTCGATAGGTATCTATTGGGGCATTTGGTGGGAATGAAATAAATGAATCTTTAGAAAATAAATCAGCTTGATTGAGATGGTTTGTGATTCAATCGATAAATAAATTTCTGAAATGGTCAATTCTTATTGTTTTCAATCCAAGTCTTTGTCATCTACCTTCACTTCTCACAATTCAAAAGTTTTAAACTCTTGGCCTTCCATTGTTATCCCCTTCAAAGGCTTCCTAATTGAGAAATCAGCAAAGGATGAGCGATGGAAATATGTCAAGTGGGATCCACCAGATGATCTATTTACTAAAATCAACTTTGACGGGGCCTCTAATGGAAACCCAGGGGCTAGTTATGTTCTGAGGGACTCAAATTTAGAGATAATCAAGGCCGCTAGTATGAAGATCCCAGTTGGCTCAAACAAAATTGCAGAAGCTAGGACCTTATTTCTGGGACTATCTTTAGCTATCTCACATGGAGTTAGCAATATTCATATCGAGGGGGACTCACAAATCATTACATCTTCCCTTTCACTTCAAAGCTCAACTAGTTGGGAGATTCAATATATCCTCAAGGATGCGAGGAAGCTATTACACAATTCATAGAGTTTAAAATTTCACATTGCTTCAGGGAGGCAAATGTTCTAGCAAATTGGTTAGCCAAAAAGGGTGTCATATAGGATAGTGGCTCAGTTTTTTTGGAATCTCAATCCCTAGAAAAATTGCTAACTCTAGAAAAGGGTGCCACTTGAGTGGAGAGATAAATTTCCCCTCTTTCAGATTTTTTAATTTTTTTTAATTTTAATGTTTAGCAAGTGTGGCTTTTTTCACCTCAGGAGTTCTTTTGGCTTTCACATGGCCATCATTCTTTCAATAACATCATGGCTTCTCCTCTATCATGTGTGAGGTTATAAACTCTCGCCCTCCTATTCAGTTTCATCTCCATTCATTGGATTTTTTGATACTTGGCTTGGGTATCAGCATTCATAGCAGTAGATTGAATTCATCTCATTGGTGCACTAGATTCCCTCGGTCTTTGACTATTTTGGCGTGCACAGAATTAAACCTTAGTTTCCGCATTTCACTTCAAAAATTGGTACCTAGTTTGGCAAAGGAATATAATTTTTTTGACAAGGTGGTGTTCATCCTGGCATTCTCCTAAGGACCTTTCTACTGCTTCAAAACCATATATAGGGGTTCCAGAGGACATGCAGGATTCTAGCTCCTCTTTTTTGGCTAATTCTATGATATGATCAAGGCAAGGATCGAATAATATAAAGGTGACATGGGGAAAACTGGGCCTCTTTTTTTCACGTGTATTTACTAAGATAGAGGGTCTT
Source organism: Chamaecyparis obtusa (assembly GCA_027943335.1). Classification (NCBI taxonomy): domain Eukaryota; kingdom Viridiplantae; phylum Streptophyta; class Pinopsida; order Cupressales; family Cupressaceae; genus Chamaecyparis; species Chamaecyparis obtusa. Next base: position 501,827 of record BSBK01005303.1, read on the forward strand.
TTATGGCATATGATGTATAGGCCTTATCCTATTTTGGATAATCATGTACTGGCTACGAAAGGAGGTTTTCTTTCTGTTTCTTTCCTCATGTAGCCTATCTAAAGCAACTTAATGAAAAATAGTTTGGCTCTGTCCATTATTATTGAAAACAAATATATATATTATTATATTTAACATACAATAATTGGATATTTATTATTACTACTATTTCTATATATTTTTATATATATTTACAAGTATAATTAATTGTATTGAAAATAAATTCAACTTTAATCGAATAAATATATAATTTATTTTCAATAAGACTTTTAAGAAATCAAGAGAATTTGAACAGAGGTGACAATGTTACATATACAAATTATTATTTTCAAAACAAAAATACCATAACTATTTATTGTAGTTGTAATTGTAATCAAATCTATCAAATTATTAAATAAATAAATAGATAGGGATATATTATGGGTTGTGACATCCTTCCCCCATAAAGAGTGCATCATCCTCGATGTCTCGAGAAAAGTTTAACATCGTACTCAAATAGGATTCTCAAGATGCATACTAGATATCTTAACTATGATTTTTGTTTTAACTAAATGTGATTAAAATTTCATTTAACAAGCATTACGATGGTACAACCATGCAGAATCATCAAGTAAAACTTCTTACTAAAATTCACACCTATCATGGTTAGTGATTCTAAATGCATTCTAGTTTGACTTTTGAAAATATTTCATAAAGAAATAACATGCATTCCCATGAAAACAACATTTTCAAGACAAAATAACCATGCATTTGAAACAAACAACCTTAAGATTAGTCAAACATACACATGTATAAGATCAATTTATAGGTGAGTTTGTCTGCGAGAACTCCATTACTACCTGACAATTTTCACAAGGTTTTTGTAATACCTCTCCCATAGTATGATTTCTATATGCTATGGTTATTTCAGGATAATGAATTATATGTTAGGATATCATTGATGCTTATAGTTTTACTGACCCCATACATACACGTGTATAGTTGATGTGTTTGTTTTATATTTTTGTTTGATGTGTCTGATGTGGTTTAGGGATGAAGTCCTAGTTACTTACTTGCAAGATCCACACGATCGGTCATTCCTCACCATTTATTGTTTATATTTATACATGTATGTACATGCTCATCTTTTATGTAGGTTTGCAAGTACTAGGCATCGACTTCTCTGAATTGCCCGGATGAGCGTGCCCTATCACAATATCTTAATGATAAGAGAGGGGAGATAACATAGAAATCCAAATACCAACCCAAGCCATTGATTTTCCCAAATAATGGACAAGTATCTATTTTCTACCAATCCAAATTCATTAAAATGAGGTGAATTCGTGAGCCCTTCCTTGGTGTTTGTTTGTTACTTAAGTTAGCTGATTTTTTCGTGTGTTGTGAGTCGAGTGAATTTGATTCTGTGGATTATTTCATTTAAAATAATTAAATTAAGATTAATTGTGATATTAGAATAATTATATTTTATGACAATGCAAGTATTAAATATAAGGATGTTTAATTACTAAGAGTTAATTAAATACCTTTGTTTAATTAAAAGACTTAATTAAAAATCTAAATTTGGAATAAAAGGATTTAATTAATTATTAAGTTCAAATATGAAATTAAAAGTATAATTGATTTATTTAATATTTAATTTATCAATTTGCATAGTTATTTATGTGCTAAAACATTTATTGATTAATTAAATATTTATATGTAATTTAAGTTGCACATTCAATTTAATAAAGTTAAACTAGATATTTAAAGTTCAAGTTCAAGTTGAGTTAGGAATTATAATTAGAAAACTGCACTACTTTATTATTAAGTTATATAAATAATCATACAAAGTGAGTTGATGAAAACTATGTGGAGAGTTGGCTTCTATTTTTAGAGATTGCATGTTTTAAAAAGCCTAGGAGGAATAGGTTTTCTTTATGAGGAGTTTTTCGGTATTTTTTTCAATTATGTCTATTAGGTTTTGGAGGAGCTCTCTTGATTGAATTTGAAAGATTTTTGGAAATCTTGGATTTTGTAGGCATTGTTAGAGATTGTTAGAAAGCTTGGATTTTGAAGGGTGAATTAGATCTTTCCTAGTTTTGAGTTTTCAAGCGTTGTTTGAGGTAGGGTTTGAAACCTTCTTTTTGTAAAATTATTTCCTTAGAAAATATTATTTTCTTCATGTCTGAAATTGTTTATGTGAATGAATTGGAATTGGGTTTTCGTTTAAATCAGGTTTGGTTTGATGAAATTTTAGATTAGTTTTATATTAAATTAAATCTGGTATTCTATTTGGATGGTCTAAAAACCTAGGAAGAAATTTTAGAAAATTGTGTGATTTTTTTCCAATTAGGGTATTTTTCCAGAAAAGATAGATAATTTGTCTCAATATTTTGCATAGAAATTTAATTGAAATTGCATGTGAAATCATATTCAAAAGAAATTAGTTTTCCTTGAAACCCTAGTTTTCCATTAAAGAAAATTAATTGAGAAAATATGTGTTAAAAAAAATAGAGGGTTTTGTTATTTAAATTTATTATTATTATTTATTAATTTTTAACTTAAAAATTTATAAAAAGTAAATAAATTATTATTAATATTATTTATTAATTTTTTGATTTATATGTATGTGTGTGTGTGTATATGTATATGTATATGTAGATGTAGATGTAGATGAATATGTTTATGTGTATGTGTATGTGTATGTGTATGTGTATGTATATGTGTATGTGTTGTATACACCTAAAAATGGTCACCTAGACTATTAGCCCCTTGCTAGCATTTTTGCTAAAATCATCAATTACTTGTTCTTGATCAAATCCTAGTTCTATCATTTATTTGATTATTCTATGGGCTAACCATTTCATCCTAAGTCTTTATTTAATTAAAAGGAATATTTCCTCCCCTTTTATTAAATAAAAAGCCCCCACTTTTCCTCTTATCTTAAGTTGCAAAAATAACACATTATTCTTATTTTATAAAAAGAGAAAAAGCACTTTTTGTCTCATATAAACACAAAAGTCAACTCCTATTTTCCTATTGGAAGATACTTGTGCACAAGGATCAAGCTTCCTTTTTTCTCCACCCTTGATTAAGACTTTTTTCTCTTAATCTCAATGGTCCATTTCATCTCATTTCTTATAAAAGGAGAGCTCTCTCCTTCATTTTCATATCTTAGGTTTTTATGCTAATGTTATGCTGCAGATTTTCTAGGTCATCTTGGAGCTTTTGAAGATTTGGAGCATTCTTGGCTTTTGCATCTACATGTTATCATAGTTTCATTTCTTGCATTATCATGGCATTCTTAGCTTAGTTTCCTCTATGGTTTAGATTAATTCATCTAGCTTAACTAGGAGGCTTTGTAATACTTGTTCTTTCATTTTCATAGCTTAGCTTGCATTTCCATTTCTAGCATAGCATTGCATTGCATTTTCATTCTTGATTCTTAAGGATATTGGCATTCTTGCCCTTGTCTTCATTGAATCTCCCATTGCATGGTTTACTAGCAAGGTTATTGGCTAAATAGCTCTAGCTGAGAGCATTCTTAAAACCCTTGCACTCCATGCCTAAGGAGCTATGGATCAATTTTTGAGATCTCATTCTTGAGTGTTCTTGAATGTAATGATTCATAGAAGTGTGACACAATTATAGCACACATTTTTGGTGCCCACTATGGGGCAACCCACCTCTTGTATGTTGGTTTTGATTGTTTTTGGAGCTAACCCTCGTGCAAATTTGTTTGGAGATAGAAAACCCTAGATTTGAAAGATTTGATCATATCTCTCAAACCGCTTGGTGTTTTGGTCAAAAAAAAATTTTGTAGGTTGGCAACATATTAGAGAAGCTTCAGTAAAAAATTTAGATTTTTCAAAGGTAATTTGTATTTTTTATAATTTTTTCTTTGTTTTTCATAAAAAATTGATTTTTGGCACATATTAGCATATTTTTCAGAAAGATCTTCAAATTCTACAAGGGGTCCATTCTTTATGTTTTAAATTTGGATGCAATATAGTGGCTCAAATAATTAATTTACAAAAATTGGTTTGTTTTGGTAAAATGGATCTCTAGGGCACAAATGAAGAGATTTTTCTAAAATTTTTACCTTTTTGGAAAGCTCTCTATTTTTTAGCCAGGGTCTTTGTTTTGCATTTCTATTTTTTTGGCTAAAATCGTATCAAAAAAATCAGATCTTGTTGACTAGGTCAAATGCAAAAAAAATAAAATTTTGTGATGGGTATGCACTTATTTTTCATTGTTCAATGCATTATATGAGTTATCATTTGGATTATTACTGGCTATTATTTCTCTTAAAAATTAATTTTTAGATCTAACCCTAGGGTTTGCATAAGTTGGATATACATTGCATATCTTGTTTGCTTGTTTTCTTGTCTTGTTCATTTGAAGGTGCTCTTGCTTTCATGGAAAATGCTTAAAACAAAGCGTTGGACTTGAGGTACTTTGTTCCATCTCTACAACATTTGGATTTTGGGATTAAAATTGAGCCTCTCATGTGTTTGGCTTGAGTGTTTACATGCTTTCATAGGACACATTTCAATTGATGCTCTTAATGGGAAATGAAAGAACATAGATTTGTTTTTACAAGTTTGTGTAAGTGAATGCTTGTGTTTAAACCTTAAGTAATTCTTAGTTCCAATATCAAATATCTCATTGAATGATTGAGGGCATGGATTCATTCCTTGTTTACATAGGGAGTTAAATGCACCACTTTTTGGATTCACTCTATGTTTTCTTGGAAAGTTAAATATTCCATTGATTCAACCCTTTTTCATTTGTGAGTAGTATTGATAAGCAACTTTGGAGTACTTTTGATTGATCTTGTTAGCTAAATTGGGTTGTTGGACTCACTTATTCTAATCGCCCCTCATTTCTACCCTTTGGATGTAATCCCAACATTCATATACATGGGAGGGGTCTACTTGAAAAGAGTGTTAAGTGTTCCACAAAGTTTCCCCCTTTTTTTATGCTTTCTTGATCTCATTAGTTTTCCAATGTGTGGACTCACTTTGAGCTTGTGTGAGGAGTTAAATGTTCCACTTTTGGACTCACTTTGAGTTTGTGTGAGGAGTTAAATGTTCCACCTTGTGGACTCACTTCACATTCACTTGAAGAGTTAAATGTTCCACTTTTGGACTCACTTCACATTTACTCGAAGAGTTAAGTGCTCCACCTTTAGTGCTTTAAATACTTTTGATAGTGAATTACTTACTTTTTATTTCTAGAAGGCCTGCTTGGGGACACACCACCTCAAGGGATGACCTTAACTCCTATGTTCCGGTGAAGTATAAATAGCAGGAGGTGAATTGAAAGACACCTCTCTTGGGAATTGAGTTTGATATCACTCTTGGCTAAGCCTCAAAGAACTTTATACCTTTGAGAAGTGAAGGAGGAGATTTGGGTTACCGTCTCCCCCCATCTATGTGATTTTGGATTCTTCTCATCTATGGATTTGGGCCTTACGTACCTTGCATATATCAAGGACTCCCTTTAGAAAAGCTATGTATATCCCTGTGGACAGCTTGATAGGATGTTGTTGTGTTCTAAGTGCCTTCTAAAACATTTTCAAGAACATACACAAGTAGAATCTTTAAGGAGTAGAAATATTAAGTCAATATTCTTGTTCATGTGCAAGGTTGCTTTTCCCCTTGCTCATTGTTTGAAGACAATTTCTTGCTTGAACTCCTTGATTGCTGTCTTATGTGCTTGATCAATGATAAAAATCTGTTGATATACTTACTTGATCTTTTAAAACAATTCAGAACTGAGATTTTTATATTCACTGGTCATAGAGTTGTACGACCCTGGAATAGTGTCACGTCCTATTCTAAGAATTGTCATGCAACAGTTCACCCCTGCAAGACTATCACTCCGCTTGCCTAGAAAGTGTTGCCCATAACCTTTTTGCTGTCTTATTGCTATTGCAATCTGGAGCTGCTAAAACTTGCATTTTAACCTATCATAGAGTGTCTTTTTCTGTTCTTACCTAAAGCTAGTCTGTTATCTACATGCTCCGACTTATTCTAGACTAAAACAAATGAGCTAAAACTATTAGATTTGAGCTTAACGAATGCTACTCTTGATCATTTGTCGCATCATGATTACCTCTCTAGCTACTTGCTTATTGAGATTCTTGCTCGCTGCTCAGCTTTAGTCAATTGATTGTTGTAAGTGCTTGAGCACTTTTGACGAGCCATCTCTCTATTGTTCTACTTTGACAAGTGATCTTTATTAGCTTTTCTTATCTCAAATATGAGAAACTTTATCTCATTCTATTAGTCAACCAACATCACTTTTCATGCCAGTTACAACTCAGTCTCAATTTGAGTAGGAGAGTCATCCTCCATTCAATTATACACAGTTACCTTCTCCAACTAGATGCTCATGAGCACCCATTAGCAACAACAGTTCTAGTTCTAACCAATCTGAGGATTCTAAGGCTACCCCATGGTACAAAGGAGGTTTCCTCTTTTCTGCATTCAAGACCCCCAAAAACACAGATAGTGTCTCACTCACTTTGACTGAACAAGAAAAATTTCAACGCTTGCAAAAACATTTTGAGCACAAAGATAACCAAGTGCGCTTAGAAAAAGAACACAATCAACAAAGGATGGATGTTGTTAGGCACATGGCTTATAGAGAGACATTTCATGAGCAACATGAGACTAGTAATCATGAGCATAGACCTCTTTTTATCAATGGAAACAACATGCCACCAAGATCTCCTCCAAGACCTACTTTTGGTATGCCTTCTTCACCTCCTAGACCTCCTCCCTCTCATCATGAGGTAGAGGCTGATGATGAGATTTCTAGTGAGGATCTTATGAAATTTGAACAAGATGTTGTCTCCCAACGAATGATGCATAAGCTTTTAGAGTGTAATAGCAACCAATATTTTCAATATATGACTTCTAGAGGATACAAGCTTTCTCTCGGTTATGATGTCAGACAAATTGTCCAACAAAGAGTACTAACTGAATTGGAAGTCCTTCAGGAAGAATTACGTCAGAAAAATCAATGCTTTACCCAAATGGCAATAGATAGAGAGCCTCCAAAGGTCTCTTTTGTAGAATCAATTTGTGCTCTTCCTTTTGATAAAAGTCTATACATGGTCTCGTTTCCTAGGGATATTGAGGTTCCCAAATACGACAAGTATGATGGAAATGGTGATCCCCATGACCATGTGTGTCACTTTTACGCTCTTAGCATGGACTTCCTTCATGAAGACACATTTCTTCTATGATTATTCCCTCGAAGATTAAGAGGCCAAGCTTTGGAATGGTTTCTGAAATTGACACCACCTCTTAAGACTTTTGATGAGTTGGCTCAGTGATTTACCTAGCATTATTCTTACAACATCCAACAACCTGTCACCATGATAGATCTCGGTAATCTAAGACAACATCAAGGTGAGCCATTTGCAACTTACTTACAATGATGGAGGTCATTATATTCTAGATATCCTCGTCCGCTACTTGAAAGAGAAAAGATTGACATTTTCGTCAACACACTTGTGCTTGAGCTATTTTATGATCTATGGAAGCAACTGTTCTCCTCCTTCCATGACATGATTGAAAGTGCATATCTAATTGAGGATGTAGCTATAAGAAAAGGGGATATTGTTATTAATAAAGATGCTAAAGGCAATGGCAAAGACAAGAAAAAAACTTGGAATAAAAACAAGTATGTTGTTAATGATGGGGTTGTTGACGCTCCTAAAGCTAAAGAGCCTGCTTTCAATATTTCCAGTGCTATCTATGCAGTAAAACAATAGGAAGCTGGAAACGCTCATAGTACTCCTAAACCTCAATATGCAGATAAGCCTAAGAAGTCATTTTGAAAGTGAGTCTATACCAAGTTGGCAGAACCTTATGATGTGATCCTTAAGACTTTGGTTGACAATGGATATCTTACGCTTCTTGATAAACCTAGTAATTGGGATCCACTAAATAGGCCTAATTAGTGGAGAGAGGATCATTACTGCCATTATCATAGAAACAAGGGACATCTGACAGACAATTGTTTTAAGCTTAAGGATGATATTTAGGACCTAATTGATAACAACACAATCTCCACTGATGGCTTAACTAAAAATTCTGATCACACAGCTTTCAAAGATCCTCTACCTAAGCATGATAAGGGGGAAACCTCTCAAGCACATAAGAAGAATCATGATGCTAAGATCAACTATACATATACTTCTGATACACCTAGGATCAACATGGTAGAGCCTATTGAGAGTGTTATTATGGTGAGATCTCAAGATGATAATAAAGCCAATCAAGGTAAGCCACAGTTGGTCTTGCAAACACATGGTAGTTCATCTTCCTAAAGTGAGACACTGAATGCTATTACTAGGGGGCAAGCCAAGATTGTCCTTAAAACTGCGCAAGATCCCAAACAAGCTTTTCCTTCCAAACAAGTGGCTCCTTCAACCACCCCTAGCTATGATCTTGTCCAACATTTGCAAAAGGCACCAGCCCAGATATCTATCCTTGAGTTGCTTCAGTTATCCCCTTCGCATAGAGAGATTCTTGATGAGGCTCTATGTACGACACGTGTTCCCAATGATATTGATCCGGATCGATTCCAGGCTATGGTCAACCACATTTCATCTCCTCTATCTCTCTCCTTTTCTGCAGAAGATGACATATCTATTTCTCACCCACATAATCTAGCTTTACACATTGAAGTTCTAGTCTACCACACCCGAGTCTGCCAAGTCTTGATAGAAAATGGTGCAGGGTTAAATATTGTTTCTTTCAATGTCATACAATAGTTGGGTTTGTCAGAATTTGTTGTGGATTCTAAGAAGAAGATTACTATAAAAGCTTACGATGAAGTGGAAAGATCTTCCAAAGGTCTTGTCATGCTGCCTGTCCAAGTGGGCCCTGTCACGAAAGATATTAGCTTCCAAGTATTGGACATCCCACTCGCATATAACATTCTTTTGGGTCATCCTTGGATCCATGACATGTAGGTTGTTCCTTCCACTTATCATCAGTGCATCAAATTTCCATACAATGGCATTGAAGTTTTGATTCCTGGAGACCATACTATTGCTATTAATGCTCTTGCTGCTGCTAAAAAATTTGTTCCTCACAATGAACCTTCTATTGATCCTAGTACATCTCTAGTTGCTGCTGAGAAAACACTTAAGATGATGAGCTTTGGTATGGGTGAATATATGCTGGATTCCTTTGCTTCTATGCCTATTTCTCCTAGGTCATATGGGAAACCTTCTGATAAGACGAAGCCTTCTGCTTCCACTATGACAATCCTTGATACCTCTGTTCCTTCATCCGTTCCTTTAGAAGCAGAAAGAGAAGAACAAGCTATTCAAGAGTGGATCTATAGAGAAGATGAGGGTAGTACAACAAATGCCCTCCCTGCTTATTCTAGTAATTCTGACACAGATATAGATGAGTCTCCACTTTTGGAGCTTACCCTATAGGCTCAACCTCTCTTGTCACTAGAGATGACACCCCTCACATAAATGCTATTGAACTAGTTACTTCATTTCATCTCGCATCAACACCTGTTACTTCTTCCACCAACGAACTAGCAACAAAAAAGATTGAATCAGCAATCAAGCATCACAGTCATCAAGTCAAAAGAAAAGAGAAATGGTTGGATGTCAAAAACCACATTGTGGTGGTATCCAAACCTAAGAAAAGTAAAAATAAAATTTTTCTCAAGAATACTGATTATCAAATAAAAGATGACAAGTTGATTCTCTACAAAAAAATGGTGCACTACTTCAAGCATGATCTCATATATGTTACACTTCAGCCTATTCCTAGAGCTAGAAAAAAGTTTCTAATGCCTTGGTTACTTCGACATCCATCTTACAAATGAAAAAGCATAAATTTCACTTCAAGTTCCTGGTGGATGAATTATGCTATCATGCTCACAAATCTTACAATCCTACCATATTTTCATGTCTTCCACCTCATATTGCTCCTGAAAATCCATGACGCCATTCTTCCCACCATCCCTTACACTTTTCCTTTGTCTCTGGTGACTTGTATAGGAAGGGTCTAGATGGAACTCTCCTTAAGTGTCTAGAAATAGAGGAGTCAGAAAAAGTGCTAGCTCAAATCCACGATGGCATATGTGGATCACATTCTAACGATCCTCCGCTAGCTTAGACATTTCTTAGGGTTGGTTATTATTGGTTGAACTAGTTGAGACCTCCTATCATCATAGTTGCAGCATTTAGGCCTAGGGCCTATCAGTTCTTTACATCAGAGGAACCAGATTCTTGATGCTCGTTTCTGTCTAGGGCATTCATTGTACATACTTTATGATCCTGAAAAAACTCCAAAAAAATTCATATATGATGCTGAAAAAATCCTAAAAAGCATAAAAAGTACTGAAAAAATGAGCATCCTAGTGAAAATCTAGCAATAGGCACTTTGATGTGTCACAAAAAAAAAATCAAAAAAATAAAATGAAAAAGTGCCTTGGTGAAAACTTGGAAATAGGCGCCTTGGTAGCAAAAATACAAAAAAATTATAAAAGTCTTGAAAAAATTTATCAAGTGGTGAAAACTTGGAAACAGGTGCTGCTTGAGACCCTCTGCACCTATGTCTATCAGTCTTGCGTGGCGCTCATTCACTCCACTTCTCACTTTGTCTCTCCTAGCCTGGAATTGACTCTTGTCTTAGTCTAGGGGGCATACATTGTTCTAGCTTATCTTGGGTCTCTTTGTGCATCTGGGTTTCTTAGGCACTTCGCAAACAGTGTTTTTCAACATCACCTCAACTGTGTTTCTCAACACTACAATAGCATTGAGTGTTTCTCAACACTTATCAGATGTCCTACCTACAGCCTAGATGATGCAATATTTCTCACTGGCAGATGCGATACTCAAAGCTTGACTCTATGACCTACACACACGCACTTAAACATTTGACTCGCTGAGACTTGCTTGGCTTTATTTTCTTTGTTTGCTATCTATGAAGATTTCTTTGCTGAGTGTTCTCCCCCTATGATCATTTATGATGATGCATAGCTAGAAGACTGAGGGAATGAGAACATGTTTTATTTCTTTTTCTACTTGTGGGTATATTTTGTTGGTCCTAACTGTCATTAAGCATTTATGCTTGTTCCACTTGACATTGGGATCTACAAGGTATTATCCTTGAATTTTTTTTGCAAGTGCGTGCTTATAGCCATCTTTACTTTCCTTGTGTCTCGATGCAAGCATAATCTTGTTATATCAAACTTAGATAATCTCACTGCACTAGTCATCTTGACCTACATGTCTTTGGTGCCTAGGTGGGATTCCCACATTCCTATCTATTATAGATCATATTCAGATCCACATAGTTATACTAGTGTGTATTGTATGCTCTTATGGTGCTACTAAGAATGCTCGATGATGATAATTAGATGTCTATTGGTTTTGTAACCTTGCAAGTAAACCACTTTTCATGTAGCTTGCATTCTTAGGTTCATGTTAGTTTAGTTTTGCATCTTGCATATGGAGAGAGCTCTCCTTTATCTTTCATGGACTTGTTCATCAACTGCGCTTGCCTTTCACTTCTTCCCACTCATGTATTTTGCTTTTTGTCTTTCATATCACATCATTTTCCTTTCATTTTGGGATCGAAACCACCATCTGAGTTCACCTTGATCACCCAAATTGCATCTTTCCTTCTTCCGCGCAGTTGGCTGGCCTTTTGATGCATGATCCTCTAATCGTCATTGGGGCATTCTTCACCTCTTCATCCCCATCTCTTTAAACTTCTAGTCTTTCATTCACTTTCAAATCCCAAGTTCAAATTCTTCCCCTCTATGGTGTTTACGAGTTGAGGGACCGATAGGTTCGTGCCCCATGTCTCATGTGTGGGGCATATCTTCATTGCTTGATGGTTATTTTGTTCTATCTCTTCAATTATGATTTCTAATGATTTGATCATGTCTCTCTTGCTTCTTCTTTCCCTCCACTTGGATTTCACTTTCGATCCCGAGGGGCAGACACATCATATCTTATTGGCTATCTCTTTCCTAAGTGTTCAGTACTGTCGCTACCAGGCTGATCATGCAGGATTTGCTATATCTCTGCACTTTATTATTTGGAGTCAGATCACTATCTACTTGCCTTCTTGGCTGATCTAAGTTGTTTTGTGATCCCAGATCGATCTCACATGTCAACTTCATTATTTGACGTAATGTGTTCCCAGATCGATCACACATTAGTCAAAGAGGGGCAAATGTATACACCTAAAAATGGTCACCTAGACTATTAGCCCCTTGCTAGTATTTTTGCTAAAATCATCAATTGCTTGTTCTTGATCAAATCCTAGTTCTATCATTTATTCAATTATTCCATGGGCTAACCATTTTATCCTAAGTCTTTATTTAATTAAAAGGAATATTTCCTCCCCTTTTATTAAATAAAAAGCCCCCACTTTTCCTCTTATCCTAAGTTGCACAAATAAAGCATTATTCTTATTTTATAAAAAGGGAAAAAACATTTTTTTGTCTCATATGGACACAAAAGTCAACTCCTATATTCCTATTGGAGGATATTTGTGCACAAGGATCAAGCTTCCATTTTTCTCCACCCTTGATTAAGACTTTTGTCTCTTAATCTCAATGGTCCATTTCATCTCATTTCTTATAAAAGGAGAGCTCTCTCTTTCATTTTCATATCTTAGGGTTTTATGCTAATGTTATGCTGCAGGTTTTCTAGGTCATCTTGGAGCTTTTGAAGATTTGGAGCATTCTTGGCTTTTGCATCTACATGTTATCATAGTTTCATTTCTTGCATTATCATGGCATTCTTAGCTTAGTTTCATTTATGCTTTAGATTAATTCATCTAGCTTAACTAGGAGGCTTTGTAATACTTGTTCTTTCATTTTCATAGCTTAACTTGCATTTCCATTTCTATCCAACCTTGTTGAGACATAAGCTCATGTTATGTGGACTCTTTGAGAGATTGGTTATGACGTTTTGGTTTGAGGAATAGTGTGTGTGCCTATAATCATTTTGTAGATCAAAATTTAATTATTATACTTGTTTGAACCTATGTGATTATTTATGACTTGTGAGCCTAGGGGAGGTTAAATAGGAGCATCTTAGGGGATTGACTTGCAATAGGGATTCGAGACCCAAAGTTATCAGTACCAAGGTAACCTATTATAATTTTTGTAAATAAGTAATAACATAGTATTTAAAATTTGTAGAATTCATTAAAGAGATAATTTAGAGATTATGCCTCTCTTATGCCTTGAGTGCTTCTTTAGGATAAGGATGGGAATCCAAGATGATACCTAGAGAGTAGGTACAATTAGAATTCATCATGTTCTTGAGAGTGTATTGTAGTTCTGCGTGGGTTGTATTGAGGGTCTAGGGCCCAGAGTGGCCAGTCCAAGGTAACTCAATGCTTGAGGGTTTGGGGTCTAGTGTGACCAATCTAGGGTAACTCAAGTAGATTGCCATGTGATGACACTCCCATAGTATGTAGCTTAAGTCTCCTCCATAGTTTTCTACAGTTTCCTCTAGTGGTGGTTCTTTTATATTGTAGTATTACTTGGTGGTGTATCCTTGTTATTTCAGTATTATCTGGTGGTTTATTTTTGTATTTTAGTATTTGGTGATTGGTATTTGTTTGATATTCTAGTATTTTATGTTTTGGTACATGATGAAATTTTTAATATTTAATGTAATTTATTTATCATTAGTTGGTGGTACCTATTGAGATAGGAATCCTTCAGGACCCTTTTCTTAGCTAGTTTGATTCAGTTTGGTATTTGAGTGGGGTTTTTTGTTATCTCGTTAGCATGGTGGGAGTGGGCCTTTGGCTCCACAAGGTTAAGTGGTAGTGTTTTTTTCACCATTTGAGATTCTGATGTTCCTGTAGTGGTGTTGGAGTATTCTTGTTGTTGTTACCTTCTTCTCATTCTTCATTGGAGGCTTGTTCATATTTATTTTATGATGTTTATAATTATATCTTGTATCACTATTTCAGAGTTGTAGATATTGTAATAGAATTTGTATTTGGTTATTATGACATACCCTATGACTTGTGCAGAGGATGTTGTTTCATTGTATTTATACCTTAAGATATTGGATGTACTTGTTATTAATTTGTGCATGGGATATATGTAATTAATCTTAATCTAAAATATTTAATTAGTAATACATAATTATACATCATGAGACCCTTGATAATTGTTAACTGTATTTGAGTTGTACTTATGTACTTGTGCTATATCTTATGATTGTATTGCTTCTGCATTGCTTCCATATTGTTATCATTGTTGTTTATAAACACTTAAGAAAAAAATATTTTTCAAACTTAGTGACATGTTTAGGTTAAATTCTCCTAGATTCCCTAGCGGGGTATTACAGTTATACTACCTTTCTCTGACAATGTTCCCTTTCTTTTGATGTGGCGTTCCATGTATTATATTCATAGGAACAACATAAAAACATTAATCCATGTCATTACAATAAACTAATATCAAGATCAAATATTTCTCAAAATATTTATTGTTATTAAAATAAAATTCCCTTATCCCAATGTTTAAACAAGTAGAAAATAATTTTGCATCATACCTAAAACCACATTGGTACACACACATACATGTTCTTACTATACCATACCTTGGCATCATAGTGTATTGATAAATTTATTGGTACTAATAACATCAGCCCATCTAACATGTGGTACTCAACTATGTTCATATATCATCCACATATTCTCATAAAACACCTGTAAAGGTTACTGGATCCACTTTTTCTATGCATGTGACCTAGACCCTCGTGCCTATCTTGTCACAATTATTTCTCAAATATTTAACTCAATTTATTAAAATAAACATTTTTACTATATCAATTCAAATTAAACAAACAAAAAATATTAACATAAATAAAATTTCATAACTTTAACTAAAATAGATATTTACAAATGCTTAATGTAGGTATTAATGCGAATGTGTCATATCATGACATATGTATGGCTTTCTCACCTCATATTTACTATGGCCTTTTTAGTATGTATTCATATATATCATTCTCGCCATACATAATAAAGTCTTCGACTGTCCTTAATTCTCAAGGTTACTTACATATCGAGAGACAAAGTGTCAGTACATCATATAATCATAAAGTGATACTATACATCATTTTATCCTCCTTAGTCTTGGACTAATCTCCAGCTTCTATACTCGAGAATATAAATGAGGTCTAGTAATTTTTACCACCTAACCTTTTTGTGGTTAGATCCTCAGAGTTCCTTTGGGATTGACATGAAATGTTGAGAACCTGACCCTGCATCGAAGAACCTAGAGCTAGCAGATTGAATATAATCTAGTGCAACACTATGACTAACTATCATATGACCCATAAAAATAATAATTATGTATCTTCATAGTGATATGGTATGGGGAAATAACCATAAACATCCACTAGTATCAAATGAATGCAACTATCACTTTGGCCAGAGTATAATTATACCAGTTTCCATGGAAAATAGGTCATAAATTAAAATCAAATGCCTATCATCCCTTTTTATCCCATATTCGTCACCCATGTATAAAAAGATCGCATATAATGCATTATTTTACATGCAATTTTTTTTTCATATAATGCTCCATGCATAACGGTTAATGATAGAGTCATAAAATATACTCATCTTCTTTAATAACAGTTTCTCTCTGACCCCTAGCTCTTTGAAACATTCCCTTAACCTGGGAGACCACTCTCTGCCCCCTCCCAAGAAGTAGGAAAATATTTTGTTTAACCTAGATTGTGGCCATGCTTCTGAGCCCCTATTTACTTCTACTTTCCACTCTACCCACCTTGCTAAAGAACAGGTTAAAAGAGCCATCAAAGAGGTCATGTCCAAGGAGGATGTTTCTGTTCAGGATGAAGGTTCTATTGGATCTCCTAGAAAAGAGAGTTGTGGCATTGACATGGATGATGTGGAAATTAAGCCTAAGGTAATAACCCAAACCAATGTGGTCATGGAAGAAGTGAAGGAAAAAGACCCTAGTGAAAACAAAGGTCACACTGGTAGCAGCCTGATGGGAAAAATTTAGTACCAAGTTGATACCATGTAAAGCACGGTCTTGAATCTTACCAAGGACCTGGAGGCCACAAACAAGTGGTTAAAGGATGTGAGTAAATTTGTGCTTAAGGTTATGCATGCCTCTACCACTACTCTTTGCCTCCTCAATGAGAAGGCCTCGGAGGATATGGAAGCTGTGAAAAGTAACCGGGAGCTCTTCAATTTCCTCAATGAGGAGTGGGCCAATATTCTACTCTCAAAGTGCTTATAGATTGGAAAATAGTATTGTGGGTTCTCGTGAGTGGGAGGATGGTGATTGCTTCTGGTTCCTTGCCTCCTTTTTGGTTATGTTTTGTTTACTTCCATATGCTCTATACTATGATTTTGGTTTTTAGCCCTATGTGGCACCTGGCTTGGTTAAAGCTGAACTTTTTCAAAACTCTAGTTATGTGGTGGTGCTTGTTTTTTTGTTTCTTATTTTTTGATCATGGTAGAATTCTATGCTTCATGTTGCTTTATTTGGTGATTAACTCTTTGTTAATTACTTAGTTAGCCTATTTTTCTATGGGTCAGCACCCTTTTTTGTTGCTGCTTATATAAAAAATAGTTGCTTATGGAATTTTTTTTCCATATCATGAATATTCAAGCATTAATTCTCCTAGACTCAAACACTTGTACTACACACATATTTCCCAGTGTTAATTTCTTTAAGAAATGCATATCCTTATTGTTAACGTCCTCAAAATGTTATCCCAATCCATGACATATGTAACATACTTCAATCATAATAGGAATGCAAGAACAAGAATAAAACTTTTTTGGAATCTACCCTTTGCACACTCTATCAATATATAGGAGGGCATAATAGGGTGCATCATATCAAAATGTAGGAGTAGAAACATAAAAAACATAGCCTAACCACCACAAGATCATAAAAAGAATCTAAAAAATAAAAGTGCAAAAATTTTCAATATAAAATTACAAAGGTTGTGCACAAAATCAATAAATATATTTGTGAAAAAGAATCACATGTAATAAATAAGTAGAAGACTCAGTGGCAATTTTATTGTAAGAAACTTGAAATTTTCAAATCTATTCCTTATAGCAGTTTTAATTTTTTACAAAAATACATCCAAACACTTGGAAAACATTGCCTAAAATACTTTAACACTAGAGGTAATGACAACATCAATTATCCCTAATCATGAGTTTAAACTTTATTTTTTATTTTGGAGACAGTCATAACCTTAGTGTCTTATGCTAAAATTTTTAACTAAGGATCATCCATCAATGAATCATGTAACATATTTCAATGATTTTTACTTTTTTTTCTTGCATAACACATGTAGAATACAATTTTTTTCACCACAAATGCATCGCTCCTATAACATATAGATCATAGTTTTTAAATAAATTTGATAAATAAAAAATTTCAAGAAAGTGTTGTAAAGTGATAGGGAGGTCTCTACACACTTATCTTAATTCACCTAGGACTTGATCTAGGTCCTTCTCCTAACCTTTCTAGGGTTATCTTAGACCCTATTCAATGAGGGATTTCTGACAATCACCTCCACTCCTCTAGACCTCTCTACCAATTTTGTGTTGCCATTCCTTCTTCTTGATCCCTCACATGAACTCATTCCCTCAAGTTCATCACCTCACCAACAAATTGACATTTCACTAGAGTTTGGATAGAATACTTCCTTTTGGAAAATCTAGATTTGATTTGACATGTTCTAGCCTCTATCTATTCCCATTCACTAGTTGATCTCTTTGAAATTGGCCTAAAGCCCTATTAGGCCTTTCTAGGTCTTCAAACCTTCTTTTGGGGGTATAACTCTCAAACTTTCCACACAAGTTGCTAAAAAAAATTCATATCCTGACACCCTTTTCAAAGTTATTTATGATTTTTTGGTTCTTGGGTCCTGAGTGTGTCCGTACAGCACCTCCTACAACTATGCATACTTTCTAGTCTTAGTTAGGCTTCTCTAGTTGTTAGTGAAGAATTGGCTTCTACACCCTTTATTAGATTTTTCATGGACTCTCCTTCTTAGGATTGAGTCTATGTTACATATCCTTCACATATCTATGCTTGGATTGACTCCTTCAATCCCTAAGCCTTCTATCCTTTATTGATCACAATTAAGCTCTCTTAGATGGGCATCCACTGGCTCGCCTAGGGCTTGATCCCAAAAATAGTTCCCCTACAAATTTGGTCATGAAAGTTCATATTTACAATGTATATACAAGAGCACAAGTTGCAGCATGAAGAAGCTAAGGTTTTTTTGATGGTGGAAGATGTAATGAATGAGCCTCATGATGTCCATGATAGAGGAAATGTTCTTGACCAAAGGGGAGATCCTATTGTTGATAGGTTTCATGGTCTTGGTAACCAAATAGTTCTTGTAATAGCTTCTTCTCATAGTAAAACTATCTTTTCACACAATGAAGTTGAAGTTCCTATGGAGGATTGGGCTAATATTTTTTTTGTGCAGGAGGCATTCTTTTTGTTCCCTAACCTATGTCATGCAGGAGTATATGAATTTACTATGATGGAGAGTACAATCAATGCCTATGGTGCTAAGAGAATGAAACATGTAGGTTTAAACAACAAACCTTCTCACCATGGACATAAACAATAGTTCTAGGCAACACCATTCGAAATGGTTTTCATCTTGTTACTAGTACCAAGCAATTGGAAAGTCAAAAAGAAGTGAACCAATGAGGAGGATAAAATTCAAAGGGGACTTTGAATTTTTTTTTGTTCCTGGGAGTATGGTGCAGGGCACCTCATGAAGAGATAGAAGGGTCACTTAATTGACCTTGAATCAATAAAGACAATAAGGATTACAAAGACCTATAATGTCTCTATTTTTTCTAATTTGGGCCATTAGTGCCTATAAACTAGACTATGATCAAAATGCCATGATAAGGCAACGAACCCTTCAAGGGTCACCATGTAATGAGAATGTGGGTTATTACTTTTAGGAGATTAGATATATAGACTTGTGGTAATTGTTAGAGATCATTACAAGATCATTTCTGCATATATTAGGGGTCATTTGAGTCTAGTTGTCAAATGGACAACTTAGTTGTCAATTTGACAACATTTTATACATTTTTATTTGTTGATTGGTAGGACAGTCTATTAGTTGTAACTATTTGGAGTCGGTTCCAACACTTGGGATTAGATATAGGTGTTGGTTAGAAATCTTGTTTTTTGATTTTTTGCCCTAAAAGAATGATTATTTTTTAAAATTTTGTAGTCTTTAGGGTTTGCTAGGTCTAAATGTCTTTGAAAATCAAAAAGTCGTAGTTTTGGTCGTTAGCCTTCTATTTTTGTGTTACTTTTCCAAAGTCACTTAAGCGTTGAAATAAGCATGTGCGCTTTAGATTTTCCTCTTAGTTGCTTAATCTCCCAAAGAAATAAAAATATTCTTTCATGTCTAGCGAATACCCAAAAGCTTTTGTCACTTGATCTCGGAAGCGCTTTAGAATATTCCTTGTTATTACACAACCTAGCGGTTTCCTTTTTGTCTCCAAGTCTCAGAATGTTTTCTCGAGATCTAGCAACTACTATGAAAAAAGATTAAGAAAAGAACTATACTCGCATGATCTCTCAATAAGATTTTGCTTTGGTCGGGCAATCTCAGAATGATTTATTAAAATGATGTTTTATTTAGCGATTGTGACTTTTCTCTTTGGTCACTGAATCTCTAGATATGCTTTCACGGTTGTCTCCAAGTCTCCAGGTCTTCATGCGGTTTGTTCTTTCATTCAGTGATTATGATTTCTTACAGTCACGTGGTCTCTAGATACAGAGGTTAAGTAAAGAAGGATTGTGAGATTAAATGTGAGCCGTAAGATTAAGTTTTACATCAACGGATGGCGTGTAATCTTTGAACTAAACTATGGTCAAAAAAGTCTTTTAGCGATTCTGAGAATTAAGGTCTTCTCAAGATCTCCAAATGAAACCATGGTTAGGAAAAATATTACATGACTTTGAGAAGTGCTTTAGTCATGTGTTCTCAGGATTTAACCCTAGTTTAGATAAAGATTATGAGATTCACCGAATCCCTTTGTCACCAAAACTCCTGATTTTGTCAGGTTGAGTGTAATGGTTAAAAGCCTAGTGGTAAAGTGTATTCAGCGATCCAGCAACTGTGTAGTCTCCAAGTCTCACGTTCCTGATGGTCAAGAGGTAAGCTTCCAGTGATTCAGCAAAATGGTTAGTCTCAAGGTCGCTGAACCAAATAGTTAGTTGAGAAAGTCTCTTGCGACTTAATATGGACTGTAGGATGGAAAGAAGGAAGAGATCAATGGTGGTCTCAAGATCTCAAGATGAAGGTTGAATAGTCAAAAGGTTTCATCGATTGAGAGACTTCAAGATTAGTCATTGAATCTCCCAGTCAAGTGATCGCTAAATGTTTTAAAAGATAAATAAAGTTGACGCAATTATGAGGAAGGCTATAGTCACCAGATCTCCTAATGAAGAAAGAAGAATGCTTCAGTCATCTGATCTCGTAAAGATAAATATTTCACCCATGACTAACAAATGGAATATAGTCAGGTAATCTAAAAATAAAAAAATAAAAAATAAGTCGACTATAGTCATTGAAACTCCAGATCAAAAAGTATGTGATCGATTAGTCTCATAATGAATTCATAAAGTGAGTAAGCTTTCAGCGACTATGAGACTTCCTCTTAGTCACTGGATCTCAGAAAGATTTGAGGGTGCCAAATGTTATAAAATGACTATGAGACCTTTTCTTTAGTCGCCAGGTTGCTGAATGTTTGAATTTGAAGTTTTTTGAGCTACAGCTAATAAATTGAAGCCCTATTCATGTGCAGTAATGGCAGAAGTGACCTCTTGGTAGCTGTTGGTGTCAAAAAATGGTGGTGCATTCAATTTTACAGAATGAAATAGTTAAGAGCTACTCATTTTAGAATTACAGAGCATATCGAAGAAGTACAGAGTGCTAGGTTTTTAGAGCTTTCTGGACTTGCAGAGCAACTAGCAATTTTGCAGAATTCCTAGTAATTTTCTTAGATTTTGCAGAGTTATAGACAAGATGAGTCAGGGAACAGTGAGTAGAGCTTCCAGCAGCCGAGGGTCCAAAGAAAAGGTGAAAGAGATTTTTTCAGATAAATTCCTCACCCTTCTGCGGGGTTCATCTCAGAACAAAACAGTTAGTGATGATTACTTTATGGATGATTTAGCATACTGTAGAGATGCAAAGATTCTATAAATCATAGGCATGTGCTTATTTCAGTATTTTTACAAAAATCATGATAGTTCAGTGCCCGTTTCAAACCCTTGGACATCAGGGTTAGCAAAATTGATTGTCCCCAAATTTTTTCTAGATGCAGATGCACTCCTTGCCCTTGCTCAATGTTATGATCCTCTATCAAGAACTATTAGAAAAGAGGATGGTTCTCCCCTTGTAACCCTAGAACAAAATTCCTTCATGAAGGCATTCAGGATTTATACTTTAATGGCTATGGAAATCGACCTGAAGGCTCAGGAAAATAGGTATGTTAGAGAAGCAGTATTAGTCTCTTAGGAGATTAGAAGCCATATGTCTAAGGAGAACATAAATTATGTCGCAGCTATGGCAGGACCAGTTCCTTATCAATATAAAGACCTAAAATTTTACATCAAGTATATCGCATATGGGATATACCAGGTCTTAGGTGTTTATGCAGGTAAGGAGAGGATTACATCTAATATTTTGATGCTGGTAATGGACTCACAGAACTGTTTGGTTAACAAAGGTTATGATTACATTGGTTATGTTATAAATAAAATGCATGAGGGTCTTCTCTCTTTAAAGAATTTTGCATCTGGTACCACCCCTAGGTTTATGCATTATTCTCTGTTGATGCACCTCATTGTGTATCACAACTACAATCTTTTGAATTTAGCAGATCTCAAGCCTCAAATGACTTGGAATGGAGAGCCTAATCTTGTACAGATTTGGTTGGCATTTTGGAGCCCTTCTTTCCCTAGGAGAGTTTTCAGTGCGTTTGAGAACTGGATTGTGTATCCAATTCTCCGAAGTTTAGGGATAAACTGCACAAGATTGTCCACCAAAGTTCTACAATTTGTGAGACCTATGCAATTCATGGATAAGTGGACCAAGGGCCACAATTGGGGAGATATCTACTATGAGAAGAGTTATACAATGATTAGGGTTCATGGATGCCCTCGGCCTCCCCATCTTCTCCCATTTTATGTTCCTCCTAGACTTGCCTTTCTTGAGTTTATCTAGCAACTAATGTTGGCAGATAAGGATCTTCTTGCTTCCCATAGGAAAGGGACTCTTACTTCAAGGAACTTCAGAGTGCATTACCTAACAATTGGAAAGGGAGCTCTCAAAATGGTAAATGACTGGTTGGAGAGTTATCACATGTTTACAGCCTCATATAGATACGTAGACTCAAAGGGTTTTATAGTTGCTGCTAGGCAATATTACATGCCTAGCATTCCTTTCAACAAGCAGCATGAGGAGTACCCTGAAGAGGATATTATTAGAAATATCATTGAGGATAGTGAGGTAGAAAAGAGGTCAAGTCAATTGCAAACATTGTATAGTGCTGAGAAGAAATTAAAAAGTCAAGGACTGATGTTTGGGGGATTCTTTCCCACTTTTCCATATTTTCAAAGACTCGAGCAAATGATGGTTCAATTTCAAACAATTATGATGTCTGTCAAGGACCAGCTTGATAAGACTAAACAGGGAAAAAGGGCCCATTCAGATTCAGAATATGATGAGGATAGTGATGGTGGTTACCCCATATATAGTCCACCCACTATGGAACAACAAGTGATTGAAGGTCCTGAAGAAGAAAAAGAAAATGTAAATCTTGCTGAGTTACCCAGTTCTGAGGATACTGCAGAGCCTCAAAAGAAAAAGCAGAAGCTAATGGCCGGAGAGCCTTCTGAGAAGAAATGAGATAGAGTGAGTGCCCTCTTTATAGGGACTAGTGAACATCACCACCTGATCAGAAAGAAGGTGAGAGAAGAAAAAAGGAAAAGAAAACTTATAGTTGAGAATGTTGAGTTTCCCTTGGCCCAAGGCCAAGATGAAAGAATAATTGAGCAAGATGCTTTCCTGAATGATGACAATTTTGTCAATTCAGAAGAATTTAAAAACTTTTGGATATGGCACAAGCAGCAACAAGTAGCCTCTCGTGTGTAGATAACAGAGGAGGGTCAAGTACCAGATGAGGCATTACAACAATTGGAGTATGACCCAGAGAGAGAATTTCACTCCAGAAGAGGCTAGGAAATTAGTAAAACAAAGCAATATGCTACTAGTGCGTGGGTGGAGTTTGTATGCTAATTTTGTTATTGACCAAATAAAGAGATAGGAGGATGTCACTCTATCATCGAAAACCCAAGTAGGAGACATAATAAAAGGATTTGGGTATAGCCCAAAAAATTAGGCCTTGGCCATGTGGAGTCTATATCCAAAAAACAAAAAGCCACAGATTTTGGATGTAAAAGGGAAGATGGAAGGGGATAAAATTGTGTGGTCAATCCACAATACAGGGGACCTAGAGATCTCTTAGGTACTGACACAATTTTCCAACATGAATGAAGATAAGACCAAGGAACTATCAGAGAGGTATGGTGATCTTTTAGAAGATTACAACACTCTGGTAAAGGATAGATATCTAATAATAATAAGGAATAGAGAACTGGAAAAGCATGCAAGTGAATTAGAAGAATAGCTTGTTAGTGTTCCTGTAGCAGCCCCTACACCTCCAGAGTAGCCTCAGATACAAGAAATGACAGAAGAGGAGGTAGCAGTAGAATTAAAGAAAATAAGTGAGGAGAAGAATGAAGCCATATTGCAGGCCTTGATGAACATTTTGCAGCATAGGATTATTGCAATTAAGGATAAATTTGATTTAGTTTATAATGCATATAATAAATTGCTAGAATTACAAAAGGAAGCAAACAACTATGTGCAAATTTTGAATGGTTTCTATGCAGTATGATTAGTTAGAGCATCGCTTTTTGAAAGATTGATTTTTGCCCAATCTTTGGGGAGTAGCAACATACCAGAATCAGTAATAAAAGTTGGTGAGGAGATTGACAGACTAAAAGCTATACTGCCACTTTTTAAGGGTAAAGCAAATCTAATTGAGGCTAAGATAGCCATGCTTAGTTCTTCTCCCAACAAGTTTATTCCCCCAATTTTGAATCAAGATGGAGTTATTAAAGGTCTTGATCAGTGGAGATCGGATGCTGATCTTTTACTACCTAGAAAAGAGGCATTTTTAGGTGAAGACAGTAATGTAGACATGGAGAGCTTCAATAAAAGCTTGGCTGAAGCAATAAAGGCAGAGACAGATCTGACAAAATTCATAACAGATGCCAGGTGGGAGAGACAAAAGGCACAGCTACAAATTGTTCAGAAATTTAAGTGGCCTTCAGAAGAGAAAGTAACTGTGTGGGATGAATTCACAAAGCCCAAGAAAGTTTTATCTACCGTAGTTGACTTGGATATCTTAGATGATGAATGAAGAGGACACCTAGAGGATTTGACACCTGAGCCTAGAATACAGGGATGACAGGCTATCATTAAGAATGGTGTAGGTTAGCCTGAAATGGCGGTCACCATATCTCATTAAAACTAAGGAGCTATCATGAATATTTGCAGACTAAGGTGTCAAATTATCAAGCGATCCAAAATGCAGAACAGTCCAAGAAAGTTTTGTCTTTCCACCGCTTGAGGGCGCATTGTATTTTGTCTTTTATGTTTTTTCCTATATGTTTTAGGGTTAGGGTTTTCAACCATCCAAAGCTTGTTGCATTCCTATTCATAGGGGAATTCCAAGATGGTTGAGAGGAGAGGTTGTATATATAGAGTTGTAGGACTCATTTTTTTGGTGGTAAAAAAAAAAAAAAAAAGATAATACAAAGATGAACAAAAATTGCTTTTGAAGAAGACTTGTAAATTTTGTGTCTGGTCTTCTGATTAATTGATTTTTGAATGTAATTGGTAAGTCAATTTTAATACAAATACATTGCAACTTCTGCCATATCTTGTTATTGTCTCTTTTCCTTTATATTATAATCTTGTATGTTTTATATGTTAGGCATCTAAAATATACTAGTTGTAGAGAAACCTACTTGATAAAATTGTGAGTTTCTTTCAAGGAAAGAATTAAAATTATCATAATTCATCTTGAAGAGTAAATGTATTTGTAAGGATTATTGATGATAACATTGAATGGTTAATAGAGTAGTTTGCAAGGCAACCTATTTGAAATTGCAGTTAGTATGAAGGCATACTGTTGTATTTTTGTTGAAATTATCTTGTTGATTTGCATTTAATTTCTTTTTCCCTTTGGATAAGGCACTGGTTTATTGTTTGTTTCTTATAATCTTGTCTTTCATATCTTAAAAGAAGAAATTGAAACTTTACGTCATCTACCAACAAATTTCATTTTATTTTTATTTGCACAAAATAGACAGGACTGTACCTTAATTTTACAGTTCATATTTCTTGATTCCTTGAAGAGAGAATCAAAAGGTTACCCTTCCTTGAGTAGTACTCACAAAAAGAAGTAAGATGAATATCTTAACACCACTGCATTATGCCTTCACACTTATAGTTTTCATTATGTTCCTCTGCATTAGGATACTATGGACTGTCTGCAGAGTGATAATGTTCTATTAAAATTAAAAGACTAATAGCATAGAAGTGAAGACCTAATCCATTAAATCAAGAGATTTCTTGAAATAAAATAACTTATTCATAGGCAACACCCGCCTGAGTCCTATGGAGCTCAAAGAAGAAGGAGGATCTTATCCAATCCTCATCAATTAGGCTTTTCTTGCAAACTTGGAATTCCCTTAAACTGAGAATTAAGTCCATATCCTTGCCAAGTTTGACCCTACAAGAAAAATCCCTAATGATAGGTAAAAGTAAAGTCTTTGAAAATGAGAGTAGAGGGTGAATCTAAGAGAAGAAAAGTGACATACTAAAAGAGCATTCACTATTGTACAGACTGGTCTGAGTCTTTATAGAAATGATATAAATCTTAAGATATTTTAGCATTTTCATAGATATTTTGAGTGTTAAATATCTTGTATGTGTAAGGAGTATGGTTTTTCATTATTTTACATTGCTATGACTCAGTTCTTAATTCTTTGTGTGGTGTTCTTGCTGATTGTACCATGACTGAGAGGATTCTTATATGAATTCCTTACTCTCATCAAATGTACAAAGTTCTAGTCTCTCTAATCTATCACTATGTTTCGAGGAAGATGTCTTTGATATATATCTTAGGCATATTTTACAATTAGTGTTTGCAGAATAAGGGATAGTAGGCTAGACAATAACCTCGAGCAGTGAGATTATATCTTGAAAAAACACTAAAATGGTTGCATGGGAGCAGCAATGAATAAACTAGTCACACAAGAGGGGTGTTTTATGTTTTTTTCCATCCAAGAAAGTCAAATAAAAGGTGGAAACACTCTTGGATTGTTCTAGAAGTGACTAGATTTCATGAGTTTGAAGAAAGATAATAGATGTTGAAGGAGAAAAGAATATTGTCTAAGAAATATAGACCCTCGATACAGGGGCTCTATCTTTATAATGAACTATTGGATTTTATTGAATTTGGGATATTTTGGTCATAACCTATTTGTACCCATTCTCACCAGAGCGATCAAAGAAATGTGATCAAGTTCAAAATTGATAGACCTCTGAGTATGAGTATATCAAAGAAGACAACAAGGAGGTAATTTGTTTTAGTTTTTGTTGAGGGTGGTTAATGGGTGATGAAATGTAGGGAAAAGGGATAGTGAATAGAGCCTTAGGATATTATTGAAGGTGTCTAAATTCTTGGTATTGGTGGGACACAAGGCTAGGGTTTTGAGTGGGTCATTGGAAGATAGTTTGTATTGATCTACAAATTGATCGACGAGGAAGGCAAATTAATTTTTGTTAAGAGGTTTTGAGTGTTTCAAGGTGTGGACTCTAGTGGGGTGAGAGATAGTGTTCTGGCCATGGATTGGTCTGATCAAGTGGGTTGGGTCTTAGTATCTATCCTTGTTGAAAGGTCTTTTGAGTGATCTTAGGAGATAATGGAGTGATTTGTAGTCTCTTTTAAAGAATCTTGGAAAGAGTCACTTTTCTCTGCATCATAAAGTCACTCTAAATACTTAAACATTATACAATTTTCCTTTAAAATCTCATGTAATGAATAATCATCAATCTTCCTTTAAATGAGTCTCCCACATCTAATTCACATTTTTTATCAATGTCTAAGAATGCTCATTCTAAGAAAAATTGTACAATCATATCAGTTATTATAGTGTACCCATAATCGAGCACCTCAAAAAATCATATAAAACTTACAACTTAAATAAAGAAAACCAATCAAGTAGCCACACACTAAACACATGCATATATACGCAAGTCTCAACAAAAATTTATAGAAGAAAAAAGGCACTACCCTAGAGTGGTTACCATTCACTTATATAACTCTAAACCAAATGACATACCTTTTGTATCTGTCAAGTGTAGCCATAATAAAGTGAATCTTCCCTACTCTTCTAACCAATCCACATGGGTCAACTACTAATTAATAAAACTAGTACCTTACATATACTAAAAAGAATTGACTCAAGATAGTGTGATCAAAAGTTGTAACTAAGCATAGCGAACTCTAGACCCTAGAATAGAACCTAAAGCTTCGATACCAAATATAAGGACCGCCATGTTATAATAACAAAAATTTAATTAATTCATCAATTACACATAAGCATATTTACACTACTGCAATGTGTCAAAATATACAAGTCTAAAGGAATGAAGTTATATTTCAAAAGAAAATAAAGTATACATAACAGATAACAAGGTGGAACATAAGGAAACATTTACCTTAAATGGAAAATGATGTATAATGATCAACAATAAAAAGCACACAACTTAATATGACCATCCTAATAGGAATTCCTGAAAACTTGCATATGTGCAAGTTAAAAGAAGTGAGAACATTGTCTAAGTTCTTTTCCACCCTACCACAAATCATTTATGGTCCCCGAGAATCTTTCATGATACAAAAGATACCTAGTCTAACACAAGGGAGACTAACAAGGTGAAATAAAAAGAATAATTGAATTCATGCAACTGCTGATATAACAATATTAGCACACAAAATACATATATTGCAAGTAAACTAAAGAAACAATAACCCTTGCTTGAATATATGACTATTTTCAAGACGTTGTTTCCATCTCAATCATACTACTCCAAAAATTTAATAAAATGTGTATTTATTTTAAACATATAGAAAAAAAAAAAAAAGAGTGCATTAATGTGTATATTGTTATAGTAGAACATCAATCATGTATTTCAATTCAATGTGATTTTATTGCACATAAGTTTTTTTAGAGCCCAAGATGCAATATGCATACACAAGTAGATAGGAAAAACTACTCTATTCGTCTATCTAACATATTTTCCTAGATTACAGTCCCATATAATGTATTATCAATAATATCCTTTACTCCTAATTTAAAATATATTTATTTTACTATGTTCCAGGGCATGATTCTATCCACATAAGGTTTCATATCCTCTCTTTTTTTAAAATTTAAACCGAGTTTATCACCCAAGGAATTTAAATTCAATAATAATTCATGATGGAAAGAGGATCTATCCCTTGTGCTATCCTCAAGTAATGAATCCTAATAATAATAATGTCCATAATTCCAAAATGATAAGAGAAAACTTGACCTTGGCCTAATTTTATTTTTATATTCAATTATTAAAATATTATATTCTAGTTTTAGTCAAATCTCTCATATAACATTAATGGAATAGCCTTCCTTGAATTAGTAACATGATTATAAATATAAATATAAATATGATTACTCATAGATACATAAGTCATTCTTATTGTCATTTTCAGATGTAATATTCAATATCCCTCATTAAACCAACATGGTCATATGGAGAACAGAGCTGCTAGCTCTGAGGGTGCCTCTAGGGGTCTTATTACTATGTGGAACTCTCATCACTTCAGAGCCAATGTCATCTACGAAGGAGGTAACCTACTTCTCATGAATCTCACTAGAATTAAAGATAATGAAAGTTGGTTCATTTTGAATATTTATGCTCCTAACTCTAAAACAAACAAAAAGATCTATTGGAATAAGATCATTTCCATCATTGACCCTCTTAACTGGTCAAAAGGTATCATAATGGGGGACTTCAACACCCCACTTAAAGAAGGAGAAAAAAAGGGAGGAATTGCTCCTAATTCTGATAGCAGACAAGACCTTATGGACTTCATCAATGACTTGGCCCTGTTGGACATGGACCTTCAAGGTGCTGATTTCACCTGGTCAAATAAGCGGACAAGATTGGATTACATCCAAGTTCATCTGGATAGGGCCATATATTCACCAGATTGGTTGAATAGCTACAGTCTTAACCTCTCTGCCCTGGTCCGCACTGGCTCAGACTGACAAGAGAAGGAAAATTCCATTCAGATTTGAAAAGATGTGGGTCTCCCATCCTAACCTGCTCAATAAAGTCAAAGAGTGTTGGAACATAGATGTTGAGGGCACTGCCATGTTCAAAGTGGCAAAAAAACTAAGGAACATCAAATGCAATGTCAAAAAATGGACTAGAGAGGAATTTGGTCACATCTTTACATCCAAAGATAGGACTCTCAATGATCTTAATAGCATTCAAGATGAAATCCAGAAACAGGGCTATGATGAAGAAAGATTGCACAAAGAAAAATCCATTCTCTTAGATTACCATAACATTATTGGGAAGGAGGAAACTTTTTGGAAATAGAGATCAAGGTCCATCTAGCTTAGGGAAGGGGACAAAAATACTTGCTTTTTCTACATATCCACCATGAGACACAAAGCCACCAATAGGATAAGCAGAATAAAAAGGGAGACCAAGCACTAAAGGAGGATAAAGAAATTGCTAATGAGGAAATCTCTTACTTTTCTCAGCTCCTCTCTAAAGATCAAGGTATATCAGAACAAGACCAGACCTTTCTCCTTGATAATATACCAAGAATCATTTTTTATCTTCAAAACAAAGACTTTGGCTCTATCCTGAATATGACTGCAGTCAAGAAAGCTCTGGACTCTCTTCCAGGGGACAAAGCCCCTAGTCCAAATGGCTTCCCTATGTTCATCTTTCACCTTTTTTGGGATGTAGTGAAAGACAATGTGGTTCAAGGAGTGCAAGAATTTTTTGGCTCAAAGAATCTCCTCAAAGAACTCAACGCCACCTTCTTGGTGCTGATTCTCAAAACTTCTGGAGTGGACTCCTTTGAGCAATTCAGACCCATAAGCCTGTCCAATTCCTTCCTAAAGATCATCTTCAAGGTTCTCACCTCCAAGCTTCTCAGTATCTTCCCTTTCTTGATCTCGTATCAGCAATCTGGCTTTGTGCCCGGTAGATAGATTTTGGATTCCATAATGATGGTGCATGAAGTCATTCATTTGTTGGAAGAAGGAAAAAGGGAAGGCTTTCTTCTCATACTTGACCTCTCCAAGGCCTATGACAGGGTGGACTAGCAGTTTCTTCTCAAAGTTCTTGAAGCTTTTGGTTTCAACTCCCACTCCCACAAGCTTCTCTTTCAAATCATCTCAACCCCTTCCTTGGTGGTCATGATCCATGGCTCCCCATCTTCTTTCTTCAAACCAACTAGGGGCCTAAGAAAAGGGGACCCTCTCTCCCCCATTCTCTTCATTATTCTTGTTGAATGCCTGGGGAGACTTATTTTAGCCTCTAAAATGACTGGGGACCTAAAAGGCATCAACCCCTCATCCGGTGACATTGTCTTTACACACCAACAATTTGCGGATGACACCATTCTTGGAGGTGAGGCTTCAGTAGGAGAGGCTAGAGTGGTGAAGGATATTCTCAACAATTATACTAGGGCTACAGGCCAATCAATAAATTGGAACAAAAGTGCTCTCTTCTTTATCAACACTCCTGAAGCTAGAGAAAGGAAAATTGCTCAAATTTTGGGGTGTGGCATTGACACCTTACCCTCAACCTACTTGAGGCTGCCCTTAGGTGTCAAGCCTCTGGAAGCCTTCTAGAACAAACTAATAGATAGATTTAATAGGAAGCTAGCTGGTTGGAAAGGGGTCATCCCCAACTAGACCGGTAAGATCCAACTGGTCAAGTCTACCTTACAGAATCTCCCCACCTATGCCCTCAGCCTCTTCCCTATCCCGACCAAAGCTGCAGAAGCCATGGAAAGAATTCAGCGAAGATTCCTCTGGTCTTGAGCTAAGGACCACAAACACATTCCCCTAATTGACTGGGAGAAAGTATGCCGACCCAAAAATTTTGGTGGCCTTGGTTTAAGGAAGTTGAGACCTTTTAACAAAGCCCTTCAAGCTAAATAGATTTGGAGAATTTTTAATGGCATTGGCGAGTGGAGGAATACCTTTGAAGAAAAATACCTCTCACATAACTCTCTCTATAGATTTTTTGAAGAGATGGATTCCTCCAAAGGCTCTATCATTTGGAATGGTCTCCTGGGTGCCAAGGAGTTGGCTAAATCCAGGGCTAAGTGGAAAATAAAAAATGGTCAATTTGTCAATTTCTGGAAGGACAACTGGCTTCAGATGGGCAGTCTGAGAAATATTGACAATCTTTACACCTGGAGACATGTCTTCTCTCAAACTTATGGGACTTAGGTAAGAAATTACAAAAGGGATGACAATTGGGTGGATCTTACTCAGATCTCTTAGGACCTGTCTCCTTTGATGACTACTCTCAATGTGGTCACTCTTTCTCACAAGCAGGATAAGATTATCTGGGAGGATTCTTCGGATTGAAATTACATAGTGGCTTCAGCCTATTCCTCGCTGACTACCCAAATCAATGACTTGAATCTACTATGGGCCAAAGGTTAGATCCCTGGTCTCATGCCCAAAATTAATGTCTTCTTTTGGCACCTGCTCCATAACTGTATCCTAACATTGGATAACCTCATTAAGTGCGGATTCTAGCTCATAAATAGATGTATTCTATGCAAATGACAAGAGGAATCTGTGGACCACCTGTTCATCCACTGCTCCTTTGTCAGCCAAATCTGGCAACTCCTCTTTTCGGTCCTAAATCTCTCATGGTGCTTTCCCCTTTCTTTCAACGATCTCTTCTCCCAATGGGCTTTCAAAAGGTTTGATAAGGATTTCAGGTTACTCTATACCTAGATTCTTCCTCACTTTTGTTGGGGGATCTAGAAGGAGCACAACAATCGCATCTTTTGTGATTGCTCTACTCCCTCTAAAATCATCTTTGAAAAAATCATTCATACAGTTAAGTAAAAAAATTTCTATTGTGGCAGACCTAACCCTCTTGCAGGTATAGCTTGGGCTACAACTCAGGATAAATGACAGAACTGTGTGTGGACTACTCCATCTACTAGCTGGACCAAAGCCAACTTTGACGATGCGATGAAAGGGAACCCTGGTCAAGATGGAAGTGGAGGAATAATTAGGAACATCTTCAGCATTGGTACTGCGGCTGTCAGTCTCCCCTTGGGTGCCCAGATGAATCACTATGCTAAAGCCGGTGCGGCTCTTCAAATCACCAAGCTTGCCAAAAATCAAGGGGTTAAGAAGCTCTGGCTGGAAGGTGATTCGATGAACGTCATCAATTGCCTCAACGTTACTCACCCACCCTCATGGACCATAGCCAACATAATAGCTGAAACTCAGGCCATTCTCAAAAGTTTTGATAAGGTGCTCATCACCCATGCGTATAGGGAAGCCAATGGAGTGGCAGACTAGTTTGCCAACTTAGCAGTCACTATGGATGTTAAGAAGATATGGCATAATGGAAATGACTTTCCCAGAGACGCGAAGAGTATCCTCGAAAAGGAATGTCTCCAGTGCACTGAGGGAGAAATCTTACAACCTTAGCCCCTTGTTTGGTGGTTGGGTGTTGCTGCTTCTCTTCTACCACTCTTCGATCAGTCCTTCCTTCTGTTCGACTTTTGGGTGGTGCCATGGCTGTCTCTAGCCTCACCCGTCCTGCTCTTTTGTGGTTCTTTGGGCCTGGCCTTTCTGAGGTGTACCCCTTGTTTGTTTTGTTTGGCTTTCATTCTTCTGCTCTAGACTTGTGGATTTAAGGCACCCTGTAAAACCTAATTTACTTAATAAAAAACATGGTCATATCCTATTTGAATTGTTATCACGTAATTAGAAATTTATTATATTGTTAAAATTTCGTGTTTCAAATAATTTTGATATAAATTCATATTCACAATTTCATGAAAGGAAAATCTGCTAAATAAGTTCTATTATTAATACTCACCACTTCATAGGAAGAAACACTTATAAGTAGAAGAACATCTATTTTATTCTATTTCATGGTCGGTACCACTCTAGTTTAAATCTATGTAATATATATACCACACAGATAAGCACAAAAGTTCCTTGAATGATTTATATCATGAGCTATGTTAAATCTTGGAACCAATGAAAACTATGCATCCACCAACATGCAATTCATAATTCTATTATGCATAAACATTTCTAGTTGATAATTTTTAGTCTAATTTATGAGAGGGAAATTAATTAAAAATTTTGGTATTTTTTGCAAGGAAAATGGTACTTATAGAGTGGATCTTATGTTTCTTCTAAAATAGAAACAGAAATAACAACTTTAGCATATGTGTGAGCGTTGAGCCTCCATATTTAGAAAAGTCAAAAGCTAATTATTTTATAATCCAAAAGAAGATGAAAACTCCTCTGGAAAATTTTAAACACTCTCCAACGTATCCCTATCTTATAAGGAAATAAATAAATAAAATAAAGAATTTAATCCTAGGTAATAGACCAAGGGAAGAAATAGAGCCACATTATGACATTTGTGGTAAAAGAAAAAATGGGAAGAAATAGAGCCACATTTCTACCGTGATTTTCCGTATTTGCAAGTAAATTTATAAACTGTAAATCTTAGCAGTTTCTTTCTAGGGAAAGTATACACGCGGGTCCAAGGATCGCATGTTTAAAGAGGAAACAATTAAATGTCTTCCCATCTACGGTAGTAGCGTGCTTCAAAACAAAGCTAAGAAATGGAAACCAATGGAAAAAAAATTCCCAAATAAATGGAATCACACCCAAGTGGGTAGTCAATAACGACCTAATGGTATGCCAGAAACTAGCTTGATTTGGGAAATTAAGCACTTGGATGGGGCGGCCAAGGGGAACAATTAGGAAATCCAAAGCTTTACAACACTCCCTATGTGCAACATAGTTTGAATAGACTTTATGTGGCCAGTAAGATGGTGGAGAGGTCGGATCAGGTACGGATATCCATGAATGCGTATTCAAAAAAAGAATTTTGGCGAAAACCCTTCAAACATTCAAGCAAAACGAATTTGGTAGGAGTATAGATCAATTCGACAACCTTTGTCAGAATCTTCACCATGTGTGAAGAATTGGGAGTGTTGGGACAACGTATATATGTGCATCAAAACATAATATAGAAAGCACAGGTAATTATGCATGCAAAAAGCTGGAATTGTAAACAAAGAACCTAAATACATATTGTGTACGAAGAACGTCTATTACTAAGTAATCTACAATTGCATAAATCCATACCTGGCATATGCAATGTGCCCTCTAACCTATTGCTCCTTCCTTTGGCACCTGCACTTCAACAATTGACAATCATTTTAAGTTCTTATAGCGTGTGAAATAAGTTGAAAAGAAAGTTGAAAACAAGGTTACAAAGGAGAAACTCATAAAAGATGAGCTCTAAGGAATTCAGGCCAAATCCATTAATTTATAAGAAAATACATTATAAATGTTTAGTATACTATAGCAAGGAGTTAACTACAACATTTATAATGGAGAGGTGAAATAGTGCACACAATGTGAAAACCATAGATAGCTATAGACTATACTAGGTGGGTTGGTCTATGTGAAGAGTCAGCTCTTGATTTGTGACGACACTTGAAAGGATAATTAATTTATCCTTCTAACAAAATATACTCATGCAATTTTCACCAATTATGTCAGTATCCTTTTAAATTCTTTGCATCTAAAATGTGTGTGCTCTCAATGATGGGGTTTGAGCCATGATAGGTTTCCTAAAATCCATCAAGATCCCTCATTCTCCAATCCCTTCCATAGGATGTGAAATAAATCTACATCTTAACACAATCCTCTCCGCCCCCAATTTATGCTTCCTTTTTCCTTTAAAAGGTTGTGAATTATGAATTATGAATTATGACTTATGGATTATGCATGTATATGAAGATTTTAGTCTTCCTTCCTCTCCCGATCGAGATCCATAGTTGAATGAGATAAATCCTTTTATTTTTTATTCTTTCTAAAATAGATACAAATAAAATCACACACTTATCCATTGACACTTTAGTTGCATGGCAATAAATAAATTCCATGTCATGAGCCACAAGTAAGATCTTATAAAAAATAAAAAGTAAGATCTTATAAAAAATAACAAGAACTCTGATGGAGCTTTAGTCCCTGCCATTTGTTAGAAATGAAGGATTAAAACATTAGGATTGAGAAGAGGAAAAGAGTAAGAGATGACATGTACAACATAGTCTGGGCAATGCTTCTTTGTTGTGAAGAACACCTCTTTTGGGAGGGAATAACTCTGCTTGATAGGTGTAAAAAGCAAGCTTAATAGCAGTCATATTTGGTGTTACTATTGACCATTGTATTAACTATTGATCAAACAAATAAAGTGTACTATTTTGTCCTTTGATCTGTAGCCATGCAATAGACTTGTTGATATGTTTATTTTCTGTGAGACTATTAGTTGTATGCAATTTGCATAATCATATCAAGGCCAAATTAAAATTTGTAGGCGGGGGCTCATAGATGTATTGTTTTGTGCCTTGATTTTACATTTTTTCAATTCATGTGTTCAGAAAATCTTATTCGAAAAATGCAATGTAAGAAATGTAAGTCATAGAAAATAGCAGCATACAATTTTGAGACATGTACAACAAGAAAAGATCATAGACAAATGAGAAGACAAGGATCAAAATATTTTGTATCAAATGGCAGGAACTTTTCAAAAAATATATATAATAATGCATGAGCAGAAGGCATATGAGTCACCTCTCAATCCTATTAAGGATTTGTTTAATTCTTGTGACTAATTGCCCTACACTTGCATATGTTGTGTGTTTGTCAACATACAACAGTTCATTGAGTGTAGTGTAGTTACAAAGGTTGGGGCCATTAAAACCATTGGCTTATATAACTAGTCTATGGTAGAGTATCCTAATTTTCAATTTACAATTGTAAAGCATGACATTACAAAAATATGTACATTATTGCTTCAAGTTTTGGGTTTGGGTTTGGGTACATGGATTTGGCTCACTAACCAAGTAAAAATAAAAGGTTTGAGCTTATTTTGGTTTTGTCAATACAAAAACCATATAAATTTCATATATATAGATACACACACAACACAACAAACCACACAAAAATATAAAGTAGAACAGTAGAAAACAAAGGATATTGTTGCTTCTTATTTCTTTTAGGACACCAAACTAAAGTGTTTGGTTAATACTTGCTACTTAAATGCTCTACGGTAATAGAGCATATATTTGAGAGATTTGAATAACAAATTAAATACCTTCAAATAAAAGTACATAGTAATGGATTGTAAAAATGTATTTTTGATTGACACAAAAACTTACAGCACGAATTGAAATTGAAAAAAATAAACTTGAATTCAGAAAAAATAGATTGTAATTGAAAAAAAAGAAACTAGAACTCAAAAAAAGAAGAAGTTAAATCTGTAATCATGTGATTGATCAAATACTATTGAAAATGAATTTAGATTATGAAATGCTAAAAGCTTATATAAGAAATTAAATCAGTTCTATAATCATGAAATTGGTCACATACTCATGAAAATGACTTAAGATTATGAAATGCTAAAAACTATAGAAGTTATAACCCAAAATAAACAAGATGAACTTATAGGAATGTATCTATATAGATATCGATAAAGACTAGAAGATGTTAATTGAGCTTAAATGCAAATTCCGTCGTTGTGAGTAGATTGAAACCATTGGAGCAAAATCCCATGATAGTTGAGCTTCAACTTTATCAGTCAGGCCTATGCTCATCTAAAAGTTTCAGGTTGGTTGGATTCTAACGAAAGTCATGAAAAAGGTAATCATCACCTTCTTATTTTCTATCATTCATAAACAAGAGGAAGAAAAAGAGTTATAAAGTTGGTGAGATGTGGAAGCAATAATCTTAAATTCCATCTAGCTAGTTGTGCTAGCTGGTTGTGCCCTGGAGAAAAGATAATGAAATAATGTGAACTCTGTAAATTTTCTTTTAGATTAAGGGATATTAAAGGGATACATGCCAAATTCTAAGGACAAAATAGGCTAAAGAAATAACACATTTTACTTACCCTATTAAATTGACATTTTTAAATTTTCTTCAGTGTGTAGGTGTCCTTGATTGCAGGTAGGTGACATTGTGCAAAGTGGCTTATGTGCATTGTCCCAAGTAGCATATCATGCATGTATGCCTACATAATTTTTGTAAACATATGTTTCTACTCAATCTCAACAGCAACAATTGTGGAAAAGAAAAACACTTGGACTACATTCAATATTCGACAAGAGGAGAAAACAATTGGAAAACCAGAGTCTAGAACAACAAGATATTAATATTTGGAAGAAGAACTCTTATAGTCTAGTATGATGTGCCAGATCAAAATCATTTTCAATGTAATTTTTTTTTGAAGCTATCTTTCTAATTAATTTTGATTGTTGAAGGTCAGATTCGGTGCAAAACATATTAACAATGATAACAATGCTTGCCACAATGGCATTAGGCACTATTCATTTTAAATTTTTAAATAAGAAAATATTTAGATTTATTTGCAATCTCCCACATAGATAACAAAATCAGGCAGAATGACACAAATGCTTAAGCCATAACCTGCATCTGTTATACGATGATATTGGATCCAACTATTAATAATTTAATGGTCATAAGTCATGCTTGGCATATGATGATATTAGGCACAATAGAACAAAGATTTATAGTTACAATTTGTACACAAGATTCAAAATAAAAACATTATATTTTTATGTCAATTAAATTTATTTTATCTCATATTGTTGAAATTACATTGCTACAGCTGCAGCAAGATAGTAGACTCTGGTCTTCTTCTTTCCAGTGTCAACATTTTAGTGCACAAAATAGTTATTTTTTAATTGTTGAAGACAAGAAAGTAGCAATGAAGAGTCCTCCTTAATTTGATGTCTGGAGAAGAAAAAATTACAAATAATAAACATCCTTTTATGGTTGAACCACAAAAGGCATCAAATAGACACCATGCAATGGCTGGAGTTACAAATTTTGCACCAATTGGAAACTCATTAGCCAACAGAGCTACAAAAGATTTAGTAAATGGTCAGTAGTTACAGCCAGGAGATAAAACTATAAATAAGTCAACAGAGAATCAAATGGAAATAAAATGGTTGCAATTAATGCACATGGCCAATACAATTTTCAACAAAAGAGAAATTTAAGAACTATGTATCGGCGTCAGATGTATGTGAGGAAGTGTGGTCCTTATTCTCAGGTGTGTAATAAGAGTTCAGAATATGGAATTTTATCACCTGATTGAGTGCAGGGTAATGGCTTGGAAGGTAGGGTTTTTTGTCCTGGAAAGATAGACTAAATAAACAAGCAATAGATTAGAAAAAAGGAGTTTATATTGGGTTCAATACGGGTAGGAGATGTAAACTATGGAGAAGCCAGAAAAGAATCAAATGGAAAGAAAATGCTTGGGGTATCGGCAACACCATATCCTTCAAGATGCTCATCAGTACGATTATTATATTTTCAATTGCATTTCTGTTTCTATTGCATGTTAAATGTAAGTAGGTATCAATAACAACATCAATGGCATAAGAAATAGAGAGACAGAGTAGGATAAAATTTGTGTGTGAGATTCTTAGAATTAAGCCTTCGACATCCCTCAAATGTGCAATCTGATTCAAATGGAAAAAAGTTTTCCCTATCAAGTGCACAACTTTGAGGTGCTCCATGAAGCTAAAATATGAAGAAAGAAACTGCATAGCCACTGATAGAACAAAAAAATGGCTTTGGAAACCAGCCAAACTGCCTTTGTCATGGAATTGAGTTGTGGAAATGATATACTGTTGAAGATAGGAGCAACTTTTTCCATAAGGGAGAAGCTATGGCATTTTAATGAGAAGACGAGACAATATTCAAAAGGGGCCAAGAAGTAAGAAATGAACAAAGCCTTATTAAAGGGCAGAAATAAATCCCCAAAAATGTTATGACTGACCTTCATAGATTTTTTAAAAACAAATAGAAATAAAAGCTTCGTCCTCGTTATTTTCATCATTTGAGGGAAATATATGAAGTGGGTTCTGATGATAATCTGAGGGTACTTGTTGGTGATCCTCTGCATTTTTTATAATTCCCATGGAGTTGAAGAAGCTTGGAAATGAGAACTATGATGTTGGGGTTGCATTTGAGTGGAAAAAACTAGCTACTATTGCCAAGAATTCTCAATGGTGGTGTGTTGTGTTCCGTCGAATTCTACAGAGGAAAATTTGGTTAGCAACCCAGGAGAGGAACAAGAACCCATGGTACTTGAAGATGAGTTGGGTAACAGGGGAGCAGAAACAAACCGTATACATGAAATAACATTTCGTGGTTATGTGCCAATCACAGATGCATTCAATGGTTATGTTCCAATCACAGATGCACTAATAATTCCACCAAAAACTAATGAATCTAGGGTGGACAAGATGAAGGGAATGCCTGAGCACGAGGACACAAACAATACAAAGAAAACGACCATAAAAAAACTTTTTAACTAACTCAAAGTAACAAAATGAAACAAGGAAATATAGTACCTTATACAGAATTCCAAAACTGCTCCTTGTTACTACGCTAATTTGATCTGAGAAGCCACGAAAGCAAACACTATTCCTCCACTAGTCTGGAAAGTTGCACTACCTTTTGCGAAAACTACAAAGGGAAGTTGAAGCCAGTTGATTTATTTAATTTTTTTAATACTGCATTCAGCAATGCCAATTAAAATGCATTTGGCAACCAATGCCAACTGGAGTGTTAAATGCATCATTTAAAAAATATTAAGTAACCTGTACATATTATGTACTCACCCTGCAACTTGTCCAATTTTAATAATTAAAATAAAACGTGAATACTGGCTTTTGTTTGTAAGACTGTTTTGGACACCGTCCATCTCTTTCGGCCAAAGATGTTTGATCTCCGACACGTCTTTATTCATTAAAATGAACATTAGAAGATGTTATAATCTTTTTATTTCTCTTTGTTCATTGGCTACAAGTTTTTTTACTAATTTATTAATGGAGAAAAGTAAAACCTCTAGCAAAATTAGTGTCGACTAATGAGAAAAGAGGAAAAATTAGTAAAACTAAAATTTAAAAATGAAGACACTGCAAACTATAGGATAAACTTTTTAATTTTTTATTGAAGTGATTCTCAAGGGCAGATTAATTGTTGGCAGTGAAATGAAAACATTAGTCTCTGCCTTTAAAAAGTAGACACTAAAAGGCAGGGACTAATAATAATTTTTTGACACTGAATTTTATGCAAAATTTAATTACTTTTAGAAACATGAAACTAACAAGAGCTATGATACAGCAAGAGTCCCAGCCATTTGCTTAAAATAAAAGAGATTTGTAAAATGCAGAAGTAATAATCAATGGCAGATTTGTAACAATGTTGGAGGAATAATCAATGGGACTAGGAAAATTAAAGAATTTTAATGTGAAGACAAGCTAATGGTTTTTCATGACATGCCCAATTATATAGTCTTGAAAATTATGCTCTAAAATGGCTTTAGATATATTTAATCGGACTAAAAATCTTGTCAAGATATGACAGATAATTGCTTACCCTTTACCTATTTGTATTTGAAACAAAGAAAAATCTGCCAAACACAGTGGCATCTTGATCTTATGTATCAATATGAGAAATTGAAAATAACTTCTTTCTGAGAAATTCAGATCTCTTGCGTAAATTGGAAGGGAACCAAAATAATTGAATATTTAATCTAACTTTTTTTAAAGTGTTTCTCTATGAATAGAAATTGTTCTAGTATCCCCTAAAGGAAGATCTCATCAAGAAAGAGGGGTACTTAAAAACTGAATTTGGCCATCTTTCTTTTTAGTTTTTTCACACCAGACCATTTTATATCTAAGAATCACAATGACTCTAGTAACAAGAGATTTTATTGTGTTTGCAATTCAGATATATAAGAAAGAAAAATATTAAGGGCGACTAACTTGAGTTCCATTGGAATATTGCATGTAGCAACATCCATATGATTTGACTTAACTATAGACTATTCTTGAACATAGGAATAAGCAGCTTCTCTCTATCTTATGGGCTATACAAATATTATTTGGAAGAAATTTGTAATTGAAGGAGAAAAGGATTTTAAAATTTGTTTATTTTAGTTGTCAAGTTCTAACCATTCTACTAAAACTCCAGATAAATTTTGTAAGTACACTTTAAATGTGAATAGTATTTTTGTGAGAATAAATCAAATTAATCAACTGAGATTGGGAGCTTTGTGTCTTTATCAAATGGATAAATTGTGAGCATATGAAAAATATGTTTAAAGCCATGCTTCCTAGTCTTTCATTACACAAGCAGTATTTTTAGAATCCATTTACATCTGTTAGAAATTTCTTCTCACAGTGGCCAGACAATGGATTGAGAAATATGATAGCTTAAATTCATGTCAAAACCAAATAGATAAAACCACCGTAAAGCACACGGTAATACAGATAAAACTAACCTCAAATCCTACATTGTTCTCAATGAAATCTCAAACAAAAAGGTTACTGCTATGAAATTTTCAGTTAGAAGTAGCAAGTTTTGAAGGCCTAAGAAGCTATGAACATTCCAATAATGGGGTACAATATTCAAGTTATCAATTAACTAATGTTCTTATTTTTCTGTTATCTGTAACTCTTCTCAGTATTTGAATTTAATTTCGGGTTTCTATGGAAAACCCATTTTATTGTATAAGAAAAAAACCTAAAAGCCTGAACTTCTTTTATTGCTTTTCTTATAATCCATCCTCTTCTTTTTCATATGATCAACTCTCCTATCCAATTGATCAACTCATCTTTTTATTAACAAAATCTTAATGTATCCTTTATTACTCTTATATCATATTCAGTAGTAATTTTGTATGGTTTTCTAAGACTGTGAATGGTGGCACAAGTTATAGGTTAAGCGAGAGGGCATGTATGCTGGTATAATCCGAAGATGGGTTATCCAACCTTTAGGGTCCATTTGGTAGCGGGAATTAGATTGGAATTGGCATTTGTTAGTTCCCATTTCGTCGAATCCTCAGTTTGGGAGTGCCATATGAAAATAGAATAGGAATATATAAATGCTCATTTTGCCAAAAATGAGCATTTACATCTTCCATCTGAAAAGGTGGAATTGGAATTTGAATTGGGGGAAAGAAAATTTTTAAATTTTTCATGTCTACACTTAATTTTTTAATTTTTTATTTGTGTGGGGAGGGATTTAATTTATTTTTATTTGTCCGGGTGGTTTGTACCTTTGTTATTTATTCAAATTTTTTTGCCGAATTTTTTGACAAATTTTTTTATCAAATTTTTTTTTGTAAAAAAATGATTTTTTATTTTTTTGAATTTTTTCTCGAATTTATTTTCCAAATTTTTCATCGAATTCTTTTTGAATTTTGGTTGCAGTGATTGTAACTTGGTTGTCTGCCACCAACTTTGGCTGCCTAAAACGGTCTGCAATTCCATTTTAAATTCAATTCCATTAATAAAAATGAATTATTAAATTTAAAAACATTAAAACAATTAAAAAAAATTTTAAAAAAAATCATACTCAAATTCGAATTCCAGTTTCAAAAAGTGGAACCAAACAGTCCAAACATAATCCACAAATGAAAAACCAGATTATCAAATCCATGATTTGACCATTTCCAACATTTGATCAAATCCATCATTTCCTAATTCCCACTACCAAATGGGCCCTTAGAGTGTACATTTCAAGAATTGCTTGAATAAGCTCACTTACAATGTATATTATGATAGAAAGCTTTTAGTAGGGGAAATATTTCAAAGAAAAATCATAGAGTCTACAACTGTTGTTGAGGGACTTGGCTTTATTGTGGGTCATGCAATGGGAAAAGTTTTGAGCATTGATGATTGTAAAAATTAATTTCTAAAGAATTCATATTTTTAATTTATTTTATCTTATTTGTTTGGAGATTGGCTAAGAGTGGCCTTCATTTATTTGAATATGAGAAGGAAATGTATATCTGACATTACAAGAATTGCTAGAATCTGGTATATGTATTAATTATAATCAACATGTGAATTTTCTTTCTATTTTTTAATGTGAAATAATCAAATTTCCTATCATTATCTTATACTTGATTGTTGGGGTAGGGTAGTGGCTATGGGGGACCAAAATGCACCCGCGTCATTGCTAGGATTTGCATGGGCATGGATCCATAAGGCAAAAACA
This sequence comes from Chamaecyparis obtusa, assembly GCA_027943335.1. Classification (NCBI taxonomy): domain Eukaryota; kingdom Viridiplantae; phylum Streptophyta; class Pinopsida; order Cupressales; family Cupressaceae; genus Chamaecyparis; species Chamaecyparis obtusa. Next base: position 545,477 of record BSBK01005303.1, read on the forward strand.
CCTTGTATTTTCCATTAGAACATTGCTATACAAAGAAAATACTATGTATTTGCTATTTTATCTGAATTATGGACTCTATAGATGCATGCCCATGTGGAGCTTGACAATGGTGCTAGTACATTTTGGCCCCCCATAGCTAGTGTCATTGGGGTAGTGGGGCATTCTCTTCCACTTCACGGGATATAATATACAATATTTTTTGAAGACCTTAACATATGTGTAAATGTGGGTTTGATTTTGATCACAAAATAATTGGTGTCTATGAAGGTTTCAGGATGACTTCTAATATAAAATTTGCAGTAATGATTATGACCAAATTGATAAAAAACTGTTTAACATCATATTTTATGTTGTAAATCCTTATATTCTAATCTGGTAACAAAAATACAATAGGAGAAGATTTTCCCAATGAAGTGAAGAGTATCCTAGAAAAGGAAAGACTCCATTGCACTGAGGGCATCATCTTACAACCACAATGATTAGTAATGAGGACGGTGGTTGTTTCCCCTTTTTGAACAATCACACTATGAACATAATGGTCTCCAACATGCCCTCTGGGCTGTTTGTTCCTTCATTTTCTTCCATGGATTTGGGTATTTTTGGCTTTCTCTAGCGTTGTCTACTCTATTCTTCAGGGGTTTTTCGGCCCTAGCCTTATTGTGGCATGTTTCTTCTTTGTTCTATTCTTGCTTCAAACTACTTTTTTAGAGTTGTGGGTTTCAAGAACCTTGTAAAACCTATTTTACTTAATCAAAAACAAAAATACAATAGGAGTAGGATAAAAATAGTGATTCACCACCATAAAGAAGCAAAAAATTGAGAAAAGTAAACTCTATAAAGATATCAAGTCAGGAGTCATGAGATATAGAACTTTGTGATTTCAGAGCAATTTGGGGTCAAACAACTTTCGTGATGATTTTGCAGAAATTGTTTGATGCAAACAAAAATGCTAATAAGAATAAAAAGTGGTAGAGTTTGTAGGGAAAATGTTACAGAACTATAATAGAGAACAAAATGCATGGGGAGAAAAATGGGTAGAGTTTATAGGAAAAACATTACAAAACTCTGATAGAAGTTACATATTGGGTACTGCCAGAAAAATTGTCTAAATTAAATTATATGTGCATATTATCCAAGGCACTACAAAACACTTATCCAAAATCCCAATGTTACTAGTATGCCAATAAAAAAACATTAAAAAATAAAAGGGAAAGAAAACCATATCATTGATATGGTTGTTCTTGACAAGAAAAAGTGATTTTATTTTTTATTTTGAAAAATAAAATAAAAAGATGAAATTTAGATTTGGAACAAAGATAAAGAAATGAAACATACAACAAAATTCAATCCTAAACCCATGTACATAGATAGATCGAGCTTAAAAATTTATATTTTAGAATCCTAAGCTTGTTTTGAAAGCCTTAAACACAAATGCATAACAAAATTCAATCACACTTCTACATAGAATTTAGGCCTAAAACCTATGATTTTTTTATATGAAGAGTCATTAACTTTACATCCAATGACTATTGCCAAATTCAGCACCAATCTTGTTTAAAAAATCTTAAATATTAAAAATAGAAATTGCTAACCTGGTGCTCCTGAATAAGGCGTTGAATACGATCTTTCCTTTTTGTCTCTCACATTGTCATTTGGCTAAACCAAAGAATCTCTATTTATGCATCCAAACCCTCCAATTGCCCTTGCATAATAATCTAATGTCTATAAGAGGTTGACTGTATAGTAGAGTTGATCTCTACCGAATTCAGACAAATAAAAAGAAATAAATAAAATATTACAGAAGAGGTTCCTAAAGCTACCAAAATTTCATAGTAAAAGTAGTACTGATAAAAACAAGACAAGAAGATTATAACCTGAATAACAAAGAAAATACTACTTAGGAATAACAAAGAAAATGCTATAGAGTATTATTTATGCCAAATGCTTTGGTTTTCACTAGTTTATAGTATCTATTTGACTGATTAGTCTACAAGAGCATTATTTTTCCAGTCCCTTCTAGAACTTTCACTAGAAATTATGTTAATCAAGTGAAAAAAACTTGAGAAAGTCACACGTGTCATTGCAAAAAAATTTGAGAAAGTTACGTGTCATTGAAAAAAAATATGAGAAAGTTACACATGTAGTTGCCATTTTATGGCATCGGCATTGATTTTTACTTGGCCTCATGTCCATATTTTTATTGAATTTTACAAATGAAAATTTATTTTTGCCCCCAGGAAAAATTGTACAGACCAATGAAAAATTTAGATTTTTGTATTTTTAAAAAGAAAAAAAATCGTATAGCTCACAAACATTAGAAATGGTGTTTAATTATTTCCAAATGGAACAATTACCTATGCAAAGAAATAGTAAAAATAGATATGTGAAAACATAAGTCATTGCCTATACGGCAGGGACTAAAAAGTAAGATCTTATAAAAAAATAAATAAAGACAAGGTTTTTTAATTTTCCAATTGACTCAAAAGTAACTTACGTAGAAAACACATAAGGAAGAGCTTTTACTTTTAGTTTATTTATTTTTTATGCCAAGGTTTATTAAAAGTAAGCAAGTGTTTATAATGCCCCATTACATGAGTTTTCTCTTTGTCATTCAACAAAGTTCTTTCCTTCATTGAAAAAGAAATGGAAGATTCTCTTCACTTAACTTTTGTGTTCTCTTCCTTAAATTTCATTTCCATTTTAAATAATGGATTTTATTTTATTTTATCGATATTCTTTGTTTTTCTTAAAGTTTTATTAAATATTAAATTTAAGATATAAAATTATTAATATAGAGAATACAATGTATTATATTTAATTTAGAATATAGGTTTTGAAATATAATTATTAAATATAAATTATATATGTACATTTTAAATATATTATTATATTTAACATACAATAATTGGATATTCAATATTACTATTATTTTCACATATTTTTATATATTTACAAGTATAATTAATTATATTGAAAATACATTCAACTTTAGGCGAATAAATATATACTTTTCTTAAAATAAGATTTTTACAAAATCAAGAGAATTTATACAAGTTATACTTTTTCTTTTTGTAACTTTTATTTTCAAAACAAGCATGCCATAAGAAAGTATTTATTGTAGTTATAATTATAATAAAATCAAATATGATCAAATTATTAAGTAAATATATAGATAGGGATATTAAGGGTTGTGACAGATATTAATTGGTCTTAGTTTATCATATTCATATTTCTACCACATTGATCTAAAAGAGACATCAAAGGAAATATCAGATGAGATTAACACTTTATTTGGTTCATAGGCTTCAATTTAAAAATGCCCATGATGCAAAAATTATTTGGGTTGAAGATGAAAGAAAAGGGAGATAATATTGTTCAACATATAAGCATATTTTTTTTCTAGTTAATCAACCTACATCTGTAAAATCCAAATTCAATGATTTTGATGCTAAGATGATCTTAATAAGTAGCATGCCTTCATGTTTTGATCATATTATTTTTGCATTAAACAAAATGATTCCTATCTTGGAAATATAGTTTCTTCTCTAATTGATGAAGGAAGTAGAGTTGATAAGAGTCATTTAATTATTGATGAAAGTGCTTTGATGGCTAATAAAAAATCTATTATTTCAACAAGAAGATAGTTTGAATGTTATTATTGTCAAAAAATTGGACATGAGTTTACATAAATTTCATTTTGTTGGCCAAATATCTCATCGATGGAAAGTTGAAGAAAACACAACTTTCACTATGACTGAAGGTGAAACACACTTTTTTAGTGTCATCGTACATACAAATGAGTCACATAATGGTGAAAAATCACCTTGGAATGAAAAATTGATGAAGGATTTATGCTTTAGAGGATAGAAAAGATACTATCAGAGGTTGGAAGCAGTCAAGGTATGAAGACACCTATTATCTCGACGTAGCCTCTCGCACGGGAATGTTTTATTGGATGAGAAGCACCCTATTTGTATTCCTAAAGAAAAGAGGGTGCATGGCATCATGTTTATCATTTTAATGACTAATGGTGATGAAGGGTGCTCCCCTTAATACCATAAACACATAATAGAAACAGAGAAACAACAACAATTTGCAAGAACAAAAAATGGGCTTTTTATTATCTCCACAAGTGTGGAATTACAAATTTCAGAATTACAATATGCAAAGCCACATGGGCATTCCCTTGCAACATTTTGTAGGACAAAGCCTCGAATTATTACCCAGATCTACCCAGAACTGCCTAAGACAACACTACGGGCCTTCTTTATATAGGCAATTTCCACCGTCCGAGAAGGTTCCAGAAATTTAGCCCAAAGGGCCAACCAAACTTAGAATTATTTTATTTTACAATTTATTACACCAAAGTCGGCTCAAAATTTTTTTTGAAACCCAAACAGAAATTTTGAAGGAAAATTATTTTCTACCATTTCAGGTGAGTCAACCTCTAAAGACCATAAGTCATCGCCAATTGCTCCAATTGACTATTATAACCCCAATTTAGAAAGGCCACGAAGTGCTCTACAGGCTTGAATCGCGCAAGTGCTTTTCCCCAAATTTTGGACCTCATCCGGGGCCTCTAAAGCCTTCAAAACTGAGCTCAAAGTTTATGTACCCTGCTGCCAATATCGAAAATCTTCAATATCTCCAAAGCTAGATTTGATCTGTCAATGAAACTTTACTGGCAAGCTGATACAACTGAGATGAACCTCCACATTTGAAATCAGAACATTTTGAGATCGTATGACCAGCTTACTAAAAATAGAAAGTTTCCATAAATAGCAGCTCTACATAAGATAGCCCTTACTGAATACAAAAACAAAAATATTTTTTGGGTGATGCAAGATTGCTCTTACACCCAGGATGCTCCTTCATCAAATGGGGGTAAAATATTTTATATGGGGTCCTCTATCTATTCACATTTAATTGGTAATTTTTTAGCACTTGAGGAGACATCTATCATACTCAGAGAAGATGTTGACTTTCAAAGGAAGGTTATCTCACATCAAGACATTTGATTGATGACTTGTGCAATAGAGGAGAGATTGATTTCATAAAACTTGAGGAGGCATTAGACACACTTGGACAAGATGTGGTCTTTTAGAGGAAAGGTGTTTCATGTGCAACATTGGAGGAGGCATTAGACACACTCAGAGGAGATGTGGAATTTTAGAGGAAATGAGTCTCATTGTGCATGGGGTATGAGAATACTTTTAGCTTTTGGTATGATGAATTGTGAGACAGCTTAATTTTCTATGCACCACAAAGAGGATAATCATGTTCATCTGCTGATTATAAGATGGAGGATTAAATATATAGCACCACCTAATGGCTGGTATGCATTATTCACTAAATAAGAAGAAGACGGTATTTTCAAATAACTAGTGTATTGTTGAGCTGTAGTAGGTGGCATGGTTGTAGAGTGTGGCATAGACTACATTAGCAGTGGTACGAATGGTGATGGTGTGGAAATAGTCATGTCTCAAGCATAAGTAATGTGAGGGGAGTGGAAAATAACCAAGCATATCTATATAGTAAATGCTTGTGCCTTTGTGAAAGATAACTCGAGATGGGTTATGTAACTACATAAGGATTAAGAAATAGTTGAGGATAGAATACATTAGTAGTCATATGTACAAAAGACATTGTGGGAATGAAATTGGTTAGTTATGTGGATGGTGTGACAAGTGGCACATCAATGGGAAATGCCCCTTGTCGTCGTGGTAGTAGTGGTGGAAGTACTCCCAAGTAGTTGTAAATTGGTTGGCAATGTCATCCAAGAGTACCAAGTGGTGGTTGTGGTGACATCATGAGAATTAGTTACCTTGTGGTTGCAATGTCAATGATTGAAGAGGTAGTTACTGTTGGGGTGGTAGTGATGATGATTGGAGAGGTGGTTGTTGAGGTGGTTGTTGTTGAGGCAATTATTATGACTAAAATAATTTTGAGGATAGAAAAATGATTAGATAACAATGGATACATTTTTCTGAAAATACTTATTAGTATATTATTCATAAATGAGTGGATACAATATATTTATCATTGTCTGACATGGGAAAGGGGATAAGCGCTAGGTGTATAAGAATCTGTGTAATGGTAGGTTGATAACATAGAGCAATATACCTAATTGTACATGAAACTATGTTGTTTATCAATTTGCCTATGTATCAAAACAATCCTCAAAATAATTATATCACTAAATTTTAAAAAAAACATAGATATACAATTTTACAATACAATGTGATAAATCAATATGATTCAAGTGTCAAAGATGAAATATTTATTTTATTATTAACTATTAGTTAATAAATGAAATTTAATTATAATTAAAAATGATAATTGATTAAAATAAAATAAAACATTTTTTTTTAATAAATATATTTAAACTGAAGAATTCTAAGAAATTGTAAAAACTATATACGAATAAATTATCTATATTTTGTTTTATGAATTTTAAAAACTTGTCATAAATATTCTGCATAAGCATAAAATATAACTTTTCATTAATTTTAATATAATGACTGTTGCGATAATGATAACTTATAGACTTGTTTACAAAGAAAAATCCACCTACACAGATTTATGAGAAGTACAGCCTACAGGTGTACCTACAATATTCGCTTGGTATCATGGATCATTCGACTTATGCAGCCGTAATAGTGTCGTCTACTTTAGCGGGTTCTGAGAAGAGAGAGGCTGCATATATGCTGCTCAATTGATGACTCCAACCTCGAACTATCCCAACAAGAGGTGTAAATAAGTTGTTTAACCGAGGACTCCCACCTCGAACGATCCCAAATGCCAAATTTATCGGTCATAACTGTTACGAACTGTGTAGAAGCTATTTTTAATGGCTACAGTACAATCAGATCTTGAAGGGAAACTGTGTGAAGAACTAACTTGTGTAGTGCTGGCCCACTTCAACAGTTATTTCCCCTGCTCTTTCACCTTTTTCCATTCCTACAAAGTGGGAGATCCTTCCTACAAAGTGAGTGATGTAGCATTTTTGGCAAATGCTAAAACAACCACACCTATCACATTGATAGGCAGGGTCTCTGTCGAAGCACATTGCACAACAGTTGTTAGCTGAGACTTGTTCTACAATTTGTGATGAGGGATGTGCTGTTAGCCATAGCGCATCTTCAAACCTCTTGATATCTCCCTCTTTAGTTTCCGTGCCTTTTACTGCACTGTTGTCTTTCACTTGCAATTCTATCCATGGTCCCTCTTCCCCTTCCATTTTAGTTAGCACTTCCACTATCCCATTTGCTATAGCTACAGATGACTTTCTTAAGTTTTCAATATTACTTGCTAACGTTTCGACCAGCTCTTTTCCTCTTCCTGTAAACAGGTTTCTCTTATTGTTATCAATTGCCATCATCCACACACTACCATTTCTTCTGGATAGACAATCAAGAGACAGAAGAGCTAGCAGTAGCCTCTGTATGCTCTCTAAATTTTTCTTCTCCTCGTCTTTCTTAGATGCTACTAAAAACAGCAAATAATGCATGTGGTGCCAGAAGCTTTTCATATCATCTGAGGATAAGATCGACCATGGCAACTCGTCACTCTCTTCCTGTAATGCTGCTTGTTTCTCATTCTCTTTGTGCAATCCAGCTTCTTTCTCTCTACTGTTAGCATCAAGCAGACACCGTCCCCTGCCAACATAGAGGATCTGGATACCCGTTTTTCTGTCAATGTTTTCCCTTACAGATTTTAACCTTTTGTTGAAGTCACTGATCTTCTTTGGATCTCCGCCGTATAACCACGCCATTTTACACTCGCGCAACTTTTCTTTCAATCCCTGTAAATCCAAAAACGAGCGTTTCGTTAAACTTGTATATTAATTTGGAACATCTTAACGTAAGTTGATCTACTGTACCTTGACATGCTCAAAGAGAATTGGCAGGTGGGATTGTTCGTCGATTTGAGAGAGGACATTAGAATTGGAATGTAAGGGATGCTTCTTTTTCAGAAATAGCCAAGCGTTTGACCCCAATGTTGTCACCATTGGAATGACGTTCGTAGTAGAAATAGGACCCCAAGGAGCCAAGCTCACAAGTACAGGATTCCCATAGAAACCCATTCTTTCCCTAAAAAATCTAGTCACAGTTGACTGTTCCATCATCCAAGGATCTGAAATTACTACCCATGGCATACTGTCTGCTAGTGTCTTGTACTTTGATTTCCACAGATCTTTTTCGGGAAGTGCCACTGGAACCCAAACCCAATTAACTTTTTCACCGGACATCACGTGTGCATTTTGCATTCCTCTATACATTTCTTCAAGAAACGAGATTTGTGTTCCAGAAATTTCCAAAGTTGAAATGAGCAGGAAGATAATACTCTGTTCAAGAACATTGATTGAAACCTGCAACATGCAATTTAAAATGAAATAAAAATAACATTTCGCAACCTGATACCACTTTTAAATTTGAACTAGGGGACTTCAATACCTCGTCCTTTTTGATCGCTTGGATTACATTGGGCTCCATATTTTCTTCTGTCTCTGACAACTCCTGCAATATCCCATTTATAGCAATGAGATGTACTATTTTCGAATTTTTACTCCATGGATTTTACGATATTTTAAATTTGCATCAATCACCTTTTTTGTCATGGGCAACCAGTTATCCTCTCTTGTCTTTAACAGTTGTTGCAGCAATGGTTGAGTTCCATTCCTATCATCGTTTTCAATGTTATGTGAGATGCTGTCTTCAAGGAGGCTGTACTTTGTAATGTTAAATTCCTTTCCCATCAAAGTATGGGATGTGCTTTCCCACCCTTGGAAGTGCTTAAACCCTTCTGGATTTTCTACAACTTTAGTTTCAATAATGTACGTGCCGAATTCCCAAAAATCGGGGCTCTGGCCGGCAGATACTGACAAGCACCTATCAAATAATGACAGAGCTTTAGAGTAATCTGGTGTGTATGCAGCAATTTTGTCCACGAGCTTTGGTGGCAAGGAGTTTAACGACCGACCAACATAAATGACTTGTCCCTCAAGCAAATTTCTCAAGCTCTTATCAACATTTTCCTCGAGCATGTCCCAATCCCAGCGGGAGATGTTGTGATCAAAAATAAATGCAACGACAGAGTCTGGTAACATATCCTTTGAAGGAAAGAAAGGCCTTCCATCCAGACTAAGTAGACTGACTTTTATCTTTGAAAAAAATTGATAACGTGTCATTCAATACAGTCTGCAAAATATCCTTATCCTGCACATTCCACTTGTTTTGTGAGATCTCTTAAAAAAAAAGAGCCCCTACACAAACTGAAATGTCCTCCATATTCTTATGTAATAAGTTATACGTTAACTAGTATCTACTAAATCAATTCTACAAGAAACGGAAAGAAAAATAATGTGACTTTTTAGCTTTTTTACTAGTTCAGTCAGAGAGATATTACTGTATCCAAAAGTGGCCTGAATTAAATCTATGGTAATATTAAAACATAAAATAAAATAACTTTCAAAGCTTCAGCTATGATACCTGCTCTAATGCGTCTGACAGGACTGTAAAATGACACCGTCCCTTTGGCTTAAATTGTGGACATCCACGAATATCTACAACTCTTAAGCTTTTCATTCTTTGCAGTTTGTACATCCATTTGCCCTTTAAAGAGGGACAGTTGGAGAGACTGATATCTTTTAATGCCTTCAGCCCATTGAATCCATCACACAAATTCCGCAAATTTGCACAGAAGCTTAAATTCAATACTTCAAGACATGCCAGCTCCTTGAATCGCCTCGGAAGCCTACGCAAATATATACAATGAGTCAAGTTCAACATTTTCAGCTGCCTGAGTTCACTAATATGGCTGGGAAGCTTACTTAAACCAGTGCAATAAGCTAATGAAAGATCTTCGATCTTGTTGCCCTGGCAAAACTCTTCTGGCAAGTCTGACAAACTTGAGCATCGAGACAGCTTTATTGCCACAAACTCTGACTTGACCAGGCTTTCAGGAAAACTATATGGAAGTTTTTCAAGTTTGCTACAGCCATGTAGGTTGAGAAGGTTCAACGAGGAAAGGAGATGGAAATTGGTTGGAAGCAATTTCAATCTTTTGCAATATGAGAAGTCGACTTCTTCTAGAGAACTCAGAAGTTCAAACTTGTCAGGAAGTGTTTGGATCTAATGGCAATTTGAAAAAACGGCCTTCTTCAAGCTACTTAACCACACAAAACTGGAGGGCAGATGTTTCAACCCTGAACAATAGCTTAAAACCAGGTCTTTCAATGATTGAAGCTGTCCAAATGATTTTGGAAGTCGTCTCAAAGATGAACAGTAACTTAAATTTAGCTCTTCTAAATATAGAAGGGCACCGAATGATTCTGGCAATTTTCGGAGGTATTTGCAGTCATGGAGATCGAGCTTCTGGAGAAAATTCATCTGAGTCAAACTTTCAGGTATTTCTAGCACAGTGGAGCTTCTTATGGACAACTCCCTTAGTCTATCAAAGGGCCTGAAAAGTCGAGGGTCTGGGATACCCAATTTTTCAAAATTCTTCACTTTCAACAGTTTCAATTTCTGCAGCTCCCATTCAATCCACTCATCGCTATCGTGCAAAGAAGAAGGACGATGATAATGGACTCGACCATCTCCTCGAAGTTTAAGAATCTTCAGTCCTCCTGGTAACTGCAGGAACAATGAAATATCTTACAAGGTTACCAAGGTGAAATTGATTCTCTTTCAGTACATCTGTCCGCCTCGACTTTTTAACGTAACAATCACAGACAAGCAAGACGAACACATCATATCAAATATGATTAATGACTTATATTAGCAGCTAAAGTCTAAAGATGAGTACACCGGATTTCTGGTCTTTTCTGTTGAGAACATGTGTTTCAACCTTGCAGCCTTTTTTTCTAGAAAATTCCAGAATTTCTTTGAGATAGTTTTCCACATGTTTATGCATTGGAAAATGGTTAGTGAGTTGTTAAAATGAGTCTTGTCCATAGTAGAATATAGGTGGGCCATTTTTAGAGCCTTAATGACTCATTTTGTAATTTTTATGGGGGTTTAAACTAGAGGACAAAATTATGGACGGGAATACTATTTTAACCTGGTTGTTTTTCTATCTTGGAAATGTAAATGTCAAAAATGGGCACCATGTGGCATGGTGGTTAAGCCCATGGTTTTGTAAAACCACAAGTGGTTTTCAGGTTGTAAAATCACTATAAAAGGAGGGCTTGGGGAGGTGTTTGTACAATTGAGTTTTTTGCAAGACTGGATGCTAGAAGGAGTCTCTCTGAGTTCGAGTTGTGGTGATGCGCTCCTGTAAGAACTTGCATTGCAAGTGTATTGTAATCATCTTGATTTGATAATACATTGTGCGGGTTTTGGAGGGTGGGGTTTTTCTCCCGAAAGGGTTTCCCCACGGTAATCACTGTGTTATGTGTTCATTATTATTTTGTTTATGCTTTGTTATGCATTTCTTGAGATCTTTGCAATGTTTAAGTTGAAATTTGCATAACCGTCCTCTCAAGATTAGCGTAGGAAGCGTTTCCGCACACCTTTGCTTCCTTACAAGTGGTATCAGAGCCTGGCCAGTTTTGGTTCTATTTGTTGGGTACAGGGTTTTTTGAGCTAATCAAGATTTGAGTGGGAGCTTGTGCATAGTATTTCATTTCTGTGTTGCAGGATTGAAAAGATGGCAAGCATTTCAGGGAGGATTGATGTAGAGAAGTTTTCTGGCACAAACTTTGAGATGTGGAAGCTGAAGATGGAAGATCTGTTGATTGATCGGGATCTATGGGATGCGATTGATGAGAATAAGCATAGGCCTGTAGATCAGACTTTAGCCGCACAATATGATGTGACTGATAGAAAAGCTAAAGGTCTCATCAGACTGTGTCTTGCAGACTCTATTCTGATAAATGTCCATGAAGAATCTACTGCAAAGAAGCTTTGGAAGAAGCTAAGTGAGATCTACCAAGCGAAATCACTTGTGAACAAGATCTTCTTAAGGAAGAAATTGTATTCTTTGAGAATGGAAGAAGGTGGACGAATTTCTGAGCATCTGGAAAGCTTTAATATGTTGGTGACTCAGTTGACCTCTGTTGGGGTGCCAATGGATGAAGAAGAAAGATGCCAAATCTTGCTATGTTCGTTGCCAGACTCATGGGACAGCCTTGTTATGGCCATAAGGAGCACTTCAGTTGTCTTGAAGATGGAGGATGTGGTTGGTTCTCTACTTTCTGAAGAGATGAGAAGGAAGGTCTCTCTGAATGCCAAAGAGGCTTTGAGTGTTCGAGGAAGACCAAAAGAAAGAGGCAAGAACGAAAAGCAGCATGGCCGTTCTAAGTCCAAGAATAAGGGGAGATCAAAATCTCCTACGAAGTCCAAGGCAATCTGCTGGAACTGTGGCAAACCCGGACACTTTCGAAAGGACTGCAAAGAGGAGAAGAAAAAGAAGAAGAAGAAGCAAGATTCTGATTCTGAGTCCGAGAAGGAAGATGGAGATGCTTTCATCGTAGCCTTGGCCACTCATGCAAGTGACAATGCATGGTTAATAGACTCAGGTGCATCTTTCCACATGACTCCTAATAGAAACTGGTTTAGTAAGTATGAAAATTTTGATGGTGGTAAGGTATATTTGGGTGATAACTCAGTACTTGATATTGTTGGTCGTGGAAGTATTCGTGTAAAATTTTCTGATGGTAGAATTAGAAGATTTGATGGTGTCTTGCATATCCCGGGACTAGCAAGGAATTTGTTATCTGTTAGCAAGCTAATAGATGCGGGTGTGCATGTACAATTTTCTGAAGCAGGTGTGAAAATGGTAAGAGGTGCTATGGTGATAGCAAGAGGAAGCAGATTGGGTACACTATACCAGCTTGATGCATGCACAGTTGAGTGCAATAGTACTTCTGATAAGATTGTGAAAAAGACTACTCAGTTGGAAAAAGAGAGGGTTTCTCTTTCAACAGATGGTCATGGTTTTTGGGTACCCAAGGGTGCTCTGTCTACCGAATCAAAATTGCCTGCAGAGAAGACCATGTTATGGCACCAGAGACTCGGCCACATAGGTGAGAAGGGTCTACGAACCTTGAAAAATAAGAACCTTGTTGATGGGTTGAATGATTGCAATCTTGAGTTTGATTTTTGTGAGCATTGTATCTATGGTAAACAAAACCGCATTCAGTTTTACTCGAGTTCTCATAAGTCCTCACGTATTTTGGATCTGATCCATTCGGATGTATTTGGTCCAGTTGATGTTCCTTTTATTGGTAGATCAGTTTATTATGTTTCTTTCATTAATGATTTCAATACAAGAACATGGGTTTATTTTCTTAGGAGTAAAGCTGAAGTTTTCAGTCGTTTCAAAGAATTTAAAGCAATGGTTGAGTTGCAGACTGGAAAGAAAATAAAATGTTTGAGAACTGATAATGGTGGTAAATTTTGCTCTAATGATTTTGACACATTTTGTAAAGATTGTGGTATTAAAAGAGAAAAGACAACTCCGTATTCTCCACAACAGAATGGAGTTGCAGAAAGAATGAACAGGACCCTGATGGAGAAGGCTAGGAGTATGCTAAGTGGAGCTAGACTAGAACAAAGGTTCTGGGCTGAAGCTGTAGCCACTGCCTGCTACCTGATAAACAGGTCTCCTACATCAGCTCTTGTTGATAAGACGCCAATGGAAGCATGGTCGGGCCACAAGCCTTCACTTAGACATCTGAGAGTGTTCGGTTGCGAAGCATATGCACATGTGCCAAAGGAGAAGCGGACTAAATTGGACAACAAAGCTGTTAAATGTATTTTCATCGGATACAGTTATGGTGTGAAAGGATACAAGCTTTGGAATCCTGTTGAACAAAAGGTATTTTATTCAAGAAGTGTTATTTTTAGAGAAACTAAGCCTTCTTCTGTTATAGTGCAGCCAGAACAAACAGAACAAAAGAAAGATGTGATTCAACTACCTGCTACACCGGAGAAAGTTGAATCAAGGCCCTTAGAAAGACAAGAAGTCGAGGAGAGCTCTATGAGTTCTGAATCATCAGAGGAAGAAGAGGTACCTAAAGCTGAACCTGAAGCTGAACCTGCTCGAAGGTCTACTAGACAAAGAAAACCACCTGAAAGGTATGGGTACTCTCCTGATGATTGGAGATGCATATTTGCATTGAATGCTAACATTGATGAACCGAGATCTGTAGAAGAGGCTCTTGGTATGAATGATTCAGAGTCCTGGAAAATAGCCATGGATGAAGAAATGGCAGCTCTTAAGAGGAATGAAACATGGGACCTTGTACCATTGCCTGAAGGACGAAAGCCTGTTGGTTGTAAATGGGTGTTCAAGAAGAAGATAGGTTCAGATGGAAGTATTGAGAAGTATAAAGCACGTTTGGTTGCAAAAGGTTACTCCCAGGTTGAGGGAGTAGATTATGGTGAGATTTTTTCTCCAGTAGCCAAAATGACATCCATTAGATTTTTACTTTCTATTGCAGCAGCCTATGATCTAGAGATCGAGCAAATGGATGTGAAAACTGCTTTCCTTCATGGAGATTTGGAGGAAGAAATTTACATGACACAGCCAGAGCACTATGTGGTGAAAGGTAAAAGTCATTTGGTCTGTAAGTTGAAGAAATCCTTGTATGGCGTAAAATAGAGTCCTAGGATGTGGTACCAGAAGTTTGATACATATGTGTTGAGTTTGGGATTTGTGCGATCTAAATCTGATCACTGTATATATTTTAAATCTGATGGTGATCGTTTCTTGGTTATTGCCTTGTATGTCGATGACATGTTGTTTATTGGCAAAGGAAAAGGTTTGATTGCAGAGTTAAAATCTCAGCTCTCGATAAAGTTTGAAATGAAAGATCTTGGTGCAGCTAGGCACATTCTAGGAATGGAGATTGTAAGAGATAGACAAAACAGAAAGCTTTGGTTAGGCCAGAGCAAGTATGTTGGTACTATTTTGAAAAGATTCAATATGCAGGATTCAAGACCATTGAGTGTTCCTGTTACAATGGGAACAAAGCTTTCTAGTTCACAGTGTCCTTCATCCCCATTGGAGATGGAAGAGATGAGTCGAGTACCATATCAGAGTGCTGTTGGAAGTTTGATGTATGCTATGGTCTGTACAAGACCAGACATTGCCCAAGCAGTGGGAGTTCTTTCCCGTTATATGTCTAATCTAGGAAGAGCACATTGGGATGCAGTAAAAAGAGTTTTCAGATACTTGAGGGGTACTTCAGAGTACTCGATATGTTTTCATGGAACAAGAAATGAGCATTCCTTAGATATTCAAGGCTATGTGGATTCAGACTGGGCCGGTGATGTTGATAGAAGAAGATCCACCAGTGCATATGTGTTTACATTATTTGGTGGTGCAATTAGTTGGATGAGCAAGCGATAGGCTGTGGTCGCTTTGTCCACTACTGAGGTAGAGTATATGGCAGCTACTCATGCCTGTAAGGAAGCCATCTGGCTAAAGAGATTGTGTTCAGATATAGAGTTCAAACAGGGTGCAGTGACAATTTACAGTGACAGTCAGAGTGCAATCTACCTAGCGAAGAACCCTACTTTTCATGCCAGGACCAAGCACATTGATGTACAATATCATTTTGTGAGAGATATGGTTGAGGATGACAAGGTGAAGCTAGAAAAGGTAGAGACTTTGGTGAATGTTGCTGATGCATTAACTAAGCCCGTGAGCACAGAGAAGTTCAGAGGGTGTTCAGAGTCTATGGGCCTCTCGGCCCCTAGCAATTAAGTCCATGATAATTTGGATCCCCTAACTCTTGCAAGGTGTTCGACAAGTGGGAGAATGTTGAGAACATGTGTCTCAACCTTGCAATCTTTTTTTCTAGAAAATTCTAGAATTTGTTTGAGATAGTTTTCCACATGTTTATGCATTGGAAAATGGTTAGTGAGTTGTTAAAATGAGTCTTGTCCATAGTAGAATATAGGTGGGCCATTTTTAGAGCCTTAATGACTCATTTTGTAATTTTTATGGGGGTCTAAACTAGAGGACAAAATTATGGACGGGAATACTATTTTAACCTGGTTGTTTTTCCATCTTGGAAATGTAAATGTCAAAAATGGGCACCATGTGGCATGGTGGTTAAGCCCATGGTTTTGTAAAACCACAAGTGGTTTCCAGGTTGTAAAATCACTATAAAAGGAGGGCTTGGGGGAGGTGTTTGTACAATTGAGTTTTTTGCAAGACTGGATGCTAGAAGGAGTCTCTCTGAGTTCGAGTTGTGGTGATGTGCTCCTGTAAGAACTTGCATTGCAAGTGTATTGTAATCATCTTGATTTGATAATACATTGTGTGGGTTTTGGAGGGTGGGGTTTTTCTCCCGAAAGGGTTTCCCCACGGTAATCACTGTGTTATGTGTTCATTATTATTTTGTTTATGCTTTGTTATGCATTTCTTGAGATCTTTGCAATGTTTAAGTTGAAATTTGCATAACCGTCCTCTCAAGATTAGCGTAGGAAGCGTTTCCGCACACCTTTGCTTCCTTACATTTTCAATTGCACAATTTTCATGAAGATATTCTTACATTATAACCTATATGTTTAAATAGTTTATAGAAGCTCTAATGCCCTTGTATTTTATCAGGGCACAATCAAACCGAAAGCGTGTGTGCGCTCATTGTAGGAAAGGGAAAAGACAAGTGTACAATATATGAAAGAGGACTTACCTTCGAGGGGTCAAGAGCAAAATCTTCTTTCCCACAGTCGAAATAATTCAATGTGTTTGATTAGTTCTTTAATGACAAAATAGGATTTCAAGTCCGAGTTTCTTGTTGTAGCATCTTTATTTTTCTTATAAAATGATTCATTGAATTCCATTTTAATTATAGTGTTTCCTCATAACAATTTATTGGTTACATAAATGGTTGTGTTTTGTCTTGATCTATGGTTTTAAATGTTTGAATAAATTTTAAATGTTTCTATTTTAAATGAATTGGAGCAACTCAGAACAAGAACATCATCATCAGGATGAATGTCCACAAAGGGGCATTCACTTTCATCCACCTCAGTCAAAAAAAATAAATTGGGAGGCAACCTTAAGAGGGGTTGTTAATGGCAATGACTGCGAAATCAGTCCTCAAATCGTCCAACTTCTCTATTTTTTATTTTTTATAAATTATTTTTCTATATTAAAAAATTTAGTAAGTAACAAAAAAAATTGTTTTTATCTTGACATGATTTTTGAAATCATCCTATATTTGTTTATGAATCTACTATGTTTTGTCCATTAAATTTGATGGCTTTTAGGTGCCAATCTCCAAATAATTGTTTTAATTTATAAAATGGATGTAGGGTACATAATTTAATTTTTTTGTACTACATTACACACAAACAATCTGATCTACAAATTAATTCACATGGAATGAAATTTTCATCCAAAAGTACAATCCTTTTGAATTGTATGTTAAATGTGAGAAATACAATTCAATATTCAAGGTATTAGAAAACATTTGTATTTGATTGTCATCACCATTCCACGCATTTGTTGGAATATTGCTTTTGTGTCCTTCTCACATGGGACCATGAAGGAGTTTAGAAAAGAGTAATTTATAATAAAGAAGGAGACAATGTACCATCAAAATGTAAAATATGTATGGCTATCAAAAGGCTTCAATCCTTACAAAACAATGATCTTATGGAAGCTTAAACTTGATTTCAATTTTAAAATTTTCTAAATTTAAAATTTGATTTCTTCTAAAATTAATTTTTAAGTTTCTATTTTTTTTTAAAAATATTTCTCTTATTGAATTTTCCTTTTTCATAGATGGAAACTTTTCTTTCCTATCATATATTTTTTTTTAAATTACTTTTTCATATTAAATTATGATCATATAAAATTATTTCAATTTATATATCTATTTTTTAATTTATAATCTATTTGAATTAGTTTTCTTAGTATTTTAAAATTTTAAATGATTTGTATGTTGTAAAAATAGAAAAAATAGAATAGATTGTTTCCTTTATATCTAGAAAAATATAGAAATGTTCTATTTCTATTTACATTTTAGTTTTAAATTTATTATTTAGAAAGTTTTTATATATATTTAGATTTAGAAAGATTTTATCTTAAAAATTTTAGAAAGATTCTATAACTATTTAGATTTTAGTTTTAGATTTATTCTAAAATTAATTGTTGATTAATTTGAAATTTTAAAAAATAGAATTACTCAAGTTTTAAATTATCAATTGATTTGCATGCAAAAAAAATTAAAATTAAAAAGGAAAATTGAATTGAAATGTCGCTTATTTATATATCTAGATTAATTGTTATTTTTCTCAATTTCACAACTAAAGTATTGATTGAGTTTATTCTACATAAAAATTAAAATATGGGCTATATTTATTATTGTTAAGTTGAATTCTATCCAATAGTAATATTATCAAATTAAAGAAAATAAGCCATACATACCTCTAAACATTATATGAGTAATACAATAATATAATTACTAAAATAAAGTAATACGCACACACACGCACCCACACACACACACACACACACACACACTAATGCAGGAGCATCCTAGGATTCTTGGCAATCCTGTATCAACCAAAAATATGTTTGTCTTTGAAGGTAGATTGCTTGTTTTGATCTTGGTTTGGGGAGTACTTGCTCGGTTTGGGAGACTGGTTGCTCAGTTTTTGTGGTTACCAGGGTGCCTGATCTTTGAAGAATGCTCGGTAACTAAAGGCATTGGTTCCCTGGTGCTCGGTGATGACTATGTTGCTCGGTCATGCTTAGCATGGTCGGTTGACTGGCGCTCGATTATTTCCTCTATTGCTCAGTGTTCTTGCTTACCGACTAGATTTGTTTGGATGAATCGGCTTGGCTGACTAGTGCATTTGATTTGGGTCACGCTCCTCGAGTTACAGATTGACCGTTGGATGTGCGTGGACCTAGATCTGGTGTGTTGCACTCTTCTATATGGATTTGATGATCGTTTGGGGCCATCTTGAAGAGTTTATTTATTTTGTAAGGCTATTTGAGAGTCGAGTGATATTTTAGCATTTAATAATTATTTGTGAGGGTTAATTGTTTCATCAGCCGACTTGTGGCTGAGAATCTATATTTATAGGATGTTTTTGTAGTTGTTTAGGGTATCAATTTTAGGGAGAAAGGAATTAGTAGCTTGCGAGCTTAGTAATAGGAAGATTGTTTGGAAGTTTGAGTACAAGTTTAGATCTTTTGTGGGTGCCTACCAGCGTACTGTGTGTTGCACACCTAGGCTAGCTGAATACTGATGTTGTGGAAAAGATTTGGATCTTGTGAGATCTTGTAGATGGTTACCTTCTTTGTATCTGGCCGTAACTGGGAAGGCCTTACAGCCTGAAACACTTCATATAATTGATGGTTTGATGAATAAATAAATCTATTTCATATAAGATCTATTATTATTATTATGTATTTTCCCTGTGTATTGGTTTGGTTGCAAGTTCGGTTAGTCCTTAATTGGATTCCCCAACCTTGACTACATCAGGTGGTATCAGAGTGAGTTGATCTTGTGGAGTGAAGTTTGTTCCTGTTTGGGCAAAGTCTGTTCTTGTGGAGAAAAGTTTGTTCCTATTTGGGAAAAGTCTGTTCTTGTTGGAGCCAAGTTGATCTTGTGTGTATGTGTCTGGATCTTGATTTTAAGATGCCTCTAAGGAGAAATCATGAGATCTCAGAGGAAGAAGCTGCTAGAGAATTCAGTCTTGATGATTTTAGGGTTTTGCAGAAATAAGTGCAAGACCTACAAGAGGAATTGAAAAGGAAAAAGAGGACTACCTTGAAAGAGGATAGTGATGATGAATTTGAGGAAGAAGATCATTTTGAAGAAGCTGTAGAAGAAGCTAGAGATCCAGAGGAGAATCAAATTCTGAAAGGTATGTCTAAGATTGGAAAGAGACCTAAGATTGAAGTTTCTGCATTTGTTGGAAGCCTTAGGCCTGAAGAATTGACTGATTGGATAAATGAGATTGATGAATACTTTGAGTATGAAGAAATAGAAGATCTTGATAGAGTTAGATTTGCAAAGACTAAGTTTAAGGGTCATGCAAATATTTGGTGGAGATAAGTTCAGTTGGAAAGAGCTAGAAGAGGAAAAGAAAAGATCACTAAGTGGAACCGAATGGTTGATAAGTTGAAGAAGCAATTCATTCTGGTGGATTATGAATTGGACATGTTTAAGAAGATTCAAGCTTTGAAGAAGACTAACAAATTGGTACAGGAGTATACCAAGGAGTTTTACCGAATCTTGATTAGGACTGGTCATTCTGAAGCTAATAAAGAAAAGGTTGCTAGGTATGTCTATGGTTTCAAACCTAGTATTCAAGAAGAATTTCTTACTATTTGAATGACAACAATAGGAGATGCTTATCAGATGGCATTGAAGACTGAAGAGAAGCTGAATAAGAAGTTTGAAGGTAGACAGAACAGTAGAAACTAAGGAGGAAAAACTAGTGAGATAGTTGTTGAAGGTAATATGACAGAAAACCCTAAGCCTGATGTGGGATCTAGCAGTAGTCAAGTCACTAAGAATGTTGAATAGAGAGGAAGGTGGAAGAATGAGTTCACTGGTACTTGTTTTAACTATGGTGAAGCTAGTCATAGAAGTTGTAAGTGTCCTAAGAAAAGAGTTGCATTAGTTGCTGAAGAAGACATTTAGAATGTTCCAGAGAAATGTGATTGTCTTGTCACCATAAGGTTAGCTACATGTGTCTCTGAACTAGTACAAAGAATAAATTTTCTCAAAACTAGATGTAAGTGCAAGAATAAGGTATGTAATGTCATAGTTCATGGTGGCAGTTCTGAGAACTTTGTTTCAGAAGAGATGGTTAGTAAATTGAATTTGGAAAGGAGGAAGTATCCTAATCTGCATCAGATTAGTTGGATTCAAGATGTTTCTAAGGTTAAAGTGGAAGAGAAATGCTTGTTAATTTCTAGATTGGATATTACCAAGATGAGATATTGTGTGATGTGTTGCCTATGGATGCCTATCATCTATTGCTCAATAGACCTTGGCAATTTGACAGAAATGTGTTGTTTGATGGTCGTGCTAATACCTATGTGGCTAGGCATGAAGGAGCTCGGCATAAACTGATACCTTTACAAGAGGCTAGGACTAAGGGATGTGGAGTCATTAGGTGTTGTCCATGTATGACGATGACAAACCTCAAGAGTGAAAGGTTGAGGAACCTATTTCTATAAAGTCTAGTTTGGAGGAGAAGGAGAATGATATATCTGAAGAGTTTGTTGAGATCAAGAGGCAGATGGTCTTTTTTGACAAAGATGGTACAATAGATAATGACATTTAAGACACAGAGAGATGTAGATGATACTAAGTCAATTGAGGAGGATGAACCTTACCGAGGCACTGCTATGGTCAGTAGTGGCTAGAGTTGGTTGCTATCAGTTGCTAACCGGATAGATAAGAAAAGTGGAAAGAAGAAGAGCTTACTATAGGAAGAGATGAATGAAGTGAAGATTACTTGGGATGAAGGACAAGAGGAAATATGGGTGAAGAATAGATTTGGTATATCTGTCCTGATTCCCTTGAGACGTTCTTGATTTATTTATGAGAAAATCTTTCTTACCTAGGGTGTCTGATGCAGGAGCATCCTAGGATTCTTGGCAATCCTGCATCAACCAGAAATATGTTTATCTTTGAAGTTAGATTGCTTCTTTTGATCTTGGTTTGGGGAGTACTTGCTTGGTTTGGGAGACTGGTTTCTTGGTTTTTGTGGTTACCGGGGTGCTCGATCTTTGAAGAACACTCGATAACTAAAGGCATCAGTTTCCTGGTGCTTAGTGATGACTTTTTTACTTGGTCATGCTTGGCATGGTTGGTTGACTGGCGCTTGATTATTTCCTCTGTTGCTCAATGTTCTTGCTTATTGAATGGATTTGTTTGGATGAATCAGCTTGGCTGACTAGTGCATTTGATTTGAGTCATGCTCCTCAAGTTACGGATTGACTATTGGATGTGCGTGGACCTAGATCTGGTGTGTTTCATTCTTCTATGCGGATCTGATGACCGTTTGGGGCCATCTAGAAGAGTTTATTTATTTTGTAAGGCTATTTGAGAGCTGACTGATGTTTTAGCATTTAATAATTGTTTGGGAGGGTTAATTGTTTCATCAGTCGAATTGTGGCTAAGAATCTATATTTATAGGATGTTTTGGTAGTTGTTTAGGGCATTAATTTTAGGGAGAAAAGAATTAGTATCCTATGAGCTTAGGAACAAGAAGATTGCTTGGAAGTTTGAGTACAAGTTTAGATCTTTCGTGGGTGCCTACCAACGTACTGTGTGTTGCACACCTGGGCTAGCTGAATACTGAAGTTGTGGAAAAGATTTGGATCCTATGAGATCTTGTAGACTGTTACTTTCTTTGTATCTGTCCATAACTGGGAAGGCCTTACAGCCCAGCACACTGCATGTAATCGGTGGTTTGATGAATAAAGAAATCTGTTTCATATTAGATATGTTATTATTCTTATGTATTTCCACTATGTATTGGTTTGGATGCAAGGTCCATCAGTCCTCAATTGGATTCCCCAACATTGACTACATTACACACACACACACATGTATGTATGTGTGTGTGTGTGTGTACCACAATAATTTATAATAATAGGTTATATGAATCTAGAAGTTACTTGAGATAATTTCATTTTTTAAAAGTTTTGAAGAAATTTCATAACTGTATTTTTTTATCATAGGGTATGTGCAAGATCATGAGGGGCCAAAAAGTGGTGATGTTAGTTCAAAACTTTGACAATGTATTTGATGACTTTTTTTCACCCAAATTTGATAAAACAAAAAGAGTATCTTAAGGAGATTTTTAGCTTTCTATCGATATAATTGCTATCAAATTTTGAATTCAACAAGTAATTATTAGTTATTTTCTAATTGAGCTACCTCTAAAGTGTTGATTTATATACTGATTAAAAAATGACTATAACTTTCAAACGGTATAACATTTTTGAAATCCAAAAAATTTGTCACATTCTATGCTTTGCCTACTATAAGGAAAAAGAAAAAAAATTGAATTTTGTAAACTTTTGAATGAGTTAAGGTGGTAAGACATGAGATTTTTTTTATTCTGAAAATGTTGCAGTAAAAAATTCATAATTAATTTTTTTTTGGAATAAAATTACAAAAAAATATGCGTCACATCTGGGCATGAGTCTACTACTTATATATAAAATGTTATAATAAAATATTATCATTTGATTATGATTAAGGTGGTTAGACATACACCTACTTCTTATTTTTTCCTAAAATTTTTGTATTGCTGCATTGAAATCTATACTTTTCACCAATCATACTAAATTTTTCTCAAAAAAGGCCTAGTTTTTTAGAAACTACATTTAATTTTCTATAGATTCTATTCTTACAACTTTTTGATATTAGGTTCATAGCTAGTTGAAATTTTCACGTCAAGTTGACTAACCCTGATTTGTTGATTTTTCATTGCCACTTAAGGGCATAGTTTGGCCCCTCATGATCTTGCACATACCCCATAATGATAAAATTTTAAAAAGTGATAGTAAACAATGGAAAAATAATAATATTTCTTTTGAATAAAAAATACATTTACCCTAACCCTAACCATCATCCTAACTCCAACCCTAATTTTATCTCTAACCATGATGTAAACCCTAACTAAAATTGTAATCCTAAATTAAACCCTAACACTAACCATAACCTTAATCACTATCTAGAACCTATACCTAATTATATTTTAACCCTTACCCTAATAGTAATTCTAACCATAAACTTAACCAAAACCAAATCCATTATTATAATTATAATTATAGTTTAAAACCTAACCCTTTCCCGAATACTTATCCTATCTCAAACCCTAACCATAACAATTATTACTCTAACCCTAATAATAACATAACCATAATTGTCATTCTAACCCAAAAATAACTCTTATTGTAATTCTTAGCTAAAACCTATCATAATTATTATTATACCTCTAATACTATCTCTAAAATTGACCATAATTCTTATCCCTAACTATAACCTAAACCCACAGCCAAACCCTAACATTAAATATTTCTTTAATATGAGAATGATGCCAAACGTAACTATATCACTAACCCAAACCCTAACTATAACCATAATCCAAATCCTAACACTAAACATTAACTATATTCTTAATTGTAATTATAACCATAAACCTAATCCTAATCAAAATTATAACTCATTATGAAAACCCTAACACCAATCATAATTCTAACCATAACCCTTAACCCTAACTATAACTATTTCTCTAACCTAAGCACGATGCTAAATGTAAATTTTATATCACTAATTGTAATCATAATTGTAATTATAACCATAATCCTATATGACTAAGGTCATGATTAGGATTAGTATATATAAACCCAACCCTAACCAACACAAATAACCATATCCCAAACACTAGCCCTAACTATTTTATAAACCCTAAATATAACCATAATCTTAATCATAACCATTAACCCTAACTATAATCCTAGACATAACTATAAGCCAACCCTCACCCTAACTAAATAGCCATAAACATTATACATACCCTAAAATTGACCATAATTCTAACCAAAACCCTAAAACATAACCAAACTATAATCCTAACTCTATCCCTAACAATAACCTAAACCCAAACCCTATCCCTAATGTTAACTATTTCTATAATTCGAGAATGGTGCTAAATGTAACTATATCAGTAACCCAAATCTCAACCATGGTGCAAAACATAATTTCAACCCTAAAACCTAATCCAAATCATATAACTGTCACCCTATCCTTAATCCAAGCCCTATCCTAACCATTATGTAAACCCTGGCTATAAGTATAATAGCAATCCTAAAACCTAAATACTAACCATAATGCTAACCATTATTGTAACCTAACCCTAATCCAAACCCTAACCATAGGCCTAAACATTACGTGAACTCTAAAACTTGCCTTAATTTTAACCATTACCCTAGCCATTATCCTAACCTTAACCATAACCCTCACAACTAGATATAGCCCAAACTCTATACCTAACTATTGTGTAAACCCTAACTATAACTATAATTTGAGTCCTAACCCTAAACCCTAACTATAATCCTAATTTTTATTGTAACCCTAAGCCTAATCCTAGTCCAAACCTTGACCCATTATGTAGACACCAACACCAACCATAATTCTAAGCATAACCCTTAATCCTAACTATAGCTATTTTTATAACCTAAGAATGATGCTAAACCTAATTATATCACTAACCCAAACCCTAACCATAATGTAAATTATGACCTTGAGCCTAAAGCCTAACCTTAATCATAATCTTCATCAGAGCCATACTCCAAACCCTAGACCTAGCCATTATACAAACTCTAATAGTACGCATGTAATCTTAATCCTAATCCAAATCCTAATCATTATGTAAACCATGACCTTGACCCTAAAACCTAACCCTAATCCTAATTGTCACAACTCGCTATTGGCTAGAACCTGGCCCTAACCACTATATAAACCCTAACTATTACCATAATCCCAATCCTAACCATAAACCATAAGCATAATCCTTAACATAGTTGCAACCCTAACCTTATCCTTAACCTAAACCTTATGTAAACTCTAACACTCACCATAATTCTAACCATAACGCTAAAGCCTAACCCAAACCATAATCCCAAATCTAGTTTGAAACACTATTGCTAAACCTAATACTAAGCCTAACCCTAACCCTAATACTAAGCCTAATCCTAACTCTAACTCTTTCTCTAACCTAAGAGTCACACAAAAACTAACTATATCAATAACCAAAAACCTAATTCAAAACCTAACTATAATGTAAAGCATGTAACCTTGATCCTAAACCCTAACCCTAATCACAATAATAAATCTAAACCAAACTCTAACCCTCATGCTAACCCTAACCATAATATAAATTATACTCCTAATAGTAACCATAACCATGATATACACTATAACCCTAATCATAATATTTTATTCAATGTCTTACATGAATCATGATTTCTGCTAGCTAATATATACTCTATATTTATAATACATTGAGATGTATTGATGCATTTAATTTTTCATCATTCACCTTTAATAAAAAGTAAAGGTGAAAAATCCCAACGCCTCAATACATCTCATCGTATTTTAAATATAGAGTATATATTACCTATACACACAAAAGTAGTGCACTTCTATGAACCATTACATGCAAGGTTGCTCAAGAATCAGGCCTCAAAAAGTGGCTCATAGCTCTCTATGCATGGAGTTGCAAGGAACTTGATAGATTTTCTCTCAACTAGAGCTATGAAACTAGTGACCTTGCTATTCAACCACACAATGAGAGATTCAAGTGAAGACAAGGGCAAGAATGCCAATATCCCCAAGAATCACTATGAAAATGCAATGCAATGCAAACTAGAATGAGGATGCAACTATGCAAAGTATTCTATGAAAAGGAAAGAACAAGTGTTACAAATCCTTCCTATTTAGACTATGTGAGATTATTCTATTGCATAAAAGGAAATCTATACTAGAAATGCCATGATCATGCAACTATGAAAGAAAATATGAGAGCTATGGAATGCAACAATGATCTTCAAAGCTTGGATGCAAGAGTGTCTTCAAAGAAAGCTCCAATATGACCTAGAAAACCTGCATCATAACATTAGCATAAAAGAGATGGATATCAAATGAGGAAGAGAGCTCTTATTTTATAAGAAATGAGATGAAATGGAGCATTGAGATTAAGAGGCAAAAGACTTAATCAACGGTGGAGCTTGAAAGATGAGCAATCCATGTGCACAAGTATCCTCCAATAGGAAAACAGGAGTTGACTTTATGTCCATATGAGACAAAAAGTGCTTTTTCCCTTTTTATAAAATAAGAATAATGCTTTATTTGTGCAACTTAGGATAAGAAGAAAAGTGGGGGCTTTTTATTTAATAAAAGGGGAGGAATATTCCTTTTAATTAAATAAAGACTTAGGATAAAATGGTTAGCCCATAGGATAAAAATCCAATATATGATCGAAATTGAGACTTGATCAAGAAATTAATAATGTTGAAAAATATTGATTATTGATAAAACTTATTCAGGATTGATAAATCGAATAAATGGGGCCCAAAGTCTAGGCAACCATTTTAGGGTGCATACATTACCTAGTTAATTTGTTAGTGGTATGGTGTGATGGTTAAGAATTGGTGTTAATCTTTTCATTACGATTCAAATTTTATTTGGTTACTATTCTATAATAGTATATTGAAGATGACGTTTCTCATCTGTGACCTCACTAATTCATATATACATCTATATTAAGAAATTTATTTTATTTGTCAATAGTCACAAGATGAGATGTTTTCCCTCCTAATAAAATTAGATTGTGACTATCAACATAATAAAAGATGTGCTTCACTCATCTAAAGGAGGAATAAATTTTCTTTAAATAAAAGATATCTAATTTTATAGTAGGAAAACTATATTTTTATAAAGGCAAAATTGACATATGGATGAAATTTATTTTCTCAAGCATTGGTCTTTTATTATTAGCTTTTAGTCCATAAATTTATTGTATTACATTCCCATAAGAAATGATAAATATATTTATTATAGATATCTACTTAGATAGATTACACTTACATTATGTAACTTATGATTTCCTAGTTTTACAAAATGTGTACACATGGAACTATGTGTTATTTATTCTAGAATTTTAATATATTCACAAAACTGAGAAATTTTCTATTCTTATTTTGTGCAAATATACATAATAATCAATTGGAGGAACTTTCACACAAAAAGAAACTAACTTATGCACTTACAAGCTATTGAAGTCCTTGGATCCATATAATTCATGTGAAATGTGGATTGAAGAGGTTATAGGGAATTTATATTTGGAAATCATATGCCTTTGATAGGGGTACGAATCTAACACTACCATTGTACTAATCATGTCACCTAAACCTATAAATAGATCTCTTTAGAAGGGAAGATACTGCATGAAAAAGAAAAAAATTCATCGCATGGAAAGATCAACTCATTGGCATTCCTTGTTAATTTATTATAACTGAAAACTAGAGCCACCAAATCCTACCACCTCTACCATACTAACCATTAATATTTGTCATTCTCATCAGCCACCACCACTAAATCTCCTGCACTATATATCTAACATCTTTTCCAGCATACAAGTGAGCTTGCTCTAACCAGTTTTTCACCATAGATATAATACTACCATATGATACTATCCAAGTAGTGCCTATCACTCTCCTTTTATTTTTAATGTACATATTTCATTTATTAGAGTGTAGTTTGGCATACGATATCATTTTTCATTACAAAATCTACATTTTGATTTCTAGAGCCACCTACATAGTTTTTTTCTGACATTCTACATGAAATCATTTATTTTCAATTTTTTTTTTTCCAAATAACATTTCCCTATAATATCTAAAATAAGTAATTTTTTAGCTCAGCCACTAATATTTTACACATATTCAAAATTTATAGCATATTATTTATTTAGATCACTTAATATTTTACAAGGATTCAATATTTTATTTTGGACATATAAATTTAGCAAGTAATAGGGTGTGAGAATGTTTGTATTTGTCTTTATCAAGTTATAGATGTATGCTTTAGGTAATAATATGAATGCATTATTTCCTCAATGTTTCAAGTCACTATCTGTGATTCATCTTCAAGAAGAAGAAGAAAGGGATAGATAGAATAAAAAATTAACCTTGAAAGTTGAATTTTTAAAAATATATTTGTCACGGTAATATCTAGGCTATGGATATTTTAATGATAGTTTTTTGTGGTATATTTTTCAATTATCTTTTAAAGTTAGAACTTAACTATAATTTTGACATAGGTATATTCTGCAATGCGTAACTTTTTTATGCATTTGAATTAACTTCTTTTTATGTTGAAATGAGGATATGAATGCCTGGATAAAAGAGATCTTTTATAATCTTTAACTATTCTTAAAAAATTTGACATGTGTCAAACAAATACCTAAATTTTCAATAAAAAACTACATTAAGGGAAATAAAAGTTTAAGATTATTAATGAAATTGAATATATTCAAAATTATACTACTTGGAAAGCTGAGAAGGACTAAATATTTAAAAATTTAAACTTCTAAATAAATTCATTTGATCCTCCATGAGGTGGGCCCCTACTATTATAAGGAGGCTAAAATATAATGTAAAGGTGATTTTTTGTCAGAATTTTTATAAGTGAAAATGAGACCACATTATAGGTATGATTTATGTGTAGAGGGGCTTTATTAAAGAAATTGTGACCTAAGAGACCTTGATATGATCCTCTTTAATTAATTCCTTCAATTGGGACCTATCAATCCTTAAATCATTCTATTTTCTTTAACATGTGTGATTTTAACCAAAAATTGGATGTATGAACAAGTAATCAAGTATTGTATTACCCTAGTCACAAGAACTAGCTTTTATGAATAGCTTTATGTACAAGACCGTACTTGAGCTGGAAATTGAATGATGTAGGAGATCATGTTTTTCTAGTCTAGTAAGCCTAAAGACCTTGGAAAATTTAGAATGGTGTTTTATAGATGAGATAGGTTTAGTAGCCATAATTGTACTAGAAACAACTTATGTATATAACATGTTAATGACATGACTATGCTAGACACAACCTATGTATGTAACATCATAATGGGTTGATTGAATGATAGGATGTGAGGAGGTAGGGTTATAAGTGGTAGTTCTAGGGATAGAGAGATGATGACCTCAACCCATCGAGTGAGAGGCACATTAGCAATCCATGGAGTAGTAGGAAGTAAGAAGGATGAAGCTGGATGGAATGCAAATATGACTAGAGCTAGAGTAGATATATGAAAAGATGTAATTGGAGCTTGACCTTGACCTCAACCTTTATGATCATTACCTAAATGAAATGAGTAATAAACTTCTACTCATTCTCATCAGAGATGGGTTCTTATGAACCACTACTCCTAAAATATGGTTTAATTAGTTTAACTCAAAAACTACACAATTAAAAATATCTGAATTTGACTTCTCATGAAAAGTGTTTCCTACTTACCAATTGATGAGCTTAAGAGGATTTATAATGAATCATGTATATAAGGAATAATAGTTTTTGAAGGTTTTCCAAATGGGATTGCAAGGAAAGTGGGCTTAACCTTGAAAGAAACTCCATGGTTAAGTATGCTTGAGCTAGAGTGGTACTGGAATGGGTGACCTTTTGCTAATTCTCAATGTTTCACCTCTATGAGCCTAACCTAGATGCTATGAGTGATAATTTTACATTGATTCTCATGAAATATGGGTCTTGTTAACCTCTACTACTGAAATA
Organism: Chamaecyparis obtusa; assembly: GCA_027943335.1. Taxonomy (NCBI): domain Eukaryota; kingdom Viridiplantae; phylum Streptophyta; class Pinopsida; order Cupressales; family Cupressaceae; genus Chamaecyparis; species Chamaecyparis obtusa. Next base: position 575,787 of record BSBK01005303.1, read on the forward strand.
TATGTTGATGATTTTGACTCAAAAAGTGCACATTTGAATCCTAATAGAAAGATGAATGTTGCAAATACTACCTTGGGTTCTATTTGGATTGTTAAGGTAGTGGACACCGTAGGGAGAATTTATATTCTATTATGTGTACATATGGTAGCATTATAGTCATAGCACCTTACATGATGAAATCCATTCACAAATATGACCTCCTCTATGACAACATTGAATATAAAGGTAAGATCAACTATAAGAAACCTTGTAGAGTTTTACTAGAATCTTCATAGGAGTATATATAAGAGAAGGATCTTTTTAATAAGGTGCATGTATAGATCTGAATATTAAATCCACATTTCTAGTCATCTCATTTGGAGTAAAGATAAAAGATATAATGTCCATGTACCCAAATAGGATATCACTTGATATAAGAGACAATGATGCAAAAAATGGACTTTGTTGAATGTGGTCAAAATAGATTAGTATATATTTTGACGCAGGGAAGAGATGGAGGATCCAAGAATGGATATTCCAAGCCTACACTGCCAATTGTAACAACAACAAGCACAATAGAAAACAATAGTATAAAGCTTCATAAATGGAATTTCGTTCAACATGCCCACATGTAAGGCCTTTTGGGTTTTGGCCTTATACAAAAAAATCACAAAGTATCCAAGCTAGTCTAGCTCTAAGACACATCAGAAACTAATGTAAATGCTAAGGTAGATCTAAACTTGAGCTCACAAGCCTCCAAGCAATCTTCTTGTCTCTAAGTATGCAACCACTAGCTCTGCTATTACAATATCAGATAAATCATCTGACCTTGAAGATCTTGCATGATCCAATTATGATACTACTCTAATCTAATCCAATGCTACTCATCTAATATCTCCTCTTCTACCACTCTACATCAACCAAGGATCCCAATATATAGCCAACTAAGCCACAAGTCGGTCAGTCGGGCTTTAATTACATTATAGGTCTAGCCTAAGGAGAGATAACAAAACTAAATACAAAAATAAAAAAACATGATGGGAAGATAGATTTAGGTCCACACAAGATCCAAGAACATATCCCCAACTGCACAAGCTCCAATTTCCCCACATAGAACCATACAAGGTGAAATACCATATGTTTCATGAGTGAAACTAGCAGAAATTGATACTTGAGGAAAATGAAGATAACTCCTAGATCCAAATGAATCAGGATGTGCTCCCTTAGGATAATGCCCCAAATTAGGTCCACTACATTGCAATAACTTCACAAGGAAAGAAACCAACATCAATAATAGCTACTAAACAAACATCAGATAGGTACAGGAATAGAAAATGTTTTTGGTGATGCAAGATTGCTCAAGGCCCGAGATGCTCCTGCATCAGACACCCTAGGTAAATAAAAGAATGTTCTCATGAACATTTGAAGGGAATCAGGATAGGTATACCATATATTTTCTTAACCTATATCTCCTCTTGTCCTTCATTCCATGCGACCTTCACTTTACCCATTGTTACAGCTAGCAAATAATCTTGTCTTGCATTGTTCTCATATTTTCTTTCTGCAACTAACATAAACTAATTCTGACCATCTTTTTGCACTGTCTATTACACCATCACATTGGTGAATCACATCTTCTCATACTTACTAATCATCTTGGCACCATCTACATCTCTTTGTGTCACTAGTGCCATCATCTGCTGCACTATCTTTGTCAAAAAGACCATCTGCCTCTTAATCTCTATAAATTCCTCAGCTGTATCATTCTCTTTTTCTTTCAAACTTGGCTTCCTTTCATCCATAGGAATAGGTTCATCAACTCTCTTCTCTTGATGTTTTCCACTGTCACAAGGAAAATACCTGATAACTCCACATCCACTGGCCCCAACTTCTTGAAATGGTAATAGCTTATGCCTAGATCCACCATGCATTACCACATATGTATTTGCATGACCATCAAACATAACATGTCTATCAAATTGCCAAGTTCTCATGAGCAATAGATGAAAAGCATCCATAGGTAATACATCACACAATATTTCATCATGATAAGATCCAATATGAAAATTCTCCAAGCATTTCTCTTCAATCCTAATGTTAGACACGTCTTGTATCCAACTAATTTGATAAGGATTAGGGTGTTTCTTCCTTTCCAAATTCAACTTACTAATTGTCTCTTCTAAAACAAAGTTTTCAGAACTACCACCATCAACTATAACATTACATACCTTATTCTTGCACTTACATCTGGTTCTGAACAAATTTCTTCTTTGCACCAGTTCCTTAGCACATGTAGCCAACCTACTAGTGATAAGAAATTCATCTTTTTTTGCAACATTCTCTATGTCTTCTTCAATAGTTAGTGCAACTCTTTTTCTAGGACATTGAAAACTTCTATGACCCTCTTCACAGAACTAAAACAAGTACCAGTGAACTTATTTTTCCATATCCCTCTCTTTCCATTATTTTAGTTCTTAGTGACTTGACCACATCTAGATGCTTCATCTATCTTGTTAGGATTCTCTATCACATTGCCTCCAATAATTGTTTCACCAGTCTTACCACCTTGGTTCCTATTATTTTGTCTCCCTTCAAACCTCTTGTTTAGCTTCTCCTCAATCTTTAATGCCATCCGATAAGCATCTCCTATAGTTGTCATCCAAATAGTAAGTAACTCTTCTTGAATACTAGGTCTCAAGTCATAAATATACCTAGCAACCTTTTCTTTATCAACTTCAGAATGACTAGTCCTAATCAAGATTCTATAAAACTCCTCAGTATAGTCTTGCAAAGATTTGTTAGTCTTCTTGAAGGCTTGCATCTTCTTAAACATCTCCAACTCATAATCCACTGGAATGAATTTCTTTTTCAACTTGTCAACCATTTGGTTCCATTTAGTGATCTTTTATTTTCCTCTCCTACTTCTTTCCAATTGAACTTCTCTCCACCAAATATTTTCATGACACTTCAGCTTAGTCTTTGCAAATAGATTTCTATCAGGATCACACAATTTCTTCATACTCAAAGTACTCATCTATCTCATTAATCCAATCAATCAACTCTTTTGGCCTAAGGCTTCTAGTAAATGTAAAAACATTGATCTTAGGTCTTTTCCCAATTTTAGACATAGCCTTCAGGATTCTAGTTTCTACTGGATCCCTAGCTTCTTCTATAGCTTCTTCAAAAGGATCTTCTTCCTTAGACTCATCATCGCTATCTTCTTTCAATGTAGTCTTCTTTCTCAATTCCTCTTGTAGGTCTTTCACTTGTTACTGCAAAGCCCTGAAATCATGAAGACTAAATTCTCCAGTAGGTTCTTCCTCTGAGATCTCATGAGCTCTCCTTAGAGGCATCTTCAATCCAAGGTCCAAGTGCAAACTACCTCACCTTCAGTGATCTGTCCACACACTCAAAATCTTCAAGCTCTAATACCAATTGATGCAGGAAAGATATGGAGGATCCAAGAATGGATACTCCAAACCTACACTACCAAATATAAAAACAACAAGCACAATGGAAAACAACAGTATAAAGCTTAAAAAATGGAATTTCATTCAACATGTGCAACTGTAAGGCCTTCTGAGTTTTGGCCTTATACAATGAAATCATAAAGTATCCAAGTTATTCCAACTCTAAGACACATCAGAAACTAATGGAAATGCTAAGGAAGATCTAAACTTGACCTCACAAGCCTCTAAGAAATCTCCTTGTCTCCTAGTATGCAACCACTAGCTCTGCTATTACAATATCAAATAAATCATCTGACCTTCAAGATTTCATAGGATCCAATTATGCTACTACTCTAATCTAATCCAATACTACTCATCTAATATATCCTCTTCTACCCTCTACATCAACCAAGGCTTCCAATATATAGCCAATTAAGCCACAAGTCAAACAATTAGGCGTTAATTACATTATAGGTCCAGCCTAAGCAGAGATACCAAAACTAAATACAGAAATAAAAAAACACAATGCGAAGATATATTTAGGTCCACACAAGATCCAAGAACATATCCCCAACCGTGCAAGCTCCAATTTCTCTACACGGAACCGCGCAAGGTGAAATACCACATGTTTCATGAGAAAAATTGGCAGAAATTGATACCCAAGGAAAATGAAGATAAATCCTAAATCCAAATGAATTAGGATGTATGACCTTAGGAGAATACCCCAAATTAGGTCCACTACACTGCATTAACTTCACAAGGAAAGAAACCAATAGTAGAAATGACAACTAAACAAACATCAGATAGGTACAGGAATAGAAAATGTTTTTGGTGATGCAAGATTGCTCAAGGCCCAAGATGCTCCTGCATCAAATTTAGAGATTACTTTTCATCTAATCTAGTAACTTACTAGACTTTCTTCTTTTCATTGATGTAGATGGAATTGACATCTACATGGTATTTTACAATGTGGCATAGGAAAATATAACATAGATTATCATGGCTAAAGACATGTTGGCATTGGTAGATGTTGGTGTAATTAAATATTCCTAATTACACTTAACTTAATCTTACTTAGGATAATGAATTGCATTTTAGTTTTTCATTGAGACACCTAGGATTTCACACCTAAATTTAGCACATGGTGTAGGAGAAATTCCACTTCAAGTGTGAGATCCACATTTAGTGATCATATCACATTATCATCCTCATCCTATGGCACATACTTAATTTCATAATGGAGGATGATCCACATTTGGTGGACATGTGATTACACCTCGCATAGGTGATAGCTTATCATCTCCTTATCATTGTCTCTTATCGCTTTTCCTATATAAGGAGGTGTATCATATACATTTTAATCATGTCCATTATTAATAATATCATTCTTTCTTCTTAATACAATTATCTTGCAAATATTTTGTGGAAGTTATCTTAGTCTTTCATTCGATTCTAAGGGTGTTGTGGAGTCACCTAAAACTCTAACATCATATCAGAGCTCTCAAGGTGTGAAGACCTCTTCTAAATAATATAAATCTTGACTTGATTCAATTATAGGTGTAGAATAAGGCTATTTGGACATCACCATTGCATAGTTTATTTGGAGAAAATTTAGGGTTTTGTATTTTGTGGTTTTCTATTGTAGGTCAATATTAGATCTTTCTGGGGCAATTCAGAGGTTGGCCTCATATTAAGAAGGTCCAAAAACCCCTAAATCAACTTTTGTTTCATCCAAATCAGATACCAAAGGCCAAATCTGGAGCCATTTGAATTTTGAAAGTGTGGCGGTGCCAATTTAGAAAAAATAATTTTAGAGATGATTTTCAAACAATGATATCTCAGTCATCTGGACTCTTTTCTCGAGAATTTTTTTTTGGGGGGTATAATTTTATGATCTACACAATGGTGTAGGTGATTTCAGATCTTGGTTCCTCAGTTTTTTGGAAAATCGCAAATCTCAATTTTTGTAACTCCCAAGGTCTCGTTTGTGCTCATATGAACTCCTTTTGTAGTGCATTTTTTTAAAAAGTGCATAGTTTTTTTTTTTTTTTCCAGATTTGGAATTATATTTCAATGACTATGATCAAAAGTTATACTTTTAGAATTGGCTTAGTTTTGCAATTGTAATGCATAAGCCTTAGCTTGGTCTTTTGCATATTGATCTAAGTCTATTATAGCCTTATTATGGAGTGTAATATTTTTTTCATCTCAATTTGTAATGAGAGAAGTGTATCATTAATGTAATCATGGGTTATGAAACACATCCTGCAATAGTTCTTTTGAGTAAGGATAATTATGAGTCATGGGATAAAGGAATCATCACACATTGTAGATGGCTTAATCTCTTGCCTCATCTTTATGGACCTGTTACTGAGCCAAAGTCACATGGGAAAAAATATGTTTGGGGAGATAAGAATGCTCATATTATAAATATGATTATTAGTAGCATTAGTTTGTGTCTCTTTTATGACATCTACCCCAAATTTAGAGGTGTTCAATATCCACACATATTTGGACAATATTTGGGAGATTTTTGTCGATCCACATGTTCCTCCATTTCTAGATGATCTTTCTTTAGATTGCCTCTTTCCTCTTGATGATGCAGATAACATTCCCTATAATGATTATACCATAGAAGAGATTGAAGAATTTGTAGCAATTGAGAGCAATGATGATCCAATGACTCCTCCTTAAGCTCCTACTTTGCTAGTTGATATCATGTAATCATCTCTTGTTGGTGATTTCATTGATTCATTGCAAGAGATATTTATTTTTCTTCATGATTGGGATTCTTACTTACCAAATATTGGTTCATTGTTTGTGGAGTCTCATATTGTAGATTTGGGAGAGATACCTAAGGGGGTTTCTCTTCTCTTTGATGACAGTAGCATCACAGTTAAAGATACTTATTCACCTTCTTTGGAGAGGCCTATTCAATCCTCAGAGATGTGTATTTGGAGACCTTCCTCCTTTCATTTGGCTATGGATTGGTTATTGGCATCATCATCATACTTCATTTGGATTCCACTTCCTAGTTCCTATCCAAAATGGGAAGAATTCCTACATTTGTACATGGTATATCTTCTTCCCGAGGGGACAAATGTTGTTTGTAGTCATTGGACTATACTTTATCTTCGAGCACTCACCATTTTTGTATGAGATTATTCATTATGGGGGGGATATCATGTCTCCAACTATCCTTCTTATAGGGGGATAATTTTCTATATATACATGATGTATGTAGTTCTTGGGGGGTCTTGATTACTTCATCCATCCATGCCTCTTGTTTTCTTCTCTCTTTTTGGGGGAGGGTTTTTCCCATGAGGTTTTCCCACTTTCTCCACTTTATGAGAGATTGCATTTCATGTATTAAATTTCATATTGTACATGGGTATCTAACATGGCGTAGTAGTCAGGACCCATCTTGCATTGTGAGTTTAAGTGCATTCCCCTAAGTTCCACTTAAGGGAGGGTGTTGGTGTAATTGAATATTCCTAATTACACTTAACTTAATCTTACTTAGGATAATGTATTGCATCATAGTTTTTCATTGAGATACCTAGGAGTTTTCACCTTAATTAAGCACATGGTGTAGGAAAAATTCCACTTTAGGCATGAGATCCACCTTTAGTGCTCATATCACATTATCATCCTCATCCTATGGAACATACGTAATTTCATAATAGTGGATGATCCATATTTGGTTGACATCTGATTACACCTTGCATAGGTGATAGCTTATCAGCTTCTTATCATTGTCTCTTATTGCCTTTCCTATATAAGGAGACCTATTATGTACATTTTAATTATGTCAATTATCAATAATATAAAATTATTTTATCTTAATGCAATTATCTTTCCAATCTTGTGTGGAAGTTATCTCGGTCTTGCATTCGATCCTAGGAGTGTTGTAGAGTCACCTAAAACTCTAATAGTAGATTGTGAAACATTCATACCAAAGAGGGTATGGCCTATTATTTGAAAGAGGCTCAGGCTTTTGGATGGTCACCAAGTTTTAATATAACAAGTTTTATAATATACTGGAATAGTCAACCTACCGAATACTCAATTCCATTAAGGTTCAAAGTAATTTTTATTTAAGGCACGAGGGACTATAATCAAAAAATTCATAGGTTTGAGTTTTTAGAACACACTTGAGGAAGACATTCCTATAAATGAATAACTACAATAACTCAAAGGATAATCTCCAAATTGGGCCAATATAAGTTGATAATTAGTTTAGCAATACAAATATTAGTAAAGTTTAATTTGGTATCGATTTAAAGAAGTTTTTCCCCTCAATGTTGGTTGTATATTTATGATGAAATCCTTGAAAGGTTACACTTAGGAAAGACTAAGGGAATTTTTTTAGTTAAATATTGATACCTAAAAAAGGGGTATGTTGAACAAGGCCAACAATGGTTACCTTGTTGACAATATTTTCCTAAAACTATCTAAGTAAAACATTCATCAAATAATTGAATTTTTTTGTACACAATAGTCTTGAAGAGAGATATAGAGTGCTATCAAGGTCCCCTTAAGATATGTAGGGAATATATTTAGTGAGACATAATCTATGTTATGATAGTCACTAGCCAAGGTAAAAAAGGAATGGATGAGTAGATGAGGATCCTTGTCACCATATACTGATAGAGCTTCTGATAAACATCCCCTTAGGGTGGGGGACTGGTAAGGACTTTCATAGAAAGGAGAATGGATCCATAATATGGTATGAAAGTGGATTGATTATTAGTATTGGTAAGGTTATTGAGTTTTTTTTAATGCTAGCATACATAATTTGCAATATGGTATTGCAAGTAGGATTATGAGGCATAGGAGGTGGTGGTGGATTTCCTACACATGAAAAAGTATGAGTAAAACATTATCCATAACACTACAATGGAACCTTACCACCTCTAATTATAAGAATAACATCACTAGATAGAGGATCAATATTAGGACCTATTTCTACCATGTGTAGAAATATTCCTAAGAAAACAAACACTAAGCTTTAAAATGTTAGTGTCGGACTGAATGTTTTAGGTTTTCAATAAAATAGAGGACACATGAGCCCCTGTGATTCTAATTAATTATATTATTATCTTGAGGTGTTTCCTATCCAAGATATGAATCTCTCTTAGATTTATGATGGTAGAGTTGATCTCAAGGTCAACATTTTCTTTGATAGTAAATCCATCAAAATCCCTCAAGTTCTCCTCAAGAGACTAGACTTGATCAAATAGAACTATAAGAGAGGATTTGTGGTCTATAGTGAGACAGGACCCAAGAGGGGAATTTTTTGGAGTATTTATTTTAGAGATATATTGGGAATATGCACAATATTGATACCATATATCAACAAGTACTACACAAAAGAATCACAAGGATCTATGTTTCCTATAAACATTGGGCCTAGTATAGTGGGACTATAACAATTAGGGGGAATTCTTAGTCATTAATTTCACCTTGTAATGATTCCCAAGGTGGTATAGGTCATGAACCTTATAGAAAAGACTCACAATGCTACAAATATTTCTTGAATGGAACTACAAATGCAATTTCTTCATGTCAAGTTTTACCAAAATATGCCCAAATGGATTTGAAACCCTTGAGATTGATGGAATCCAAAATAAATAATATCCCAATGCCACATAATTTATTGAATTCTCTAATGAGATATGGAGATTAATTAAATTGAAGTTGAATTAAACCAACTAGAAATATAAAGATTAAGTCATGAATAATAGTTGATAGGCTCTACGAGCTCTCTATCTCAGACGTATATACATTTCAATGTATAGAATATAGATAAAGGATGAAAATGTAGTGCATGTATGTCCTTAAAATATAAGGTATAGATAAATATAGTATCTAAAGATATAGGATGATGTGACTACTTAATAGAAATAAAAATCAAATAAAGATAGTAATTAGAAATGTACAAGATAACAAGGATCAAGTTGTTAAAATGATTGAAGGAAAGATTAAAAAATACAACCTTGTAGCAATGAATACTCTTGTTATTTCACTCTGGCATACTTTTCAAATATCCACACATGGTGAATGTTTTTTTATTATTTCTACTTGACTTAAAGGCCTTCCATAGTCAGACCTTCATTTTGGTGTTTTCACCTCCATAGATAGGTAAGATGGATATGATAATCAATAATCTAATAAGATACTATGAGTTTTCTTGTTTAAAATTAAAATAAGTCTGTGAGCACAAGAAATGAGATAAATCCCCTCCAAAGCCAATAAGCTATATTTTGATTGAATGAAGGTGAGAATAAGCTAGTATGCACTAGAGATGTTGGAAATCACCCATGAGATATAAATTGCCAAGATGTTTTGGAAAATTAAAAGTGAAATTTTGAGAAGTAAATCGAACGACTAATAGTAGGAAGAAGATCCAAAATAAGGCCAAATGATAGGCTTTAACTCACCCAAATAATTCTCAAATTTAATGGTTTTCATAATAATGAATTTTACTACTAATTAAAATAGGTTTAATAGTCTGATGGATAGATTTATCCCATTAATTAGTGGTATTAGTACACATCACATGGATATCTTTATAATGCACTTATCGTAAATAAAAATATTCCACATGGTCAAGAATTAAGAGAAAAAATGGTGATAAGAAAAGTAGGTTGAAGTGGACTCTTAGATGTGGATTTTATTGAAGTTTATATGATGTATAATTATTTATGGTTCAATTTACGATGTTACACTTTATTTCCAAAATCAAGATGTGTGAAGCTTCTGAAGAAACTAGATTTACATGAGATAATTTAGTACATTGAGTTCAAATATTCTTATTGATGCAAGGGAGGATGAGGAGACAGGCCAAAGGTACACCCTAATTAGATCCACCTTGTAGAGATCACGCGTGAAAGAAACAAACACACAAGTGAGAGAGAGAATTCAGATCAACTTCTTATTTCATCAAATAGATACATACATGTGGGGTAAGGCCTTCCTAGTTTAGGCTAGATATTATAATTCAAGTACAGAAGTCCTACAACATGCGAGGATCTCAAACTATCTTGAATCTTCTAACTTCTACCCTTTATCAAAACTTCTTGTTCTAATTGTTGTCCTAAAACTACAAACAAAGATTACAGTATATACAAGAGGCTACTGAACAAGTTGGCCTTCAGATCCACCATCAATAAAGGGAATGACCAGATCTAGGTCCACACGCTTCCCAATGATAAATACCAACATTAAATCTATGACCATAATTAATTGCACAAGTTAGCCTCAACAAGAAACTAAAATAAACACCTCGGTAAGAAAGGAAAACTAAGTGCCTGACAAGCATCACCGAGCGCTAGGGAATTAACCGAGTGCTAGAGAGAACCAACCAACCTCTGTTAACAAAGGAAACTAAGAAACTACTGAGCCAACTCAGTTAAAGCAGGAACTGAGAAACAGAGGAAAACACAAACATGTTTTTGGTGATACAGGATTTCCAAGAACCCGATATGCTCCTGCATGAGACACCTGAGGGTATTTGAATGATTCTTTGAATCATGAAGTAGGTACAATCTAAGTTGAATCCAACTCAGATTGTGAAATCTATAAACTATCTTCAATTAGTCTATTCTTCCACTTTACTAGATATTCCATATAATGTTTTCCTCTTGTACTTCTACCAACTCTTTGTCCCAAAATCTTCTCAACTTCTTCTATCTGTTTCTTAGGATAATCATTCGGTATTGTCATTTCTTCATCTTACTCATGGTACTCATAAAAATTAGAAATGTTAAATATAGGTGATATATCCATGTTATCAGGTAACTCAATCCCATAAACATTTCCACTATCAAATTTTCTCAAAATCTTGCAAGAACCAAACTTCTTCATTTTCAACTTCCCATATGTTCCAATAGGAAATCTTCCTTTCTTCAAATGAACCATTACTTCATTACTGACTGCAAAAGTCTTATGCCTTCTAGATCTATTAGCTATGTCTTTGTATTTATGATTACTTTTCTCCAACTTATGTTTCACATCTTCATGCAATGTCTTCATGTACTCAACAAACTTTACTCTTTTAGCACTTCTCTTTCCTTCATCATCAATATTCCTTAAGTCTAATATACCTCGATTGTATGCCATTTCCAATCTCAAAATGTGTTTTTCTAGTACTCCTATTCATTAAATTATTGTATGAAAAATCTACTTGTGCCAACATAGAATCCCAATTACTTGGTGTGTCTCCAACTAAACATCTCAAAAGATTACCCAAGCTTCTATTCACATATGTTGTTTGTCCATCAATCTGTGGGTGAAATGTATAACTATATTTTAGCCCAGTGCAAACTTTCTCCAAAGGGTCCTCCAAAACTATCCAACAAATTTATTATCCTGGTCAGAGATGATACTCCTCGATAATCCATCTAGTCTAACAATTTCCTTAAAGAAAAGATCTGCTATATGTACTACAACCGATATCTTTCTATAAGGTACAAAATGTGCCATTTTAGAAAATCTAGCCACAACAACAAATATAGAATCTTTACTTCTTACTATTTTCGGTAAGCCAAGAACAAAATCCATACTGATATCAATCCAAGGTTTCTAAGGAACAGCAATCAGTGTACACAATCTAGTATTTTGACTTAGTCCTTTTGCAACTTGAAAAATTCCACAACTTCTCACAAATTTCTGAACATCCTTATATAGCTAAGGCCAAAAGTATTTCTCCTTAATAAAGTTCAATGTCTTGTCAACACCAAAGTGTCCATCCTAACCACTACTATGTTTCTGAGTTGATGCAGGTAGCTCTAGAGTTAATGTGAGCTAGGTAGGGGAAGAGCCCCTAGCTCAGTTCGTAACCATTCAAAATGTTCATTTGGCAATGGTTTAGTGAATATATCTGCTAATTGATCCCTTGATTTAACAAATGCAAGTCTCAGTGCTCCAGATTCCACCTGTTCTCTTAAGTAATGATATTTGATATCAATATGCTTTGTATTTGCATGCATCATCGGGTTCTTTGATATGTCAATAGCACTTGTATTATCATAATAGATTGTAATAGGTTCCTTTATTTCTTCATTAATTCCTTTCATCAATTGTTTAATCCATTCAATATTCGTGCAATTCAAGGCTGTAGCAACATATTCTGCTTCAGCTGTATATTATGAAATACAAGTCTGTTTCTTGCTTAACCATGTAACTAATCTATCTCCAAATAGGAATGCTCCTCCGGTTGTGCTTTTTCTATCATCAATATTTCCTGCCCAGTCAGAGTCGGTATAAAATTTTAGACTGAAATGTCCTTTCTACTGTAGAATAGTCCATACTCGGTTGTACCTCTCAAGTATCTGAGAATTCTTTTAACAGCTGTAAGATGTGTTATCTTGGGATCAGCTGAAAATCTAGCACATAGACCAACTGCATGTGCAATATCAGGTCTGCAATGAACAACATATTGTAACTTTCTAATCATAGATTTGTACAATGTCGGATCAACTGACTCGGTTGCATCCTTCTTGCTCAACTTACATCTGATACTCATGGGTGTTCCAGTTGGTTTAGATTCTTCCAGTCCAAATTTCTTCAGAATCTCATTCGTATACTTTTTCTGAGTGATGAAAATACCATCAGATCTCTGAATTATTTGCAATCCTAAGAAGAACTTAATCTCACCAATCATTGACATCTTGATTTCCTTCTTCATATAACCTGCAAATTCTTTACTGGTAACCTCATGAACTCCAAATATAATACCATCAATGAATATAGATGCAATCAGAATTTTCTTATTAGTATCTTGCTTGAAGTAGAGATTACTACTGTCACTAGTTTTTGCAAATCCAATCTTAATCAGATAACAGTGTAACCTTTCATACCAAGCTCTCGGCCCTTGTTTCAAACCATACAGAGCTTTATGTAATTTGCATACCTTATCAGGGTGTTTTTTACTTACAAATCCATCTGGTTGTTCAATATGGACATCTTCTTCAAGTATGCCATTCAGAAAAGCAGACTTAACATCCATTTGATAAACTTTAAATCCTTTGTGTGCTGCATATGCCAACAGTATTCTTACTCCTTCTAGTCTTGCTACAGGTGCAAAAGTTTCTCCGTAATCAATACCTTCTTCCTGCGCATAACCCTTACAAACAAGTCTTTCTTTGTTTCTGACAACTTCTCCATTTTCATTCAGTTTGTTTCTAAAGACCCAACTAGTTCCTATAACATTCTTATCCTTCGGTTTGGGAACTAATGACCATGTACCATTCTTTTCTATCTGCTCAATTTCTTCAGTCATCGCTTTAATCCAATCTTCACTATTCAAATCTTCATCTACAGATTTTGGTTCAACTTCAGATATAAGAAACTTACCTTTGATTTGTCTTCTTGTCTTCACTCCAGCATTTGCATCCCTGATAATATTACCTAGTTTGTGGTGTCTCCTTACATATTTTTCCAAAACAGGTTCACATTTCCTCGGTTCTTCTTCAGTTTCTTCGTCTTGAGTCACATCATCATTTTCAGCCTCATTCACATCCTCATGTTCACTGTTGTGCCCATCGGTAAAATCAATCAATTGAACTTCTCAGTGCTCTTCTGTTCTCGGTTGTGCTTGTGTACTTGTATTCGATGCATTGTATCCAGCTTTCTCATGGTTTAGATTCACATACAGAAAGTCATCGTAATCTTCTGAATTCCTTTCTTTGCCCTGTGCATTATCTGCAAGTTCATCAACCATCACATTTGCACTTTCAATCAATTTGTTAGTGGACATGATCAAAACATTATACGCCTTGCTCTTAGATGAATAACCTAAGAATATTCCTTCCTCTCCTTTCTGATCAAAATTTCCATTTCTATTTATTTCATCCTTCAAAATGTAGCATCTACTACCAAATATCTTAAAATAATTTACACAAGGTTTCTTACCAGTCTAGATTTCATATGGTGTTTTGGATGTACCTTTCTTCAATTGAACTCAGTTTAGTGTATGAGTAGTAGTGCTAACCACTTCTCTCCAAAATCTTTTTGCAACATTCTTCTCCAGTAATAATGTTCTTGCACTATCAACAATGAATATATTTCTTCTTTCTGCCATTCTATTTTGCTATGGAGTTTTCAGTGCTGAAAACTGTCTCTTTATTCCATTCTGGAAGCAAAACATGGTAAACTCACCAGAAGTAAACTCACCACCTCGATCAGATCTTAAGCATTGATTTTTCTACCGATCTCATTCTCAACTCTTTTCTTATACCATTTAAACATCTGCAATGCTTCACATTTATCCTTTAAAAACATAACAGACATCATCCTAGAATAATCGTCAACAAAGAGAATGAAATATCTATCTCTATAATAGCTCTTTGTTCTCATTGATCCACACAAATCTATATGTACAAGCTCGAGTACATGACTAGTTGACTCTTCCTTACTTCTGAAACTTGATCTAGTCATCTTACCTAACTGACATTCTCTGGAGACAACATTACTTAGTTTTTCCAGCTTCGGTAATCCTCAAACTTGATTTTTCTTACTTATCTTCACCAGATTATCTAGATTTACATGACATAAGTGTTTGTGCCATAACCAAATATCTTCCATTTTTCCAAACAAGCATTTCTCGTTAGTAAAATCCAAGTAGAATGTATTACCTCTTGATTGTGTACCCGTTGCAATTTGATTTCAACTCTTTCACCATTAGTATCCAATTGATTCAACTCATATGCTTTCAATCTACCGATCACAGCCTCAAGTGAATTAACCATATTCAGTACAGACATAATTTCATTAATACCAGTAACTTTCTGTGAATAGCCTGATAACAAGGTTCTTAGAAACTTACCGACTTGATCATCCGGGTCAATACTACCACTAGCATCTGCAATTTCGTTAACAATGCCTTTGAATCTCGCACTGTACTGTGATATGTTCTCATCTTCGTGCATTCTCAGATTGTCGTATACTCCTTTTAGGCTATTTACCTTCGCTCTTTGTATTTGCCAATCTCCAACATGAATGTCACATAAAGTTGTCCACATTTTTCTTGCTGTACTGCAATCTTTAATATCTTGGAATTCCACATCAGATAAGGCATTTTTAATCTCGATCACACACTGGATGTGTTCTTTCTTCTTTCTCTTTTCTTCCTTAGTCCAAACGGTTATCGGTAATCTATCTTCTTGCTTGGATTTTGCATATTCTTCAACAGTCGGCAGAGGCTCACGATATCCTTTGTAAAGAAGATCTACGGAGTTTTCAACTATACCAGAAATATGTAGTTCCATTCATCTTTGCTAGGTAGCAAATCTCATCTTGCTAAGATTAGGTGCCTCTCATTTAAACATCTTGATCGTCTTCTATAGGTACCTTTTAAACCTTTTAAGAAGAGAACATGGGCTCTGATACCAATTGTTGGGATGATGTTTAACTGAGAGGGGGGGAGGTGAATTAGGTAAACTCAATTTAACCAATTGTAACTCTTTCTGCACTCAGTAATACAAAGTAATTCATACAGGCCACTCGGTGTACAACAACAATAAGCAACACGCAGTTTTAGTGAATATGCAACTCGGTAAACAATAGTTCATGATCAGTAAACCAGATAATGTGCACACCATGAAAATTAACACATGACACCAGTATTTAACGTGGAAACCCATGATGGGAAAAACCACTGTGGCTTTGGAGCCACAAATAAAATGTGCTCTTCTGAAGCACGCTCTGTTAAAAGCCAATCCGGTCAAGGATTATAGTACACACATTACATGTGACTCGGTTAAGAGATTTTTTCTAGAACTCTTCTGAATTTCACTTCCTCAGTTAAGAGAGACTCATTGAGAGAATTAAAAAGGTTGTCAAACCCACTCAGTTAAGAGATTTTAACCCTACTCAGATTAAGTAGTGTAGCCATTTAGGGATTTACAAAAGAGCTGTTAGGCTCACTCTGTTAACAGATTTTCAACAACATGTTACAAGGAAAATTATTGTAACAAAAATAAAATGACCTTTGCTGACAAGCTCACCTTGTCTGATAAGATCAGTCTCAACTTCACTCTTCTATGCTTTGACACTCCATTTATAACATCTGATAATCCTTATCAGATTTTCACTGATCTACGGTCGACTCCCAATCTCAACAACATAACAATGCTTTCTCATGGCCATGATGAAAACATCTATGCAATCATTCCTTATATGGACATCTCCATGGATCACTGCCAATCTCTGGCCATTCATTAATATAGAATTTTCATAGCTATTTGATCCACCGTTTTAACAAATAAATGATCCAGAATAAATCATCTGTTTTCACTGCTATTGTTAGCTCACCTTGGAACTTGAAATATTCCACTTAGAACTATGTGTATTTATCTTTGTCAGATCTTCACCTACGATCTTCCTTCTAAATTTTCACAGCCGTTGGATCGAGTACTGATCTGTGCATCTGTAATCTCATTTGATCTTTCACAACTGTTAGTCCTAGAATAATCTTCGCATCTTCTAACAGAAAATCACTCAGCAAACATAGCTCAGTTATTTGCCTCCGCAAAGTACTATGTAAATAATACACTTGGTGTAGATATAACATCGGTGACTGACTGACTACACACTTATATAGTGATTCTCATATACATGCATTACCAAACAAGTATATCAACAAAACATGATATACCGAGTCAAGAAATTCTTTCAACAACTTGATATAATCATTGTCTGAACTACTAAGTTACCCTTTACACAACTCTCACTCAAGATGGTTGGTAACATCAAACTTCAACTTAGTTAATTGCTTGACATCAATGAAAATACCAAATAACTGACTCAGGCAAAACAATTTCCCTCATAAATGTACAATGTCAGTTATGCCAACAATCTCCCTCTTTGGCATAGATGGCGAGCCAAAATAATCAAGACAAAATAGAATAGGGTATAACAATCAATGCTCCCTCTAAGAATATAACTCGGTTCTGTTATCCTGCTAGTCAGTAAACAAATCTTCATCATCAGCAGCTCAGCTTCTTCCTCTTTCCTTAGTTCCCTGTATCAGATATAGCAATACTCAGTTTCGCAGCTCAACTGTTTCATTTTCGGCTTCATTATAAAAAATTGGCTTTGGTATTTTTGGCAACATATGCAACATTGATAGAAAATCAGCATACCTTCTCAGTATCTGCTTCTTTGATATATGGTGGCACAATGCATATTCTCCCTCTACAATGTTGCATTTCCAAACTCGGCCTCTTTGACAACAATGCCAAAGACAAGTTATTTTTCTTTTGCTCCTGCTAAGAACTCCTCCTTTTATGTTTCACGGCATATATTAGCTTCCTAGATATCTCTGTCAATATTCAGTAACTATAACTCTTTAGCCAACACTAAAGAGTGTCTTCTGCATCAGCTCCTAGATTAGTCAATCTATTTGTTGTGCCGAGTTGATGCAGGTAGCTCTAGACTTAATGTGAGCTAGGTAGGGGAAGAACCCCTAGCTCAGTTCATAACTATTCAAAAGGTTCATTTGACAATGGTTTAGTGAATATATTTGCTAATTGATCCCTTGATTTAACAAATGCAAGTCTCACTACTCCAGATTCCACCTGTTCTCTTAAGTAATGATATTTGATATCAATGTGCTTTGTCTTTGCATGCATCACCGGGTTCTTTGATATGTCAATAGCACTTGTATTATCACAATAGATTGTAACAGGTTCCTTTATTTCTTCATTAATTCCTTTCATCAATTGTTTAATCCATTCAATATTCATGCAATTCAAGGCTACACCAAAATATTCTGCTTCAGCTGTAGATTGTGAAACACAAGTCTGTTTCTTGCTTAATGATGTAACTAATCTATCTCCAAATAGGAATGCTCCTCCGCTTGTGCTTTTTCTGTCATCAATATTTCCTGCCCAATCAGATTCAGGATAAACTTTCAGACTAAAATCTCCTTTTATACTGTAGAATAGTCCATACTCGGTTGTACCTCTCAAGTATCTGAAAATTCTTTTAACAGCTGTAAGATGTGTTATCTTGGGATCAGCTAAAAATCTAGCACATAGACCAACTGCATGTGCAATATCAAGTCTATTGTGAACAACATATTGTAACTTTCTAATCAGAGATTTGTACAATGTCAGATCAACTGACTCAGTTGCATCCTTCTTGCTCAACTTACATCTGGTACTCATGGGTGTTCCAGTTGGTTTAGATTCTTCTAGTCCAAATTTCTTTAGAATCTCATTTGTATACTTTGTCTGAGTGATGAAAATACCACCAGATCTCTGAATTATCTACAATCCTATGAAGAACTTAATCTCACCAATCATTGACATCTCAAATTACTTCTTCATATAACCTGCATATTCTTAGTTGGTAACCTCATGACCTCCAAATATAATATCATCAACAGATATAGATGCAATCAGAATTTTCTTATCAGTATCTTTCTTGAAGTAGAGATTACTACTGTCACTAGTTTTTGCAAATCCACTCTTAATTAGATAATAGTGTAACCTTTCATACCAAGCTCTTAGCGCTTGCTTCAAACCATACAGAGCTTTATGTAATTTTCATACCTTATCAGGGTGTTTTTTACTTACAAATCCATCTGGTTGTTCAATATGGACATCTTCTTCAAGTATGCCATTTAGAAAAGAAGAATTAACATCCATTTGATAAACTTTAAATCCTTTGTGTGCTGCATATGCCAACAGTATTCTTACTCCTTCTAGTCTTACTACAGGTGCAAAAGTTTCTTCGTAATCAATACCTTCTTCCTACGCATAACCCTTACAAACAAGTCTTTCTTTGTTTCTGACAACTTCTCCATTTTCATTCAGTTTGTTTCTAAAGACCCAACTAGTTCCTATAACATTCTTATCCTTCATTCTGGGAACTAATGACCATGTAGCATTCTTTTCTATCTGCTCAATTTCTTCAATCATCACTTTAATCCAATCTTCACTATTCAAAGCTTCATCTACAGATTTTGGTTCAACTTCAGATATAAGACACTTACCTTCGATTTTTTTTCTCGTCTTCACTCCAGCATTTTCATCCCCGATAATATTACCTAGTTTGTGGTGTCTCCTTACATATTTTGCCAAAACATGTTCAGATTTCCTCGGTTCTTCTTCAATTTCTTCATCTTCAGTCACATCATCATTTTCAGCCTCATTCACATCCTCATGTTCACTGTTGTGCCCATTGATAAAATCAATCAATTTAACTTCTCGGTGCTCTTCTATTCTTGGTTGTGCTTGTGTACTTGTATTTAGTGCATTGTATCCAGCTTTCTCATGGTTCAGATTCACATACAGAAAGTCATCGTAATCTTCTGAATTACTTTCTTTTCCGTGTGCATTATCTACAAGTTCATCAACCTTCACATTTGCACTTTCAATCAGCTTGTTAGTAGACATGATCAGAACCTTATACACCTTGCTCTTAGATGAATAACCTAAGAATATTCCTTCCTCTCCTTTCTAATCAAACTTTACATTTCTATTTATTTCATCCTTCAAAATGTAGCATCTACTACCAAATATCTTAAAATAATTTACACAAGGTTTCTTACCAAGCCAGATTTAATACGGTGTTTTGGATGTACCTTTCTTCAACTGAACTTAGTTTAGTGTATGAACAGTAGTGCTAACTGCTTCTCTCCAAAATCTTTTCGCAACATTCTTCTCCAGTAATAATGTTCTTGCACAATCAACAATGGATCTATTTCTTCTTTCTACCATTCTATTTTGCTGTGGAGTTCTCGGTGCTGAAAATTATCTCTTTATTCCATTCTACAAGAAAAACTCGGTAAACTCACTAGAAGTGAACTCACCACCTCGGTCAGATGTTAAGCATTTGATTTTTCTACCGATCTCATTCTCAACTCTTTTCTTATACCATTTAAACATATGCAATGCTTTAGATTTATCCTTTAAAAACATAATAGACATCATCCTAGAATAATCGTCAATAAAGAGTATGAAATATCTATCTCTATAATAGCTCTTTGTTCTCATTGGTCCACACAAATCTGTATGTACAAGCTTGAGTACATGACTAGTTGACTCTACCTTACTTTTGAAACTTGATCTAGTCATCTTACCTAACTGACATTCTCTAGAGACAACATTACTCGGTTTTTCCAGCTTCGGTAATCCTCGAACTCAATTTTTGTTACTTATATTCACCAGATTATCCAGATTTACATGACATAAGCATTTGTGCCATAACCAAATATCTTCCAATTTTCCAAACAAGCATTTCTCATTAGTAAAATCCAAGTAGAATGCATTACCTCTTGATTGTGTACCCGTTGCAATTTGATTTCCTTTCTTGTCTTGTATCTTTACTCTTCGATTGTCAAACTCTAATCGGTATCCCATATTGAGAAAATGTGCTACACTCAATAGATTATGTCCAAGGCCATCAACCAGGTAAATGTCATCAATCTTCATTTTACCGAATATAACTACCGTACCTTTACCTTTTACTGGACAGGGTGCATTATTACCAAACTTAACATCACCTCCATTATATCTAATCAAATCTGAAAATTTCTCAATATCACCAGTTATATGATGTGTGCAACCACTATCAATTACCCATCTATCATTCTTACTAACTTCAGAAATAAGAGCTTTCTCTTCATACATGTCCTCATCAGATTCATCCTTGATAGCAACAAGTACAACTTCTTCACTACTTTCCTCGGTATCGTAGCTTTCAGAGTCAGTTAGTCCTTCATCATTAGATTCAGCAATGCAGCATCTTTCATTTCTTCTTCGGTCTCTGTTCTTTGTAAATCTTTTTCCTTTACTGTATCTTTCTGTGACTTTCTCATTATCATCTTCTTTCTTAATTCTACATTGTGATGCAATATGACCGATTTTACCACAATTGAAGCATTTCAATGGAAACTTACCTTGATATTTTCATTTTCCTTTTGTGAATTTTTGTGCTAACAGTGACTCCATACCTTCTTGTTGTCTCGCTTCTTCATATAATGCTTCCAGTTCATCTTTACATCTTTTCATTCTTTCATTCCATGATTTCCCTGAACTCGACGAAGATGATCCTGCAGCTCTAGATTTCTTTTCTAGAGTAGCATTCAATGCAGTTTCAACATTGTTCACTCTTTCACCATTAGTATCCAGTTCATTCAACTCATATGCTTTCAATCTACCGATCATAGCCCCAAGTGAATTAACCATATTTGGTACAGACATAAGTTCATTGATACCAGTAACTTTCTATGAATAGCTCGGTAACAAGGTTCTTAGAAACTTACCGACTTGATCATCCGGGTCAATACTACCACCAGCATCTGCAATTTCATTAACAATGCCTTTGAATCTCGCACTGTACCATGATATGTTCTTGTCTGTGCACATTCTCAGATTGTCATATACTCCTTTTAGGCTGTTTACCTTCGCTCTTTGTATTTGCCAATCTCTAGCATGAATGTCACATAAAGTTGTCCACATTTTTCTTGCTGTACTGCAATCTTTAATATCTTGCAATTCCACATCACATAATGCATTTTTAATCTTGATCATGCACTGGATGTGTTCTTGCTTCTTTCTCTTTTTTTCCTCAGTCCAGACGGCTATCGGTAATCTATCTTCTTGCTTGGCTTTCGCATATTCTTCAGCAGTCGGCAGAGGCTCACGATATCATTTGTAAAGAAGACCTAGGGAGTTTTCATCTATACCAAAAATATGTAGTTCTATTCATCTTTTCCAGGTAGCAAGACTCATCTTTCTTAGCTTAGGTGCCTCTCATTTAAACATCTTGATCGTCTTCTATAGGTACCTTTTAAACCTTTTAAGAAGAGAACACGGGCTCTGATACCAATTGTTGGGATGATGTTTAACTGAGAGGGGGGGGTGAATTAGGTAAACTTAGTTTAACAAATTTTAACTCTTTCTGCACTCAGTAATACAAAGTAATTCATACAGGCCACTCGCTGTACAATAGCAATAAGCTAACACGCAGTTTTAGTGAAAATGCAACTCGGTAAACAACAGTTCATGATCAGTAAACCAGATAATGTGCACACCATGAAAATTAACACATGACACCAGTATTTAACGTGGAAACCCAAGATGGGAAAAATCACTATGGCTTTGGAGCCACAAATAAAATGTGCTCTTCTGAAGCACGCTCTGTTAAAAGCCAATCTAGTCAAGGATTATAGTACACACATTACATGCGACTCGTTTAAGAGATTTTTTCTAGAACTCTTCTAAAGTTCACTTCCTCAGTTAAGAGAGACTCATTGAGAGAATTACAAAGGCTGTCAAACCCACTCGGTTAAGAGATTTTAACCCTACCCAGATTAAGTAGTGTACCTGTTTAGGGATTTACAAAAGAGCTATTAGGCTCACTTTGTTAAGAGATTTTCAACAACATGTTACAAGGAAAATTATTGTAACACAAATAAAATGACCTTTGCTGACAACCTCACCTTGTCTGATAAGATCTATCTCAACTTCACTCTTCTGTACTTCGACACTCCATTTATAACATCTGATAATCCTTATCAGATTTTCACTGATCTACGGTCGACTCCCAATCTCAATAGCATAACAATGCTTTCTCATGACCATGATGAAAACATCTACACAATCATTCCTTATATAGACATCTCCATGGATCACCGCCAATCTCTAGCCGTTCATTAATATAGAATTTTCATAGTCGTTCGATCCACCGTTTTAACAAATAAATGATCCAGAATAAATCATCTGTTTTCACCGCTATTGTTAGCTCACCTTGGAACTTGAAATATTCCACTTAGAACTATGTGTATTTATCTTTGTCAGATCTTCACCTACGATCTTCCTTCTGAATTTTCATAGCCGTTGGATCTAGCACTGATCCATGCATCTGTAATCTCATTTGATCTTTCACAACTGTCAGTCCTTCTAGAATAATCTTCGCATCTTCTAATAGAAAATATCTGGGCAAACACAGCTCGGTTATTTGCCTCCATAGAGTACTGTGTAAATAATACACTCGGTGTAGATATAACATCAGTGACTGACCGACTACACACTTATATAGTGATTCTCATATACATGCATTACCGACCAAGTATATCAACAAAACATGATATACCGAGTCAAGAAATTCTTTCAACAACTTGATATAATCATTGTCTGAACTCCTAAGTTACCCTTTACACAACTCTCGCTCAAGATGGTTGGTAACGTCAAACTTCAACTTAGTCAATTGCTTGACATCAATGACAATACCAAATAACTGACTCAGCCAAAACAATTTCCCTCATAAATGTACAATGTCAGTTATGCCAACACCTCTATTTTTCACCTTTATCTTTCAATTTATTATAACTCTTACCCAACTCATTTAACTCTAATCGATGATCTGAATTGTTCCTCTAAATTTATCACTTGTAGAAAGCCACTAGAGATAATACTGGTAAATATAAAAAATCTCTTTAATAAATTATTTTATCTCACTGATTAGTCTAGATAGTCTTTGTGTAGCATTGTTACATTTCTTTTTAATTTTCTTCTTTAAATTTCCTCCAGACTGCACCATCCTTCAACAATCTATTCTCAAAAATCCTTAATAGATCATCTGGTAGGACATCAAAGTCATTAGAAACCATAATTTCCTTACTGATTATATGGTCACCCATCATATCTTCTATCTTAGTTCTTCTCACCGAAGAGAAACCAGACCAAAAATCTCCAGTCCTATCAAACTCTCCTTCCAACATCATCTAAACAAAATCAAATTCAACAAAGTTAAATTTTGGTGAAGAAACATCATTCTTTTCTACAACTGATTCTTCTTCTTCTTCTTCTGAAATGGTAACAATTTATTTTCCCTTTTCATTGGTTTTTTTCTTCATCAATTCCAAATGAGTATCGCCAATAATAGTCTCTAATTCTCTTTTACCAGAGGATGAACCCTCCTCGGTATGAGTCACAAGTACTATACCAAACACAAATTTAACAAATACTCATCTCTAAAGATACACAATATGTCTTGCAAGAATCCACCCTATTTTCCAGCATCTCGAGATATCTATAAATTTATTTTCCATCAGGAGTGTGAGACCTCCAATCAATGTCCTCTCTACTAGGCTGGAATCTTAGAATGTAAAATACTAATCATATGACTAGAGATCCAAACAAGAATGCATATCATCCTTCTAATGACATCTTATCATTTTCTTGTAGATTTTTTAATAGTAGACAACATAAATTAAATTTCATGCCTTCCATCTCCATTTTATAAGCTATATAAATAACTTCAAAAGATGTAGTGTCTTCATGATTTTGAAAGAAATTTTTATAAGTGATTCCATATGTAACATTACCTTTCCACTAGATTGACATGTGTTTTAATAAAGAGGGTGTGCTGATTTTTATAAATACCAATCCAATTTTGCACATCCTTTTATTTCACTAACTTATTTCCAAGAAGATCTTTGACACTACAAAACTAAGTGATCTCCTCAATCACCACCTTTTTTACTACATAAGATTTATACATCAAAAAATTTCTATCCTTGAACATAATCAACATGACCAAGATTGATTCTTTTTCTACAAATTAGGGAAACTCTTGCCAAATGTCCAAACTCAGGGCACAAACTCTCTATAACTCTTCTATAGAAAACTCTACTTCTAGTATCCTTATTTTCCAATGACCAAATTATTCCTATTCCAATTTTCTAGCATCTTTGACACAATGACATGAGATTCATGAACAACTAGTCTTGATTCAATTCTTGCACAATTTTTCTTAACACAAACAAGATTTTGGAAACAATCTCAATTTTTCTTCACCCCAATAGTGATAAATGATATGAAAAAATACCTTCTTAACATTAACTCCTAATGATTACATTTTCCACAAAGAATTTACATCACTAACACAATTAGTCATATAGGGCACATTAGTCAAACTTAAACATATGCAATAATTATTTAATGCTCAAGCCTACATGATACATACTAGATGCAACTAGTATCACACCGAAGCATGATAAGTGATAGATATAACATATTAAATACTACCTCTAAGCAAAAGCAATCAGATCAATTTCTAGAAGAGCTAGTACCAGGATCCTGTACCACAAATTTCTCTTCACTAACATCCTTCTTCTTCCATATCATCACTATCTTCTGAGATTCACCTGAAATTGTGGCATTCCTATCATTCCTAGACATTATCAGAGAACCAATAAATTTTCAAGTGTTAGCATAATGACCAATCTGACCACATTTTAAATAATTATCATTCCTTTATCTTAATCTTACTAACTAAAAAATATATATCTAATTTGATTAGGCTTTTTTCCATAATTGTGACATCAATAAAAATTTCCATAAAAGATATTATTCATTCCATTTCTCATAAATGGGTTAGATACTTGACATCTAGATTGATTTTCCATATGGCCTAACTTATTAAACCTAAATCATGGAATATTTTTTTTCCTTCTTGATCTTGTATTCAACAACCTTATGAAAAATATTCTTTCATAAGAATCAATATCTATTAAAATATAAGTAACTATGAGAATTCAGTTTCCTGGCTAGAGGTCTTGTTGTAGATGTACCCTAATTTTTTACCTTGATAATTACTTCATTATTTTCTTCTACATCAACTTCCTTCCCTTTCTCTTTGTTCTTCATATATGAACACTCACTTGTGAAACCTAATCCTTCCTTGTCCTTATGACCCCTTTGCATGGCTAAAAGTTGATCCTAAATAGTGTTTCTTTCACAAATGCTTTCTTTAGATCTCAACTTCCTCAATTTTTGATCCAGCTTCACATTTTTATTTGTCTTCTTCTTGATGATGCTCTTGAAATTTTCTTTAGTTTTCTTCCATTCCTCCATTTTCTATTTGATGGTATCTTTTAGACCTCCTATAGTCTTCTTCCAACTATCCATCTTCTCCTTGAAATTTTCTTTGATAGATTCTTTGATGGTTTTTCTATCATCTAGTTGTTTCTCTTGACTTTATATCTTTTCTTTTCACTGGGACTTCAATTCATGGCTTACTCCTTGTATTTTGCTTTTAATTTTTGCATCTATTCCCTCATATTTGAGATGCATGCATTCACTTCTTTAATATTTTCTTTTA
Organism: Chamaecyparis obtusa; assembly: GCA_027943335.1. Lineage (NCBI taxonomy): Eukaryota > Viridiplantae > Streptophyta > Pinopsida > Cupressales > Cupressaceae > Chamaecyparis > Chamaecyparis obtusa. The sequence goes on from BSBK01005303.1 coordinate 602,336, forward strand.
TCTCCCCATTCTCTAATTGAGTTCTTTTAATGTCACCCACCATGATCTACCAATATTCATCAAAATAGTATTATCCTTCCATCTATTTATACATCATAGATCTCCCTCAAGTGATTAAGATTTAACTATAAGGGAGAAATATCTTATACTAATTGTTGAACAAGGTGAATAACTAAGAGGGGGTGAATCAATCTTTCTAAAATACTTTTTTACAAATTTGATTGAACTAAAAAAATCATAAAGAAAATAGCTAATTAAAACTAATAATAACTTAAAAGAACACGAACAAAAAATACCATAACACTAGATATAACGTAGAAAACTAAGATGGAAAAAACCACAAACAAACTAATTCTCATGAAAGTAAACACCGGTTAAGGTGACACTAATTTAGGTGATTTTTACAAGGGGCTCATTGCTGGAATGTATAACTTTATAGAAAATGTATTACACAAATATGATCTCTCTCTCTCTCTCTCTCTCTCTCTCTCTCTCTCTCTCTCTCTCTCTCTCTCTCTCTCTCTCTCTCTCTCTCTCTCTCTGTATATATATGTATACATACACATCTGATATGATAAATACATATGTCAACATAGCTGCAATCATGCCATCTTGAGTTACAAAACCAAAATTATTACAATATAGATTAACATGCTAGCACTGGACCTAAAAATAGGTCATACATATGAACACTTCATACCTCATTAAAATAGGACCTAAAGACAGGTCACACATATGATGGGCATGTTTTATAGCATAATATCAATAGATAAATGTAATATTAAATTGATGGAATGCCACATCCAAGTCCATGAACTGATCAACAGTATTTATGTACCAACTGATAGGAAGA